>JAPSES010000058.1:17062102-17083982 GCA_029822895.1 Maxillicosta whitleyi
GGGGGAGAGGACGGGGTGGGGTTGAGGAGAAAGAGGCAGAAAGAGTGTGGCTTGTGTAGCAGCTGAGTGAAACAGTCATTATATTATGTAAAGGCAGTCGGCGGCGGCGGCGGCGGTGGCCGGGAGGAGGAGGGGGGGGTGCCAGTTACTGACGTGCAGCACAGAGCCGGTCCCTGATTGGCTCATCAGTGCCATTCTGAGCGGCGCTCTCTGGCTCATTAAAGGTGGAGGCTCAGCAGAGAGGTTGCAGGAGCTTGCTTGTGTTTTTTCTGTCAGCAAATGGAGGCAACGACTCCGCTCCGCCGCTGCGTCACAAATTAATTAGAGGAGAGGAAGGAGTAGTGGCGGGGAGGGCCGTATTGTGTGATCATTAAACTCCTCCCTGTGTTAAAGAGGCTGCTGTAGATGCAAGCAGGATAACAGAGACGTTGGAGGAGGACACGCTGAACAGATTAGAGCAGTGGCAGCCACAGCACCATGATACAATAGATGAGGGGAAATGATAGAATGACACTGGCACCAATAATCTGCTAATAGGAAGCTGATTAAGTGATAAAGGGGCCAATTAAATCTGTTTGATTTGCAGTCACTGTTGCTCTGGCATACATGACATTTTTGCCACTGTTGAAGCCACGGTGCTGGGCTGGAAATATAAGCAACCATTTGCATGTTTTTCTGGACATTCATGATGGAAGAGGAGCCTTTTGTTGTAGTTTCTATTATCTGGAAAAACTCAGCCAGAGGAGAATGGCTGCGTTCAAAGTGGTATAATATCTACAACTGGTACACTGATTCAGACAAAATGTAGAATATGCAGTAGGCCCATATAGGGTATTCACAGTACACGACTTGAGCCACCAGTTTGATATACTGCACCCCACAATGCATTATGGTTGTCTGCTACTTCTTTTGTCTAACGGCGGGTTGCAATTAGCATTTATCGCAGTCTACTTTGTCAGGGTGTCAGCCAGAGTTCCCAAAAATATTAATATACAGCTCAGGAAATTTAGAGGAAGTGTCTGTGCACTGTGAGGGAGATAAGCAACTACACGTGAAGGAAATAATATTTCAAAAGTACAATTTATTGTGATACATTTTCATATAAATGACTGTTTCCAGTAAAAAGAATAGCCCACTGTTGCTTTGTGACAAGTTGAAACAAGCATGAAGTAGGTAGCAACCAACAGGAAAACTGTATTTTCCTGCAATTTCCCTGAGAATTTTGTGGAAAAATAATGTTGTATGTTCATACCTTTTATGAATGTCTGATAACAGCTGCCAAATAATTGTTTCCATTGTCATAAGACTGGTAGTCATGTGGCTTCGTTGTGCACTGTGATAATTTCCACATTCAGAGCAATGTGCTATATACAGATAACTTTCTGTCTCATCTCTTAATGAGAGTTGGATAACATTAATGCACAAAAAGCTTGAACAAATACTGATCCTAATAGCTGTTCAGGACTACATAAACATATATACAGTGTAGGGCTGTGCAATTAATCGATTTTCAAATCTAAATCTAATTTTTTTTTTTTTTTTAATTAAGACAACTTTTTAAAAAGGGAAATCATCCAATTGATTTCATTTCTCTAACGTCTTTGGGCCGTGGGCCTTAGGGCTACTGTAAGTTCCTCCTCCTAACTGTGAGAGTGGTCTTTCACAGCAGTCTGTGCAATGACGACAGGTCTTAAATCTGTGATGGGCCCGCACTAGTGGTACCAATGTAGGCCGTGGTCCACGTATAGATCTCCCAATTCAAATATAACTGCTTGGGGATCATTCATGTTACATTGAACATGCACGGATCCACACCATACCATACCATACCATACCATACCATCTTCTCTTGATCTGGGTCTGGGTTGCGGGGGAAGCAGCCTCAGCAGAGGAGCACAGACAGCCCTCTCCCCAGCCACATCCACCAGCTCCGGGGGAATCCCGAGGCGTTCCTAGGTCAGCTCAGAGATATAATCCCTCCAGCATGTCCTGGGTCGGTCTCCTCCATACACTGATCCCCCAATTTAAATATAACTGAATGGAGATCAATCATATTACATGGTCCACACATGCATGTATGCATGCACACATGACTGAAGCCTGTCACTGACTTACATTGCTATCACTTAGCTGGGCTCATCATGGAAATCTCAAGAGTCTGTGATACCATCACTGATTTGAGGAAGGGAGCAGTGCCTTGCATTGTGGGTTGCTGACGTAAATGACATGCTGCATGATGATGCATTCTGTTGTGTTTTGTAGTTTTACCCAAGAATTGAAATCGAGTTCTTTGAGGAAAAAATTTGGGTTTTATCTTAGATTCGTGCAGCCCTAATACAGCATAGAAACCACGTGTGAATAAAGCAATGAAATAAATTGTCAAATTTTAAGAATGCAATTTGTTTACTTTTGCTTCCTTTAACAATTAAAATAAAATTTCTCTTGAAATGTGAAAATATCTGGAAAACAGCTTGAATAATTAATATGTTATAGATGGACTGATTTGGGAAACTTAGAGCTAATGTCATTGAGTAACTTGTACATTTAGCCAATTTTGGTTATCAATGCTATTTTCTGTTTAGTTTTTGTTATTTATTCTGCATATGTATTCTCCTTTGTGTACCAGGTAAACAATGAAAGCACTTAAAAACAATAACCAAAATCACATCTTCTTTGAAAGCATGTAAATTTGCTACACCGATGTTCAGCCAGTGCATCTATTTTACTAACATTTATCCTCATGTTCTTGTTCAAGGGGTGTTTTGATGTTTTATCATAAGTCACATTCATAAATGATATTTTTCTTGTTTTCATTTATATTGTGAGAAACAATAAACCAATGTTTAGAATTAGCACAAGCTGTAACAAACATTAACCTGTGAAATGTATTGCCCTATATGAGAATATTTTACTTAATTTATTAGAAATAGTCTCTACTTGTATGTAGCCCTCTGAGGAGAACCACATACAAATGGATTCA
This sequence comes from Maxillicosta whitleyi, assembly GCA_029822895.1. NCBI lineage: Eukaryota > Metazoa > Chordata > Actinopteri > Perciformes > Neosebastidae > Maxillicosta > Maxillicosta whitleyi. Next base: position 17,065,083 of record JAPSES010000058.1, read on the forward strand.
ACACACTGATCCCAAATCTCAGCAAGGCTTCCTTTTCTTTGGAGACCTCCAGCAGGTTTGTTACAGTGTTTTGGCTGAAATCAAACCCTGTAGTCATTGTTTGTATTCCTGCTCAATTAGCTGCTGTTGACCTGTGCACATGTTATGTCTGGTGCAGTGTTCACTGCTTAATAGTTTCAGAAATGGCATTTTCTTCCATTTTGTGCTCGATATTGGAGTCGCTGTGGCCTTCTGTGAATGTGTCTGTTACTGTTTGTTTTCTCATTGCACAGAATGGGGCTGTGTTCACCATCATGCTGGATTGCCTTATGTTGTACAGTTGTGTTCATTGTTTTTTGTTATATACCAATAATTGCACAGTCCAGCCATGAGTAATTAAAAGGTTAGTGTCACTTTACTTCAACTTCACAGCTACAAAAATGGACATTTTCTTATTAAATTAAGAATTTCTTTTTAAAAAAAACTGATATGTGTATATTTTTTAGAGGCTGGCTGTAATAATACAGGCAGAGTTGGGCTAATATTTGTCTTCTGTTTTGAAACCTGGATGTGAAAAATAAATCAAAGGTACATATTGAATGAAGCAAAATAGAGTGCATTTCTGAAGCCCAGTGCATCTCTTTTAATACAATAAATACTGGAAGACCTAATTCAGAGCTGTTAAAATGATGTAACCTAAAGCTTAAATTATTGAAATGATGTTGCTGAACCTTCACTGTAAGAATACAAATCCTGAAATGAACATCAGACGCCCAATGGTTCTGCAGAAGTTTGTGTTCTCCAGAGGGATTGAGCATCTTGTCCTGCTTTTGTCTTGTTGAATAAGAAGTCAGACTGTAATAATTTTTCCCCCTATTCAATGGTGTACAAGAAAATGAACAAAATAAGGACTAGACCACAAAATCAGGTGGCAGATGTGTCTTTGTTTTGTGTTTTACATAATTTCTACCATGTCACAGCTTTTTATAAACATTGTCTTGTTGCTTCTCATATCTTTGTTATACTGTTTTCATACACCCGCCTTTTGTCTACAATTAAAAACCACAATCAACTATCGTAGTTCTCCAACTATCACCCAGGACCAATGATCACTGATCAGACTGGAAAGAAACAATGGTTTTATTATGATAATAAGCTATATCAACTGAATAATCTTGGTAATGGTTTGTCTTTGAATTACTCTTAACCTGACACACTGAGGACACATCAGACAGACTTTTTTATTTAGCTCCTAAATAGATGCTGCATGCTCATTACATTAGCGCACTTAGATCATTTGCATATTTAATTATCACTCACATGTTCCTTTTTTCTGCTTTGTCATGTCATCGTCAGCCTACGTTTTGCTGTGGCATTTTGATTGATTGGTGCTCTGAACCTGTCACATGGCTAAGCTAATGCATATATGAGTCGTGCTAATCATGGTTCTTGCAGAAGTCTTCTTGCTGGTATGAATCACATGGTAACATCAAACATTTCTCACATGTATTTGTCAGTGTCAGTACATATCCAGGCTATTCTTAGTGTGCTGTGTTTAACCCACTTTCATCTGAATGAGCTTACCATCAGCTGCTCACGTTGCCTGATGATTTATTTATCGCTACTGCATCGTGGCACGTCACCGCACTCGACGTCAGATCACTGAGGTGACGTGTTGCTCCAGACACGCAGATTTGTATTTAGATGATGTGGATGAATGTGCATCACCACACACTGTGGCTTTTGTTTTGTGGTGAGAGCATGGGCTTTCTGGGCTGGTCAGTCTGGTCCATTGACACTTGAGAGCAAAGTGAGGCATTTCAGCATGACCGTGAACAATGAGGCTGATAGACTATTTTCAGCTTTTGTTTTCATTGATAATGTAAAAGGCTCGTCTAAAACCACAACAGCTGTACAGATACTCTATTTATATAAAGCTGACATGCTCGAAATGGTAGATAAAGTTAACGACATGATGATTTACTTGTTGATATTCGATATCAGATGTGTAAACGACACTAAAAATATATATACACAAAGTAAAATAACATAGCACCTGACAAGTCAATCTCTGCTGATAATTATTAATATGAACCTTAAAGAGATGTATAAGTTTCAGTAATCAAAAAGAGCAGAGTAGTAACGATAAGTTTAACCAGAATTTTTACAGCCTGTACCTTTTTATTATACACTTGAAAAGGCTGTAATGTAAAAAAAAAAAAAAAAGTCCAGTATGTGAGGTGATGGTTTCATTTTAATGACAGAATAGACAAATGTAAAAAAGAAGGTAAATTAATTTCTTTACTTTTGGTCCAAAGTGTGTGACCTCAGTATTAGTCTCATTCAGACTCACCTGTGTGTTGAAATGGTCAAGGACTTGCATTTCTATAGCACTTTTTAATCTCCATGATACTCAAACCACTTTACATTGTGTCACATTCACCCATTCACACACCTTAACACAGCAGTGAAACGGTCAAGCAAGTGTTTCGCTCAAGGACACTTTGACATGTGGACAGAGGCTGGGGATTGAATCACCAACCTTTGGTGGGGACATCCTGCTTTACCTACTAGTTGAAAGATAAAACTGATGAAAATACAGATTAGACCATCTGTTGTTATCTTACACTGATTTATGTGGGGGTTACTTTGGACACATACTAGCTTAAAGAATAGGAGTGGAATGATTTTAATTAGTTTATCAAAGTAACTTGGAAATGAAATTTAAAGTCAGAGTACAGTCAAAGGTTTTACACAAACGTATATATCTGTATGTCCTTTTGTAATCTACAACATTGCATTACATCACATTCTCTATGTAACTATCTTATTGTCTGCTGTGTAACAGTCTGTGTGCATGTGTGCTTTAAATACAGTGGAGGCATCTGTAAGTTGTAACCTCCTGTGACCGTCTGTGTCCTCAGGATGGAGCGGATGTCTGAGGAGGCGCTGAGGCTGAACCTGCTGAAGCGAGGCCTGGAGTCTCCCAGTGAGCGAGATGAGGCCCTGGCCAAGCGTCTGAAAATGGAGGGCCACGAGGCCATGGAGCGCCTCAAGATGCTGGCACTGCTTAAACGCAAGGACCTCGCTGATCTAGCTGCTCTGGATGTGGCGGGGCCCCTGGGAGACGGCAAGGGCCCCGGAGCCAGCACCCTCCATCACCAGAGCTCAATGGGTGCCGCTGCTTATGAAGAGAAGATGAACGGGAGCCTGAGGCTGGGGGGCCACAGCGGCCATGTTGGACAGAGTAAGAATGGGAAGGAGAACATGCTGGATGAGCCGGTGGATATGAGCGCTGGGAGACGATGGTGAGACTCGACTATTACAACATATTCGCTGTTACGTTTCCTCTTAAGATTTTGCTTTATACTGAAGAATAAATACGTGTGTCAGCTGAAAGGCAGTAGTTTGCAGTTTTATTCTAGTCTATCCCTACATTAAAGAGATTCACTGAGGAGTTCTGCTCAGCCTAAACCTAGTCTAAACCCCTGAATTCCTCCACACTGACGGCTCTGTATTAGGATGGTCTGGAACGCTATCTGTTGGGCTCTGGAGCTTTGATAGCAATAAACAGACAAAAGCTAAATGTCTGAATCCCAAAATTGAAAACCAAATGTCTACCATATGAATGAATAGTTCAATTCTTCCTGATAGAGTGCTACAGAGATGATCAATATTTGTAATTGGCATCACCCATGTTCCCTCAGCTATTAACCTATGGAAATTTTTACACTCACTTTTTCACTTTTGCAGAACGTAAGCATGGTTGCAAAGAGAAGTTAATAGCACTTACAAACTAGCGTCATTTAAAAATCACAACAGAAAATAATCTCAAAGCACTTTAGTTAATGTAGTCATGAAGAAAACCACTATGAATCCACAGAGAAAAAGCACTTCAAAGTTTCAAACATTTGTTATTGTCAGTGTCACTAAATGCACAGAATATACAGAGAATTATGAAACTGTGTCTCTCTCATCTTGCTATTAAATGCCATGCAATTTAAAAAGAATAATAACAAGAGATAAACTGTAATAGAATAGAAATAGTATAAATCAAATCCATTTACCTGCAGAAAGGAAGAGGGAAGATAAATCACAAACTACAGGAGAGGGAACGCACAGAAGTTACTGACATGTTATGGCAGCATTTAGAAATACTGAGACAGAAGAGGAGAGGTGATGGGAGGTCCCACAGCAGCTTAATACTATACCAGTATCACCAAAAGATGGATCAGGAAAGTTTTAAGTCTAGTCTTAAAGTAGGGAATATGTCTGCCTCCCGTGAGATCCACAGGAGAGAGCCTTGGTAACAGAAGACTCTGGCACTATTTCTTCATTTGGAAATTCCAGCTCAGATAATCATCACAAATGAAATCCAAGTATCAAGGATTAGCCGTCAAGGTATAAGTTCTACACCAAGGTCATCACTTCAAAATCATTACCATAAAGCTTCGGATTTATCACTTGATTTCACATGTTTAACTCTTCTAAAACTCTTTCCTTTTGTGTGTCTTGATTTAGTGAGTGAATATTATAGTTTAAAAGAAGCTATGAACGTAGACAAGTGGGTACACAGGCCTCTGTTCAGGAGCGGATTATTCGCTTGCATATTTTGTCACAGAATAAAACATAGAAATTTGTGAATCTTGGGGAACCACAGTTGTTATTTCAGATGTCAACAGAAAAAACCCATTCACTATGATATGTCTTCTATTTGTCTACCCATATTGAGCAAAAATATCCAAACCTTATAATTGTTATTGGCATACCAAAAATATTTCTTTTTTTTTCAATTTGAGATTGTTTTATCATCCTGCCTGTACATCAGGATCATTGAGTTCTTCTAATTATTGACTTTCTGTCTTTGTAGCTCTTACTGTATGTGAAAATACTAATGAAATACACATTTTTATTTATGTAGTTTTCTATCAAATCCTTTTGTATTCTGTGATATATTTAAGTTAACCTTTAAACACAAATGCAACTAGCACACTTTTATATAGACAATATTTCAATTTTAGTGTCAGTGATGAATTATTATGGGTATTGACATGATTTTACACCTGTATTAAACACGGTTATTGTCAGATCCTTGAACGAATCCATGCCATCACACAGTATGAAGCCATTTATTTGGACTAGAGCAGGAAAACATCTGGAAAACTCATGATTGTCCACAGTGCAGTGGTCCTCATCCATATTACAGGAAAATTAACCTCTAGCACTGTTTTTAGAGCTGCCAGCCCCTCCGTACACCAGACAGTGACAGGTCTGAACCTCAACGGCGGGTCTAAAGGAGTCTTAGGACTCCACTTGAGAGATGGGTCAACCTGCTCACAGTAAACACTCTGAGAAACAGAGCCGTCAGTCAGGCCTTCATAAAAAGTCACAGCTTAATAAAGATGAGATTAATCATCACCAATGGGATGCTTTACAAACTATCTGCATCAACAGAACTTGGCTCCAACGGCAGCTGAACGCTAATATCAGACCTCTTACTGAAATTACTGACTGAGGAGAAATAATAGCTCAAACTACAAAAATAGCACTTAATACTGCTTCGATTTTTCAAGGTTGGTGTTATATTCAGTTCAAAATGTGTTAATTACATCTAGGTTTGCAACAAAATTAATACCACTGACATTATTTTAATATCTTTAATTAGTTGATGGTCTTATAAATCATTAGAAAATAATTTAAAACATCTATCAGTCTGGCTCAAAGTTTAAATCTAGTTTTTAAAATGTGTTTCTGGGCATGTTAGTGGAGGAAAGAAAGTAAAAAAAAAAAAAAGTGGTCAGAAAAGTGGGAATTAATTTCTTTAAAAAATTTTAAAACAAATGAACAGTTACAAATCAGTTCCTGATTAATTAAGTAGTTGACAATAAATTGTTTAATAGAATAAATTTGGTGTTCAGTGACCTGAATTTATGTATGTATTTATTTAGGCATTCATTACTTTGATGTTTAGTTCATTCAACTGTTTTTTAAAAAAAAAAAATTTATTTCAATTTCAGCAACAGAATTTTTAATTTCAGGAATTGATATTGACCAATTAATTCAAACGCTCATTATTTAATCCATTGTCACATAATGAAAACTCTTGTAAATTGTTTGTAAATTGTAAGAACAGCTGACGCAAAGATGTTTTTCTTTGTTTCTTCACAAAGCGATGCGGATCACGACAGAAGAACTCCATCTCCAGATGTGATTATTCTGTCAGACAATGAGGCATCCAGTCCCAGAACAACACCTCGTCCTGAGGAACGGATGCACCACGCCAACCTCGACATGTTCAAGGTACGAAAAAGTTCATGCTAACAGCCCTGCAGTCATAAACATAATTAAAGCACAATAAATCAAATAATAATGAAGGATTTCCTTCAATGCTGTTACAGTAAGAAAACACCTCTTTTTTCATCTTTGAAACATCCAGTTAAATTGTCATTAACATCAAAACATATATGTACGGTCAGGCACAAAGCTGTGTGATGCCATACTGTACTACATACTTGCTTTAAGCTAAATGTTAACAGGCACTCTGTTTTCTGATCTTATAGTGTCTTCAGAGGTCAGTGCTAGCATTTTTCTTTGACGTTCTTATTAAATCCCCAAATGTCAGCTTGTATGCATAACATGTCATCAGAACTTAGCCCATAATGCCACAGTACACACATTAATTGACCTCTCCCAATTCTATGGTTCTACCCTTATACAGAATGACAAAGTGACATTCCTGCCTTAAACACATTGTGGAAAAGGAGCTTTAGTTTAACATGTGACCTTGTGAATGAGCATCAGAAAGTGCAGCAGAGCTCTGTGATAGAAAATAAGATTTCATATAGCGCTATGTTTTTTTTTATAATAGTGGACCAAATGGCACTCTTTATGATAAGATTTTTCATCATCCGGACCATGCTTTATATTTTTTCACACGGCAAAGTTGCATGAAAGCACCATAAACAAACATAGAGGACATTGAACATGACATAGAGGCATATAGGTCTAAACCCTGGGAGTCCAACAATTGAAGGCAAACATACTTAACGGGGCTTGTATTAGTGGTTATTTTAAAGCAATTTACAGAATAGAACTGAAGTTTATTTAAATAAGGGCAATGCAGTTGAACATGATTTCAATACAAAGAAAGCAACTGTTGTGCTGTGCACAGTTTATAGCTATTGTGAATTTTCAACTCTTGTCCATAGTTGGGCTTTTTCATGAACAATTTAATCACCACAATAAAATGCAGATGATCAACATGTTAACACTGCACTTTATAACACAATAAATACATATACATAACAAGCCTTTAAATGACAAACATACAAAAACTATACCAAACAGTACACCAAAATGCATACCACAGAACCAACACATTACATCATCAACCATAGAACCCTACAAGTCAAATATTAATAATATTTTACTGCATTGTGATATAAAATGGCATGTACCATAATTGAAGGTTTTGGTAGTTTCATGCTTGTATTTAACAGGAAGACTGTGGGCTGTGACCTGGTGATGAAAATCATCATCATTAATATGTGCCACTGTTTTGTGTGTTTTAGGGGAAAACTGGAGAGGAGAGGCAGCAGATGATCAAAGCTCTGAGAGAGGAGCTTCGTCTGGAAGAGGCTCGTCTGGTTCTGCTCAAGAAGCTCCGGCAAAGTCAGATGCAAAAGGAGAACGTGGTGCAGAAGGTCAGCGCTGCCTCTGCTCCTAAACACAGCTGCACACTTTGTTTGTTTGGGTGTTTGACATATTAAGGCCTTCTTACACAAAGTATCATGGAGGTTGTTCTTGAGTAAAAAGCATCCTCTGTTTGCCTTAATCATTTATCTGACATTTACAGTCCTTCAGGGTTAGCGTCAGTGAACAGGCCTCAGGGCTCTGCAGCTCAGGTGCCAGATGACACCAAGGAAGCGAACCTGCTGCTTTCTAATAGTGCAAGACATGACTGGCAGCAATGTTACAATAACCTGGAGACCTACTGAGCTTTATAGCATAGAGGAGCAGAGCTGGGATGCTTCAGCCCGTACTTGGTAGTGGATACTTAATAATAGGTGGCATGGGGTGAAGAAAGAGGAGGCCCCTTGGAAATAGACCAGACTGGCTGTGAAATGACAAATAGGGCACCAGAACCACCCACTGCAGTGTGTCTTTTAATAATATTAATCTGTATGCTCACCATAAGTCCTTGTTTTATAGGATCTGTACTGTCAAGTAGATGTAACTGCAGAGCCTTGAAAGGTTTTCACTACAGAACTTGATGATATAAGCCGATTGTATGATCTAGTGTTGTAGCCAAGACCACTTTAACTAAGACTAGGTCATGACTAAGACCAGACCAAATTGTCATTGGAGTGTCTCATTTTTGTTTATCCTGTCCACTCAACATTTCACAAAGCAAACACAATGTTAGATGCATTTCTCAGTACATGTTCACTAAATTTGGTAGTGGGCATGCGCATCCGGGGTGCAAGAAACTGGCAAGAAAAGTGAAATTAATGTAGTTGTCATGACCTTGTAACTTATTTCTTTGTTTTGTTTTGTTTGTTTGTGTTTTATCTGCCTATTATGCTGCCTCTTGGCCAGGTCGTTGTTGTAAATGAGAACTGATTCTCTCTCAATTGACCTAGGTTAAGCAAATAAATAAATAAAATGACGGAAATGGTCAATGATTAGTTTAGTAGTAAGTAAATGTAAGTAACTACAAATTGTTGCACATGTGCAGAATTTACAGCTGCTGCGGTTAAGTTTGCCACATTTTCAGGTAGAGCCACAGCTTTTCCTCCAAACAAAATTCAAATTAAAGATAAGACAAGTTATTGAAGCAGAACATTTTCCATAAAGTCATCGTAATGGTGTAAACTGATGAATCAAACACTGAACAGGCAGTTCAATGATATCCCTGTAACTGTGGTATGGATTATAGAAGATGGTCTTGAAGGAGTACCACAACACTAACATGATAACTAATGAAAAACTGGATCAAGTGAAGGAGGTGTATGGCCTCAAACTCACTGTGTGAGAGTAAACAATAATGCCAAAAATTTTATCATATGATAAATGTACTACATCTATATAAAAGTGGAGGTCTACAATATAGACCTGATTTGTTATTGTTACAGAGGTGATGCAGTTACTTCCAATGTGTTTGTGATTGTATTAATGATGTGTGTGCAGGTCCCAGTGGTGCAGAATGCTGCCTCCTCTGTGCAGCCACCACCCATCCACAGCTCTCCTGGCCTGGGGAAGCTGCCTGTCCGGCCTGGTCTGCACAACCCGGAGCCCCAGAACCTCCGCACTGCACAGGTCTGTGTGCGTCTGTGGAAACCATTCTTTCATGAGACCAGCATGTTCTCATCTTTCTGTCTGAAAGACATGTTTAAGGCAGCTTTACACTTGGTCTGTTTCCCAGTTTTAAGTTTTTTTTCTCTGGTCTCTCAAATAATTTCTGTGTGTCTGTGCTGTGTTGTACTTTTCAGTGGTACAGCTGATCTAACAGAATGCTCTGCTCCAAATAAATTTGAAGTCTGTCTGTTGTGTCCATACATCTGTTAGGCCTGAGTGACTTTCAGAGAGGATCTTACAGCTCAGTTTTAGGGGGTATTGAGACCCATAGTCAGGATGAGAGGATGCACTGGGTTAAAGTTAATTCAGATAAACATCATTGAACCCCAGGATGATGATTATCAGCTCAAGAAAGGCAAAGAAAACTGGAAACAGTACGTTTTATTACTTGATTAATAACAAAACTTAAAGAGTAAAGTGGTTCATGTACACTCTATTGTAAGGTCTTGTTATGAAATTCTAGCAAGCGCTTTTTGGAAACTTGATGTGCCTTTGAAAAATGAGCCTGTCACACTTTCATCTCAAACTTGTGGGAAACTGTAATATAAACTTGGAGTTTTGCTCACATCCTCTAAGTCCACAGAACCTGACTCCTTTTACCATGAATAGAAATACTCCCTCGTGCTCCAGCTCACAAGTGTCTGTACCTGCCAGCCTTTTCCCATTCAGTATTGCACATGTGTAACCCTCAACAGGGCTGAGAAGGGAGCTCTTAGCTCTTATGTCAATGTGTCTAACAGCCTGGCCGGGCCTGTGAGTTTCTAGATTTACTAGCCTGACATGACGTTGTACTTGCCCAGTGGTGGACCTTGTTTTTACATTGTTGTCTTGTTGAAGCAATGTAATCCAGAAAGTCCTCATGGAGAATCAAATGAAATGTTTCTCTGTGCAATGTGTTTTGATTCAAGAGGACTGTTATTGTCAGTGTCTCTATGAGGCCCTTTCCATCCCTATCATCTTGTCACAGTGGACAGCCCTAATGCAAGATGTGGATGGACATGCTGCGTTTAGGATGCAATGAGATCTGATAATTCCGATGTGTTCTGGGACACACGTCCACTTTCTCTGGGTGAACACTAATGTGTCTTAGGACATTTGAAGGACTTTCTACTGAGCTGGCATCCATAGTGTGATGTCTTTGTGGCTAACGACGCCTGTTAGACCTTAATTAAAAGCTTTCACTGTATTTTAGGGCAGAGATGAGCTTGTTTATTTGTATATAGATCCAGAAATTGAGATCCAATCACGAGTGATCACTTAAAGCTTTTAACGCCAAGTGTGAACAGATACACTTACAGTTGACCGCTTGTGATCAGATCACAGAGACATTATCAACACCAGCTCTGAGCAAGGCCTCAGCCCTCTATTGAAGATCTCCAGACTAGATCCCTTGATCAGTGGGCATGTAGACGACCAGAAGAAGGTTTGGTAGATCTGTGCTTCCTTGCCGGCCTTTAAATCTCTGCTTGGTCTTACACTTGAAATGAATTTAATTTGGAAGGACACCAACAGAAATCGAAATCTCATTGTTCCCATTTAATCAGTCTGGTGTAAGTGAACTGAGATGTCAGCTGATAGTAATATTTTGGTGTAGACTATAGGCCTGTGTGCATTTTAGAGCCTGAATTGTTTTGTAGAGGCTTCGATGTGTCTCATTACGACACGTTCTCCTGCTGGAAGCCTTTGTTCTCGCATTACGTAGCCTCACTCCTCCATTCCATGTTGAGATGGTATTAAATATTCAGCACATCTCTGTGTTTATGTGTGAGTGTGTGTGTAGGTCTTTGTGTGATTGTCTTATTGGCTTGTTTAGTATGGATGATGATGGGCTGTTATTGCACTGCTTAAGCTGCTGCTGCCCTCTGCTGTCCGTTTTGAGTATAATGTTTGTGGACTGTTCAGAAAACATTATGGTTGATATGTATTACATAGTTTAAATATTAGACTCTCATAGTATTATAGAAATACCTGAAGTATTCAGAGAGTAGTACATCTGTTGGTGCAGTTGGGGTTAACATTTCGCATTTAAGCAAAGCCAAACTGTTTTGGTATTTCTTGTTATAACTGGGGGAGTTTAACTTTTCATCATGTAATACGTGACATTTTAAAGGAATGAAATTAAGATGTGTTTGCAGATTTTAAAAAAACAGATTGGACAGTGGTTCAGAAAGGCATCATAAAGTAGATGTGTTGCATCAGCTGATCTGTACCAATATGATATTTTAATTAACATCAACAGCAGAACTTAGTTGTTATTGGCTGATGGCTCATATTATGGCCCTTAACTGTAATTAATAGCTTTGGAAAGAAATGAGAAAGTGTTAAAAATGTATGAGCACCATCTGTTATGGTAGATTTATATTCAGATTTATTGATTGTTGCTGCGACTTTGGTGCTCAGTGTTAGAGTGCAGTTTATGTATTCATAATGTTGACTTGGATGTAAAACTTTCAACAAAAACATAACATCTAAAATCGGCAGTTTGTCTCAGGGGTTATATCTGCTAGTAAATCAGCTCTGAACATTTGCTTTCTATTAGTTTTGGAAGCTGTCATAAAAAAACCAAAAAAAAAAAAAAACCTTATTGTCCACTTAGAGAGTAACAAATAGTTTATAAAGTATGAACAAAGTATCTGCTTCTTACTTTAATAAATCAGGAAAAAAATTGTATGTTATGGACATTTACCTTCCCTTCAGTGAGTGGAGTGAGGAGTCATTCATAACTTGTGGGTTGAATGTCACATAACTTATTTTTCACCTGACATTTGCCTGGGTTTATCCTGGTTCTTAATAATCACCCTGATCATGTGCCTCAAATGACTCATGCTTTTTACAAGTGATATACTATAGGAGTTCTAGTACTTGTGTGATTCTTGAAAAAGACTTTAAAGGAGCGAAAATATGGTGCTTAACAAATGTATTAGACCAGCTGTCATGAAAACAAAAAAACATAAATAACTTCATAGTATATGAAGACCTTGTTTCAAATGAACAATTTAATTGTTATTCATTAATAAAATTACCAATTGGAATAACAAAATAGTCTTTACTGACAAATAATAACCAAAAATGTCAATATTTTTGTGTAACCACCTTTGGTGCAAATAAGTTTACATTCTTGCTGCCATTGTTTTTATGTAGTTTTACACAGAAATGAAAGATAACAACTGTAATTGTGAAACTTCATTAAAAAAATTGCTGCTGCATTTCCCTTTTGCATTTTTTGAAAGCATTAAACTTGAACATTTATGGATAGCAACAATATTTATATTTTGGCATTAAAGATATGGTTTATATATTTATAGTTTATATATATTTGTTTTTATATGACAAAATCAGGGAATGCATTTCATAGATTATGAGATCACAGATTTACTGATTGTATCATTACCTCAACGTCAACAGACACTCAAAAAGACTTGTTGGTGTTGAAAGACAGATGAATCAGTTTTTAAGTCTCCCAGTGTTTCTCTTACAAACGTGCCACAGCATCAGCATAATACCATCACTGCAGATACAGATGGAAGAAATTCACAGCACAGTGATGGTTAAAGAATAATGTTTTCAGTTCCGATGAAAGCCAGAGGTTTGTTGAGAGCCAAAGGTGACGCAAAAATGACATAAGAGATCACCTGACAATGCGCTATGTCAATAAATCCTTATTGTTCAGCTGACGACATGTTATTAACAGGCTCCGTATGATGCAGGTTTAACGGTTTAATGGCACATCGTTCAGACTATGAACTGTTGTGTGTAAAAGCTTAAACAGATTCTTACTCCCGCTTCTTCTGCTTCTCTGCAGGGTCACACAGTCATCAGGTCAGCAGCCAATGCCAATCTCCCGCCCATGCTGATGTCCCAGCGTGTGATAGCGCCCAACCCTGCCCAGCTGCATGGCCAGCGGGTTTCCTCCAAGCCTGGCATGGGCCGCTCCAGCTCCAGCTTGGCCAACCCCGTCAGCTACCAGCAGGTAAAGACCCTGGCAAGCCCCGCCCACACCCCACACCATCTGGAACACAGTCCGACTGCATACAGACTGAGGAGGAAGCATTCACTTCCATAGACCATATTCACACAGTGGCATTTTCCCTCTGACGTCAGGGTGTGGAGCTGAAATGCTGTTTATCAGCAACTGAAAAGACAATTGATATCAGTGGTGGAAAACACAAGTCACAGGGAGAAAACTGTCCCGCCAAAGTCCGAACTGGGATGAATTTTTGAAGTGCAAGAATTACACTGAAGGCATTTAACATCAAAGGTATCAAACTCATCTTAGTTCAGGGAGCACATACAGCCCAATGCAATCTCTAGTGAAATAATAAGATAATAACCGATAGCTAATGATAACTCCAAAATGTTCTCTTTCTTTTAGTGTGAAACAAGTAAAATTACATTATGAAATTATTTAAATATTTACCCTTTCAGCCTAAAGTTTCTTAAGAATAATATGTATAATTTTAACAATATTGTGCCTGTATGTTTGTGGATCTACTGTAATTGCTGCATTTTCTTAATAATCCGATTAGACACAATATTGTTAAAATATCACTTATTCTTAAGAAATTCTATGGTTTCAAATTTCATATGTAGTTGTTCAGGTTATTTTCATTTTCACATTAAAAACAATTAATATTTGAAGATGTATTTATTAATTTATAGATTATTATGTTACTATTTTACTGGTCTGATGACCTATTTGAGATTACATTGGGTTGTATGCGACCCCTGAACTAAAATAAGTTTGACACCCCTGATTTATATCATTCTTGTCATCTGACTTACTCTAGATGTGTATCAATGTATTTTTGAGAGATGTGAGACAAATGCTTTATTATGGATTACTGCTTCAAGACATATGATACAGTTTCAGACACAAATCACGCTAATATGTACACAATGTCTGTGTTTCTCCCCCAGGCCAGTCAACAAGTGGCAGCATCTCAACGCTCAGGCTCCAGTGCAATGTACATGAACCTGGCCCACATGCAGGCAGCAGCAGCAGCAGGAGCTGGTGGCGTTGCAGGAGGTCTGGGCGGAGCGTCTGCTGTCAGCCCGTCCACGGCCAGTGGAGGAGTGGGCTCAATGGCCGACCAGGCCAGTAGCCAAGCGGCAGCGAAACTGGCCTTGAGGAAGCAGCTGGAGAAAACCCTGCTGGAAATCCCTCCCCCCAAACCCCCTGCCCCACTCCTCCACTTCCTGCCCTCAGCCGCCAACAGCGAGTTCATCTATATGGTGGGCCTGGAGGAGGTGGTGCAGAGCGTCCTCGACAGCCAGGGTAAGTCCGAGGCACTACCAGGTCATTGTCAAATAAAGAGGGCAAAGAGTTAAAGATAATGTCACTGATCATGTAAACACAGCCCTGAGGAGAACGCTTCCACCTCCATCTGTTCATAGGGACCAATACTGGTCATTGTTTACATCAGGTGACTGCATTTCTAAGTTTAATATCTAGTGTTGCACACTGCTGCAGCTACAGATCACAAGAAGAAAGGCAAACAAAAAAAGGCAAACTTGGGAGCATCTGCAAGGATTTTTTTTTGTGGAAAAAAAGGGAAGCTTCTACAGAGACTCTCCACCTCTAAAGAGCATTCACTTGTGTTGTAGCTGGCATCGTCAATGTCTGCAACAGAAACTACTGTTAACTTAAAAATGGAGTTATTTAAATCAAATCATATCTATCTGCTAAACCAAACAGACCCCAGCACCAACAAGGACACTTAAAACTGTCATAGTCTACCTACAACACATTTATTATAATGTATGTATGTATTATGTACATTTAATATGCTATCAATGAATTTATGCATTTATTGGCCATATTTACTAGATTTTAGCCATTGTTATTTCTTATCTGCTTGAATATTACATATAATACCATAAGACCCAGGACTAACAAAATATCAAAATGTTTAGAATGACAAAAATAGTATCAATGCTTTTAGTTAAGGTGTCTGTAAACATAAATCTCTATGCATGAATGTGAGGGAATTTGAAAATGCAGTTAAAAGATTTGTTTTCTGCCATCATGTGACCTGTGGGCAGACTGTTGGTTTAAACTCAGTGTTCATGTTCAGGTAAACTCAGAGGGACACTGGCCCGCATGGAACCCTTCTTCTGCGCCCAATGCAGAACTGACTTCACACCCCACTGGAAGCAGGAGAAGAGCGGCCGGATCCTGTGTGAGCAGTGCATGACGTCCAATCAGAAGAAGGCTCTGAAGGCGGAGCACACCAACAGGCTGAAGAATGCCTTCGTGAAAGCCCTGCAGCAGGAGCAGGTCTGTTGCATGTTTTCCTCCCAAGAAATTATTTTTTTTAACTGTTTCTGTTCAGGCCATTAAATTCCTCCTGTGAGTAAATGCTGCTGTGTTGAACTGTTTCCTCTGCTGAGTCGGTCTGCTCTGCATCTGTTACATCATTAAAAAAAGCAGTACGGTGGGGATATCATTAATAAAATATTGATTTTGATACATTTCCTAAATTATATTATAATTATATTATTATATATAATTATTAATACAGATTTCCCATTTTAACAAAAAGAAAATTACAACCTATATTATTGTACAATTTTTTGTTTACATTAGCTTCATTACTGCCAAACTACTTACCATTATTTCAAATCCAGTATCCTCATAAACACTATAATCTAGCCTGGTTTAGTAGCTGTATCCCGATGGAAATGGGGATGCATATTTCTGTTGCACAATGTCCGGATTGTCATTCTTTCTTCTACCATATGTGCATTATTGCTTTGAAAGTTCCCCTCACTATATGAAAGAGCGGCAACCTTTGAGCTGCACAGCTACACACTGAATAGGACAAGTTTCAGAAAAAGACACATAGCTTTTATTCAGTTGTAGTCATTTTAGTACTACAAAGCACTATATTGACAGAAGTTCCAACAAAACTAGCATCCTGAGCTCAGCATCACACAATGACCAATCAAACAGTCCAGATAACTTTTACTTCTGTTCTATAATGATAGGGAAGGCTAGCAGACAGAAGTGTGGAGGTGGGTCTGGTTATGAGAGATCAGGCATAAATACTATATACATGATGACACAACATTAACAAACAACTGCTGACAGATTACACCATACAGACATTACAGTGTTTAGTGCTATAATCCACAGTAAGACGGTCCTGGGTTTGATTACAGTATTGACTGTTCTGTGTGGAGTTTGCATGTTCTCCCTGTGTCTGTATGGGTTCCTCTCTGGTTTCCTCCCGCAGTCCAAAGGCATGCATTTTTGGTGTACCCCAACTTCTCCTGTTGGTAGATGTGATAGGCTCCAGCATTTCCACAATCCTCCTGAGGATTAAGTGGTTCCTGTAATGAATGAGCTGTACCATGTCACTCTACACCATCAATTGCTTTTAGAGGATTGTGTTCAGGAGCGACAAAAAGATTCCATGTTTTAACCAGTGGCTGTATGTGTGTCTGAAGTGACTGACAGGGTTTAGGTTCTGCAATTGGAGGAGACTAACTCTAGCTCAGCCTGTAGAGTGTCGAGTGATTGTCTGAATACTAAAACCGTGAAGCACTACTGCCTTCAAACAACTGAGTCACAAAGAGTAAAATGTGTCAATGTCAAAGTGATGTCTGTATTAACACTCTGTGTTTCCTCCATTAGGAGATAGAGCAGAGGCTCCAGCAGCAGGCAGCCCTCTCCCCCAGCTCGGCCGCTACTGGCCCCAACTCCTCAAAGACTGACACCATGATCCGGCATCATGCCCTCCGCCAGGTACTCCACACCATGACTTCAGACCCCAGCACCCTAAAGCTGTGGCTGTATTGTTGTCCAACCCTTGTGAATCAATGTGAATCTTTAGTCAGCTGTTGTCCAATTCATTGAAAGTGATGATTCTTAATGTCTTATAAAAAGAATAGCACAAAAATGTACTTTCTAATAAATTCACCACAAGTTCAATTTGATGAGTTTTATGTTTTAGGCCATCTAATCAATTCATCTTTGAGTCCCAGTGTTGTTGTTGTTTGGGACAAATGTGAAAAAATTCCCCCAGGGCCTTTTGAAATGTTGGGTTTTCACACATAATGGAAGCAATAGACAAACCAATTAAAATCTGGGGATGCATCTAGCAACTTTTAAAAGTGGGTCAGGTTGACTTCAGGACATCAGGAGAATGAACATCACAAGCTTGTCTTCCTGCAGGGCCTGAAATTCGCATAACAGCGAATGTTACACAAGTGAACTTTGTTGAGTGTTAAGCAGTTCTGCCACAACGCCAACAAATAACAGTTATTCCACTTCTTTTGAAACACGTATACCGTAAGTATTTGAAACTGTGTTTTCAACACAGTACGACTCTGAACAGAATGTTTTCCCTATATCTTCAGGCTCCCCAGCCTCAGGCCTCCCTGCAGCGGGGTCTGTCCAACTCTGCACGAGGCGTCCTGTCCAACTTCGCCCAGGCCTCCCAGCTGTCTGTGGCCAGCAGCCTCATGGGTATGACCAGTGCCAAGCATTGTGGCAGCAGTGGAAGCAGCAGCAGCAGTAGCAATAGACTGCAGCATGACAGCCGTCGCCAGATCTACAACATCCCAGGTAACACCAGCATGTGCACTGTCTCTGTTTTCTGTGGACCTTTAACAGGTTACTCCACCATATGTAAAATAAAACAGTGTAGAATGATCTTAACTCTTGTTTTAGGCCAGAGTTTATACACTACCAACATTTTAAAGGTTGCACCAGTGAAATAGTTTCAACCTCGACTCAACTTGTGGCTCAAATCTCACATTTTGGCTTCAGTAAGCATAAAGCCCTGAAACAAGTCCTCTGCAAAGTTATGGATGGTCTGTCACACCACTTTGAATGTGGGATAACTTGGAGGATGAAGATGACTGAAAAGTATAGGTGTTTTTATGATTTGTCCTTGTGCAAATACATAAAATTCATAATATTACAGCTGGATGCAGACTCACAACATGACATGACAAAGTAACAGTAACAAATATGGTAAGCGACATGAGACACTAAAGTTGTAGGAGAAACATTTGAAGTTTCAATAACTAATAAGTTTTGTCAGTGTTTGCCATGAGGTGTAATTTTTTTATTATACCCTTTCTTGTGTGCCTATTTTATAGTTGTTGATGTTTAATGTTACTTGATTTTAGCCATGAGTGTCTTTAAATCCATTTAGATACGAGAGACAACATGGTTACAGAACATTAGTAAATTATTTGATAGTAATAAACACTGCTTTAAGAATAGTATCTTTAACTGTTTGGCCACTAAAATTACATTTTCTGCTACAGTTTTTCAGTTAGTTTAGACTTTATGGTAATGACTTTATGGTTTGTGTGTGTGTGTGTCTCACTCTTACAGGGTTAAATATTGCCTATCTGAACCCAGCGGCAGTTGGAGCCCATAAGAGCTCCAGCTTAGCAGACCGGCAGAGAGAGTACCTGTTGGACATGATCCCACCTCGGTCCATATCGCAGTCCATCACCGGACAGAAATGAGCCCTGCCCTTTCAAAGCTACCCCACCCTTTGCTCTTACCCTACACTAAAGCACTCCCAGATCAGCCAGCCCCCCCAG
>JAPSES010000058.1:17083996-17098186 GCA_029822895.1 Maxillicosta whitleyi
CCTCCCACCCCCATCGCATGCAGTGCCTGTCCGTGTGCCTACCTTAAACCAACCCATGAAAAACCACCGAGTCAGACAAAGACACTAAACTGTCAGTGCATTTCAAATTTTCTTACTATAGTAAAAATTCTTCGTCCGCGTTGTTTAACAATTATGATTCCCATTATTATCGCTGTTGGTAGCACTATTATTATACCTGCAATTACCTTTTTTGCTTCAGTTACTATTACTCATTATGCTTTTTCTTTTTTATGTGTTTGGTCCATTTTTTTGTTTGTCTACTGTCATTTCTTTATTTCAGATGTGACGGTGAATCATGGTAGGGTCGCTTGAGGCCATGATCATATAGGATTTTTTTCTCCACTTGATTATAAAGCTAGATGTGAGTATTGCAAGGAACAGATGATCAACAGGGTGCATTCTGGTTGCTATGCAACATAAAGTTTAACAACTTTCAGTCTTTGTAATAAGTGTTTGTTCTCTAACTTGAAATAACAATGGAAAACAGTGATAGGAATTAAAAGACTAATGGCTTGGCATGCTCTTGAGAAGAGCCACATGGCCTTTAAAAAGCTGGAGAATTTGCAGGGGTTCAGTTCTAAACTAAGCCCCATCGTCTCTTCAGACACGTCTGTTACAGAGCTGTTTGAAGTGACTTCCCAAATATTGAGGTGACACCATCAGAGCTAATTAACTGGAAAATGACTGGCAGAAGCTGCAGATGTGTTCAAAAGAGAATCCTATGTGATCAGAGTTTGGAAAAGCTTTTCTTTTGCTCGTCGGCTCCCATCATTCCCCACCAACAGGTCATTGTTTCCTCATCTGACGTCAACCTCTCCCGTTACACGTTTCAACAGTTACTTGATGGATGTACGTGGGACAGTCTGTACTTGTACTAATCAGAACTGACAGATGCAGCGACGTCCCTATTGCACCTTCAGCGGACCAGCAGAACAATATCAGACTCCAGCACGGAGGGAGCTGATGTGTATGACATACAGAACTGCAACAGACCAGACGCAGTCTACAAACCCAGCTCATCCAGTATTCACCAGAGGGATGGTGTCAGAGAGAAGCAAGTTTATTGTCCCTCCTGGTCTATCCCATTTCACTACCTGCCACTGACACGCCCTCCCCACCCACCCCGCCCCGCCCCTGATCCCAAACCCCTCTGCAAACCCCTTTGGTTATCCAGTATGCACAGACTGAACCCTTTGACCCAGCAGCTCCTCTTGGCATCACAAGATCTTAATGAAAGTGAAAAGGACTCCAATCAAAAGGTTTGTGCACGTTTTGTGCATCCAAACCACAGATTCTGTACTTAGAAACCTTCAAATCTGGGCTCCTTTTCTTGTCATATTTAGGTTTTTAGATTTTCTGATTGTTGCCCCCTGCCCTTTTTTCTTTTACTTGTTTTATTATTATTATTATTTTATTATTATTTTTTGCGGCGTCTCCTAACGAAATGGGGGTGTACCTGAGAGGAATAAGCCCCCGGAGACGATAATAATCAACATAGCTAAAAACAGAAACTATTGAAATATCTGTATGGATTATGTATAGACACCTAGCTTCAGAGAAAAAAAATGTGGATGTGGATTTTATCTTTTGTGGAAGAGACATGGATCAATCATTGTGTGTATGCTCTGCACACAAGTTGCCTCACTCCAGAGGAGCACTTTGCATATTTCCAATTGGAAAATTTTTTTTAAAGGTAAAGAATGTTACAATTGAGAGTCCTTAAGGTCTGGGTGCTGGTTGCATTGTGGATTGTACCATGTAACAGGTGATGAATGCTCTTTTACTCTGTGTAGATGTCAGATCTTATGTAGATTTTCACAGCCTGGTTTGTTTAATTGGGTTGGTCACTGCAGCGTCCCACTGACTCACTGTGTGGAAAACGCACAATAACTGAAAAAAAAAAAACACACTTAGCTTATGTGTTAGTAAAACAACGGGGTCCAAACTGATCCCGACCTAAGCCATGATCAGACTGTAGATTCACATGGTGGCTGTAGTAAAAGTCATCATTCACCCTCTTTGATCACATTTATAACATGTCATAATCACTTATGAGTCAAAGAGATGATTGACTTTTAACAGTGAAACCACAGAACATTGAAGTCAATGCCGATGATATGCAAATACTTTTTCAGTGTTGATTTCAGTGAAGGTTTTGATGAATGTGCATGACATGATCATAAATGGTTTGAGCTATCTCACATCGGCTGTACTCGGACAAAATCTTGCCTCTTTAATACTATAAGTCACGTAAACATTGCCAACAACCAATAGGAGGACTCACTTCAGCAGCAAACTGATGCATAAATGAAATACCTAATGGCAGATTCACGCAGACATAAAGCATCAGAATCCAGTCTGATGTATGTTCTGTCTGCGGGTGTACTACAGACTGATTATTCATGGATTCAGGAGGGTATTGTAGTTTTAGCCCTCCCTTGCACGTAGCACTGTTGGCTCATTCAAATATCTTTTTATTTCAGCATTTTTGTCTTTCATTCTCTGGAGTTAATTGCCCAGACGGAATAAATCTGCAGTAAACTCAGAATTTTACTCATTAAATCATCAAATCTGAAGATCTAACCTTATTCTATGGGGATCAAACTGAAATTCACACAACAACAACAAAAGACTTAAGTATTCCAGTTGGAGTCTTGCAAATAGAGACTGAACATAACACCTTGAGGTATCAGAACAATAACACTTTAGTCGAGTCATAAATGTTTCTAAGTCACTGTAAAATATATCAACATGTGATATAAAAAAAAAAGCTTAAAGATGCACTAAATGGCACTGTAATGAAACAGAAGTGTGCATAGGCTACAGATAGACCCATTGTAAGGTATCGACCATGCAGTGTTCGTTTTCTGCACAATCAGTCAGTAAGACGCTGTCCACATTCACACAAACCAGCGTCGCGTTCCATCAGCGAGCATCAGACGAAAGTTTCAGTTGGTCTTTGTGGGACATTTGTCCTCAGATAGTGGCGAGTCATGCAGTTCACCCATCCAGGCTCTACACTGACTGCAGCTACAGGGGAGCAGTGTGGAAAACCTCCAGTCCACTTTGATTTGCACGTTTTCTATGTTCAACTGTTTGGGCTGTTTCTGGTTTCCTGAACAGTCCAGACAGTCGTATGGGATGTGGCTACAACGACATGACTCTTCAGTTCAGTACATAAGTCATGATGTGATTCAGACTCCCCCTGATGAAGGTTCATGTTTCCTATGATGGATCATCTGGTTCTATTGAAGACCTTCTGAAGAGGGGATGAATCAGGCCTGATGTGTCAAACGACAGTGAAATTATGCAGATATTATCGAGAGTAACAAACAGGCAGGTGGTCTAGACGGTTTAACACAAAAATATGTCTGTCTTTCATTAGTTTTAGTGTCATTGAGTGTAGTGTACCACAAGAGTTCAGCTCAAGTTGAAGGACTGTTTGTAGTTTTTGGTTGTAGCTGTCAGTCACACATATTTACCCTCATGTAGAGACCAGGACTTGACTCGTGTCCCGGGGACTCACAAAAAGCAGTAGCTCAGGCATTTCAGCAGTGTTCAGTCAGCGTGCAGTATTATTCATGGAACACCGAAGGCCGCAGGTTGTGGATTCAGTATGGGTTTGAGATGGGAAAACTTAGCAGTTCACACATGACGCTGATTAATCAGTACAGCTTTAGTTTATGAAGGAGTGTCACATCACGAGACACCTCTGACCGGAACTGATGAATGAATCCTAAAGCTGTGCACAAAAAAAAGGGAAAACATGGCCTTTACAAAGTCAAACATCGTACCTCCAGAGGTTTTTCTTATTAATGTGTTCGTCATGAATCAAGAGTCCAGTCAGGTTGTAAAGTGATGAAAACATGATGCACATTCAAGCAAGACTGATGCTGGTTCAGGTGAAACTAACCCAGCAATAACGTCTGAAACTGGAAAATGAACTTGACACAAAGTGTAAAATACCTGCGCTCTCTAAACCTGATTCCCCGTTAGATAACTACATTACTGATGTAAATTTTTATATTACTCCCCTGTGTACATTTAGTGACCGCTGAATGACGTCGATGTCATGTGGGTTTTGATTGACAGCTAGTCTGACATTCCAGAATGCTCTACTGTAGTTCACCATGATTGGGTCATTCTGTTCACCTGCACTTAACTGTTACACCCAGCCCAGTAGCATAACTTAGCTACATTAAGTAATGTTAGCAGCCAGCTACTAATCTGCATGTGAAGACAATACAGGAAAGTGGTTTTATTGTCTGTGATAACATTAAGTAGCTGAAATTTGGTGTTTTATACACTGCAAGTGTTAGTCAGCATGGCTGGTCTGTTAAATATGTTAGCGTGAGTTTCATTCCTCATTCTTCCCCAGTTATATCCTCTTGTCCAACAGTATTTAGGATGAATAGAATTGTCAAAGCCAAAATTACAAACTCAAAGCTTCAAAACTACAAAGTCCACAAATTAATAAGGGAATTATAGGGGCTTTGTCCACTTTTAGGAACTGTAAAAATTAAACCACGCTTAGTGGCAGCCATGTTTGATTTTTATAAAAGATGTTTTCCTCTGTGCATTTAGATCAGCAGACTCGGTGGATGCTGGTGTCTGGATAATAAATTCTCGTTGGTTGAATATAGCTGACACATGAAATCTGAACAACCCTTTACATTTATGTTTTCACATTTCACAATATTTTTATTGGCTACAACTGTACCATCTAGTGCTAAATGTTAATTGTTAACATGCTAATGCTAATGTTAGGTAGGGAATTTGTTAAAACATGTCTAAACATGAGCACAGGAACAACTTTGTTATTAAAATAAAAAATAAAGCTAAAAGACAATGTTGTCTTGACGGTTATGAATAGTTTACAATGGTTAAAACAATGGGAAAGATACTAAAGCACTTTTTGTAGTAATGACCAGTAGCAGAAGCTAATAGTGTTAGCATGGATATTCGTTTCATTGAATTAGCTCATAAGCTCTTTGATTAAACCTGCTAAACTAAACACAGTGACACTGCTGGGTTTTCCCTGTTCCTCTGTGTTGTTTCATATAAGCTCTCATTACTTGTCACAGTTCAGTTGGTATCTCCTTTTTTCAGGTAAAATATCAACAGGTAACATTTTAACAAATTACTATTTTTGCGAAGGAGGTGTTTATCAGTGACATGCTACTTGTGATATGTAACAGAATTTATCTTTTTTAAAGGTAAATGAATCAAGGCCTTCATAAAGAGTCTAGTTTTCCTCAGTTCAGTACAGTAATGCATGGTATCGAAGGCAGAAACATTACC
This sequence comes from Maxillicosta whitleyi, assembly GCA_029822895.1. Lineage (NCBI taxonomy): Eukaryota > Metazoa > Chordata > Actinopteri > Perciformes > Neosebastidae > Maxillicosta > Maxillicosta whitleyi. The sequence goes on from JAPSES010000058.1 coordinate 17,089,319, forward strand.
AGCCTAACTACAGTCGTCTTTTCAGGTATCTCATTGTATTTTTAACAGCAGTGAAGAGATTTGGGATGGAACTGCATCACCTGTGCACTTCTTCTCTGATTGTATTTCTTTTTATAAATCTGTGTCAGTGAACTCCATCGACCACAGTAGTTGGTGTTTGTGTGTGAGAAGGATGCGTTTCTGTTTAATTGCAGTGTAAAGTGTGTTTGAGGGACCCAGACCTGCCTGTTAATCGACCCACCCGACGGTTAACATCCCATTGAAATGAAAGATTTAGGCCACGACTATGAAACTACCTAGGATTAGATTCAGTTGTAACTTGTAAACTGAAGTTTACACTAATGGCATTTTTGTTTATTATATATAAAAAAAAATGAAATCATGAATCCATTTTCCCTTTGGTGGAATGGTTGAAATTAGATGTAGAGATATACAATATTTTCATGATTTTTTAATGTTTGGGGTAATTTTTTTACTACCACTCACAATTTGATTTTAGCGATGTTTTCGTCATGCATCTCCTTCAGCAGCCAGGCTGAAAAAAAGCTCTCGTCTCTTGCTCTTTTACAAATGCATCCACACACCTTTGTATTTAAACTGCAAATGCGTTTCCAAAATCGCAATTTTTAGATTTCAAAAGTCATTCTTTTTCTGATGTCTCTCGAATGAGTTCTGTTTTATTTCTATTGCAGTTTTAAAAAAAAAAAAAATAAACAAAATGTATTGACTATGAAATAAATGACACGATATTTGCTAGGTTTGAAGTAATAATGACTTATTGTACATAAGCATTTTTTCCTCCCTTGTACTGAAAAAAGAAATTAAATGGTTGTATATTGTGTAGAAAAGCAAACAAAAAGCCATGAATATTGTGAAGCTTGTCATTTCGTTTTGTGATCACTGTGTATTATTGTGTAACAAATGTGCAAAATGTTTGGGATTCTTTTTTTCCCTCCTCTGCTTCTTAAAGCGCTCTCCCTGGATGCATTTGCTTTGTTTTTGGAATAGTTAGTTTGCAGGAAAACCATTCATTGATTCAGACAGCGGGGTCTGCTCTGGGCTACGGTATCTTTCATAGAAAATTAAAACGGTTGAACAGGATCATCTCTGGAAGGTGCTATAAAAGACAGAATCACTCTCATAAACAGAACTGACCCCTACATGAAGTTACTGCTATCATCCACAGGTTTCAGGTGCTTATTTTTCCATCAAATTAGATCACGTCCATTGTACATTTCTGCTGAACGCCTTTGTATGTTCATTCTCAACTGGCTTTTTATGAATGTTTGAGCTTTAAATGTAGGTGGATCTTCAGTTTAAGGCAGCACTGCAGCTACTAGTTTAACATTAAAGGTCATACAGTGCAAACAGAGAAAAACTGTCTCATTTCTACTCCATTCAGCCAGGTTTTTATTCATTTCAGCTTTTGAGATTTCAGACTGTTTGACCTCACTTTCATACTTCAATCGTCTCTTTTCAGAATCTTACTGGGACTATTTCTTCTCAAGTTGTTATTGCCTGCAAATTTATACTTAGTGCATCTTGCAGGATTGATTTTAGAACAACATAAAGAGTTAATAGTCTATGGCAGGGGTATTCAAGTCCTATCCTCCTTGTTTTTAAATATTTCCCTCTTTCAGCACACCTGGTTCCATTAATGATTAGCTCATCATTAAGTTCTTCAGAAGTCTGATAATGATGTAATGGCTTCCAGGTCTGCTGGAAGAGACAAATATCTAAAATATAGAGGATACCAGGTGCCATGGATTGCATTTGAATACCCCTGGTCTGCAGAATCAGGGTGTAAACATCACAAACAAATAAAAATGTCGACAAATGGAACCAAAACTAGAGTATCTCTGTTTGTCTTTCAGTAAGAGCAAAGGAATAAAATGTGTTTGACTATAAAGTGTTAATTATTGAAAGGAAATGTAAGCAAAAAATGATTTGATGATGTGATAAAGTGGCCTCGAATGTGTGAAAACTGAATTAAATCACACGTTTTCAGTCACTGCTCAAAGCTGAGGCTCAATGTTCATTTAACGTTGTTCGGTCTTTGTTGGAAAGTCCCATCACATGTTGATCTTGCATGTATTTACAAAAGCTCATGTGTGCTGTTCTACATCATTTTCACCTGAATCTCTGGTCGTTTTCCTGCCGACACCCACATGCTCTTCTACCGTTTGGCTTTATACTCTTAGTTGTTGCTAATGCAGGGAAACGTTAAGTTGCAAAACCTTCTTTTTTTTTTTTAAATCAATTTTAACCTGTAAAGCATTTCTTTTTTTGCATAATGATGACAATGTTGCAAATAAACATCTGGGGAAGCAGAAACAGAAAAAAAAAAAAATTGAACGGAGACTATTTGAAGTCCTTTTTTTTTTTTTTTTGCTTACGTACATCAATCCTGACCTTTTGCACATACTTGATATTTAACAGTCTTCAAAAAAAGTAAAAGAAAATAATGCTGTTTGAATACTGCCAGTTGATTGACAATTATGCATTGATTGAAAAAATAAGCTAATTTTGGAGGAAATAACTTTGTAATATTTATCTCTTGCAAGCTATGTTTAATAAAGGTTGAAACAATTTGCTTCCAAGTGTGACTTCATTAACCTGGTTGTTAGAGGACACCAACAGTGCAGATTCATTTAACTGCGTTTACATTGACTGTTATTCCTTCTTTAGCCACTAGATGGCGATAGAAAACCATGTGTTCTTAAAGGGTATTAGGTTGAAAGGATTTAATGGATTTTTTTCCTCTTATTTGCAACATTAAAATACGTTTCCTACGCTGATGTTTGTATCATTTTTTCAGTGCAACGCACCATATATGACTATTATTATTCATATTATTGTATTTATTATTATTCTAATTCAATGAACTGTTTTAACATATCAAAACACACAAATTATGCACCAGAAACACACACATGCATATTAAAACATACAAAGTTTAAAAGCAAAATTACATTAATATCAAGCTATGACCAAATACTGAACATATGATTTTGGATCACATGAGTGTATTATATACTCAGTACAAGCAGATGTTTATGAAAATTATTTTATTCTTTATTGGATATCTCCATTAAGTCCCAGTTAAATGACATCAAAAATGTACCCATCATTCACAATAAATACAATGACAATGCTTTAGCAACAAACAACAGTTAACACATCCAATAAATACAACTTTTACATATAATTCACCATAGATTTTAATGTTCTTTTAAATACATGTAAAGTAGGTGAGTTCCTTAGCCTTTTTGGCAAGTCATTCCAGAGCTGCAATGACTTATATAAGACAGACTTTTAGTGAATTAGTTCAAGGCTCTTTGTTTTGGTGCACTTAAAACATCCAATTCTGAAAAGATGTAGTTACAAACGATCCTGTCATATAAAGATGTGAATAGTAAAACTGAAGAAAAATAAGCTCAATTTTTTTCACATTATAACTCAACTTATTAATTATACATGTGCATTACATGCAATGTTAGACAAGCGTTTGGTAACAGGCATATTATTGTTGATATTTTGAAGTTTAGAATGTGGAACTAAAATAAGAATGATTTATACAATATTATGTGCTTATTTTTGACACAATGTGCAGATCAGATCTACAAATACACAAAACATTTAGTAACAGCCAGAATATTATTGAAATTGCACTTAATTTTCAGGTTGCTCAGATGTTATTGTTGAAGGCTTATTATGGTATTATTTTTGCTTGGATCACATTAGGCTAAATGAAATGAGAAATGAGTTCAACACGCTTGACTTTTAATATCTTCAGTGTAATTTTAACATTTCATATAATCATGTGACCAGCTTGGAACCTTTGGGGGAGGAGTTTTGGCCACATTAACACCTGTGTTCTAGGGCAGTTAATGACCAAATCAGCACTACAAACACGCCAAATAAAATCTGAGTGTGTCTGGTTTACATATCTGATATTTTTAAACATTGAAATCAATTTACCAGTTAAAATTATTTCCTTTAAAAATACTAATAACTTATACTGTAATTTATTTTGGAGTATAGGCCAAGATTTATTTCCTTGACATTTGTAGAGTAAGGATATTCCAGCACTAGCCTTGTTTTGGATGATCTGCAGCTTTGCCAAATCAGCTGTTGGTAGCGGACCATATAGAGGAACAATATTCAGTGTGTGATCACATCATGGACTGAACTTCCTGTTTTATAATAACTGGAGTAACAAAGTAGGAGTACGTTCTGACCACAGCGACAGCCAAAGCTTTGCCCATTTTACTAATTACATGGTCTATATGAGGTTAACTGTGAGAGATGACGATCCACTGTGACAGCCAAAAGTGTTTAAGTGTTGTGTTGAAGCAGGAATGATGATACAAATGAAGAGAAAAAGCAGTTCTAATCAGCAAAATGATCAAATATAGGTGCTGTGATCGCTTTTTTTCTGCAAAATTTAACATAAAGCATCAGATTTTTGCACATTTCCTGAAAGAAACCTATAAAAATTAAAATATTAGATATTATTTGGTGTTGTATTGAAATAGTTTTCATGTATCTGTAGTTTTCTTGATTGGATTGATTTTTCTGACTTTTCTGCTCCACACTTTTTAATGAACTATATGTAGTTAAAATTTATGCTAAATTATGTTAACACACACATATCTGTACTTTTTGTTTTTGTACTTCGCATTTCTGATGTTTTCTACGTGTTGATTAATCTAGTTTTTATGCAACTACTGTCAATTCACATTTCAATTGTTCATCAGTATTGAATGTAAAGTTAACTTTAATTATAACATAAGTGCTTAATTGTATTCTTTCTGAAATGCAAGTGTTCATTTTATTAGTTCTGCAGAACTGAATGTTAGAATAATCAATTTCTGTATTTTTCCCCATAGAAGAGATTTAATATAATACACATTATACTCATGTATTAATCAGTTTCTGCATTAGAAGAGAATGTGTCTTGATAATATTAGTCCAACCATTGTGTGATGGTTGTTTATTCTAGTACAAAGTGTCTGAATAAACTATAAAGATAATACTATAATGCACCCATATCATACATGACAAGATATTTCAAGATAATGTGATTCAGCCCTTTATGTTCACCATGTTCTAATTAGATTACATTAGATTAGATTAGATTACATTAGATTCCACTTTATTGATCCCACAAAGGGGAAATTCAGAGTCCAATGGAGCAACAGAATAAAATGCAAAAATAAAATACAAATGTATGAAGATAGTGCAAAAAAATATATAAAATAATAATAATACTAAGTTCCCGTGGGGTCTGAAACATCTTAAATTCACAAATCTGCATTTAATACCTTGAAAAGTCTTTAAATGTTATTAAATTTGACATGGTAGGACTTAAATTATGTTGCCATAAACTTCTTGGCTGTGTTGTGTTTAAAGCTGACTCAGTTCCATCCGTTCCAACCCGACAATTTATGCAGAAATTAGGAACCAATTATTGCTAACTTTGCAGAAATTAACACAGAACATTCAGTTCTGTGCACAGTATGTATGGAAATCTAGTCCTAGTAGTCCTAAAAAGGTCTTTAAAAGTCTTAAATTTACCTTGTACAAAGTTGTAGGAGCCCTGTAATAATAATAATAATAATAATAATAATAATAACACTATGCAGACTACTTGCATATTTACAACAGATTGGAACTGCAGTGTCAGCCAGTACAGTTGACATTACACATACAGAACAGGTTACACTGTTCTGTTGTACAGTCTGACAGTGGTTTAGATGAACCACCTGATAATGTTCTTTCCTGCACTGTGGGTGAATCAGTCACACAGCCACGCATTAACTTATCTCAATATTCACAGTAGCTTCTGTTTCAGAGCCTGAAGTGTAAGTGATGTTGGTTTGTTGAGTTTAAATACATGCTGAAAGAACAGTACAGTTGACACAACTCTATGATAAAACCTGATAAAAACCTTAAAAAGTCATGAGTCAAACCTTAAGGTCTGACTCATGAGCTCATGTAAGCGCAGATAAACAGAAGTGTGAGGTGGTTGGTTTTGAACACTGTCTGTATCTTTTTGTATCTGTATCCAGTTCTGTTCACATTGTTGTCTGATGTTTTAATTAAGAAGTTTGTTTTTTGTTTGTTTGTTTCTGTTCATCCTGAATAGATGGTCAGCATCCATGGATAACATGAAACATCTGGAGACAAAAACATCATTACTTCATCTGAATATGAATCTGTGTAATTTCATAAACAAGAACTATATTTAAACAGGAATAGAAAAAAAAAGAACCATTTTAATAAGCAAATAATATCAAATAATTGCAGTAAAAGAACAAAGATTTAACTCAAAGCATCACATTCTTATCCATGACCTGAAGTTAACCCCAAAGAAACAAATGAGAATATTAGATATAATCAGTTACTAAACAGAAGTCCAGTTTCCATGTCCAAGAACTTGAAAATGTCCCATATGTCCCCAAACCTTTGGAGTTTATTGTGTTGTAACAAAACCATCTGTGATAAACATCCTTTAGCTTCCAACAGACAAATACTGAGTGAAAAACTTGAGTTAGAAATTAATATATAAAACGCATCATTTAGGACTAAGAGGGATGTGACCTACTGAAAAACTTTCTCCCCAAAATAAAATACCTGAGGACATTCATTCACAGAAGAAAAAGTGACTTTTCTTGTTTGCATTTAACCCATAAAGACCTAAACATCCACCACCAAACAAAAGCATCTTCTGAACAACTGTTTAATACCTATTCATCCACTAATCCTATCAATACATGTAAATAATTGGTGTCAAATGTAGATTATCATCATTTCATGGTTATCAGATATGACCCATTTGGACCTTCAGAGGGTAGTTACCATGGAAACACTGTCATCTTCTATAACATTGATTCCGCAATAAAACCCATGGAGTTGGATCAATGACAGTGGATGGAAACACTGGGTTCAGTTACTGAAAGATTTTACTGAAAAAGTCACTTTTTCTTCAGTTTTCTCTGTTTTTCATGTAATTATCCATAACTTTAATCTAAGCTTTCATGAACATGTACATGATCAGTAAATTAAATATTGGAATATACCTGATTTTCACAGAAAAATGCAAAATACGGAACATTACTTCTAAATAAATGGTGTTAAATCACTTAGGAAATATTAAATATAGAAAATAAAAATAATTTGGGAACTGCTACAAAAGGAACACTCGGTCTTTATTGGTTAAAATTAATATCTGGAACACTAGGGTTAAATAATGTAAATTAACTGGACTCATGTTGTCTAGTTTTGTAATAATATGGGGTGAGTTTTCATTGCTTCTCAGCAAAGGAACAAACCCCAACCTAATCCTACTCTGTCATATCTTCTTTAAATCTACTTTCTGCACCTGATAATTCTCCTTCCACAGAAAAGGTTCTGGAAAATTAGGTAAAGCACAGATGTTCCAGATCATGTTAATGAGCATCCTCTACTCTGAACCATAGGAACCACACCTGAAAGTCAAACAGAGATACACATCTACAGCCTTCTACTGTGAAACAGGTCAGTTAGATATTCTTTTCATTCTTATTATTTCTTCATCTCAGTGTGTTAGAGACATGAAAACATAAACTCAGATTGAGCAAATTGGTTGGTTTTTCATTTAGAGGACACACAGCTGTTGTTTTAGTGGTTTATTTCAACTGTTTACCTTAACCCTTAAGGACACAAACATCCATCTGTGACCAAAATCATCAAAAATATTCACTACCTGTTGATCCACTAATCCTATTAATTATTAAGAAGCCTGGTAATGACCATCAGGTGTGCTGGAAGAGGGAAATATCTCAAACATGCAGGATAGTAGCTCTTGACGACCAGGGTTGGGCACCTGTGTTCCACAACATTAATTCACCAGTGAAACCAATGGGATGGACACACTTGGTTTATGTTCAGTTAATGATATATTTGATTGAAAAGGTAACTTTTCTTCAGTTTTCGAAACAATAAGCTATAACTTTAATCTGAGTGTTTATGAACATGGACATGATCAGGAAATTAAATATTAGAAAATACCTGATTTTTGCTTATTTTATGTTGAGTTAATGATATTTTGCACAATAATGTATCTTTTTCTTCAGTTTTCTCTGTTTTGGATATAATAACCCTCAACTTTAATCTGAGTTTTGATGAACATCTACATAATTAGTACATTAACCATAGGGAAATGTCTGACTTTCACTTAAAAAATGGTAAATTCAGAGCCTAATGTCAGAGTAAATAGTGATAAGAAAGTTTAAAAATAAGAAATAAATCATTTGGGAATTGCCACAAAAACAGTTCTGGGTCTTTATTGGTTAACCCTTAAACACCTAGAACTATTTTTGTGGTGACCTCCAAATAAGTTTTAATATCTTTAGTGATTTATCACTACACTATTATACTCTGCATTTTTCAGTGGAAATCAGGTATTTTCTTATTTAATTTACTGATCATGAAGATGTTCATAAAAACTTGGAGTATATTCAAATGTCAGTCATCTTCTGAACCCGCTTTGTCCTCACTCGGGTCACAGGGGCTGTTGGAGTCTATCCCAGCTACTTATGGGCGAAGGTGGGTTGAACATACAGACAAACTCTCACATTCACATCTATGTGATATTTCAATGAAACAATTACTGTATTTTCCAGATTAAATTATTTTTCCCCCACATTTTGAATCTTGTGGGGAACAGGTGTCCATGAGTGCCAAATGGGGGTCCATACAAGACATACATACAAGGTCCATATAAGACATGTATATGTTTAGCCAATGCCATTTTTCTTTTCTTCTTTGTGTTTATATGTAACAAACATCCTTGGAGTGCAATATTTGTATATACTTTATATT
>JAPSES010000058.1:17136376-17148044 GCA_029822895.1 Maxillicosta whitleyi
GGGACTGGTGACCCCCCCCCCCCATTTGACATTTAAAGTACCTGCCTACCATTTCATCAACCAGTCCCTGACTTGGTCTGAGGCGCAGAGCTACTGCAGATTAAAGTACACTGACCTGGCTACTGTGATGAACATGGCTGACAACAAAAATCTGCTGGTCTTCTTGGATGGTCTGGACACAACATCCTGGATTGGGCTCATGAGACAAACCTGGAGACGCTGGAAATGGGCTGATGGCAGCGGGGATCCAGAGTTTACCAACTGGAATGAAGGAGAGCCAAACAACGGTGCAGGGAACGAATTTTGTGGATTGATGCTTTCCTCTGGCAAATGGAATGATGTCCCATGTGGAAAGTTGTTTAATTATACTTGCTCTGAATGTGAGTAAAAATGCATCACAGTATTAAACATTATGCCAAAAGTGTGTGTATATCTGTAAAAAAATACACAAATTACAAACTAAAATGGATTTGTACACAAACCACTGGATTTAAGGTTAATACATATGAAAATTCTGCAGATTTTTAGCTTTACATAGTATAAATAAGTTCCTCAAGGATATTTGCATAACATTTACAAGAGGATGCTTGGTTTCTACAAAAAACTCTTTAATTTGAATGTAATTTTGGGACTACATTTCTACAATTTCTACATTTTTAACTGATAAGCACTGAACACCGATGTCAAAATAATGTTCACTTATGTTTTAAGTTCAGGATAAGAAAAATAACAGTCCTGTATAATAATAATTTTAATTTGAAATATGAAAATGTATTTATTCATATTCTAATCTGTTTTACTCAGTCATATGATTCGAGATTATGTTTCATTAGTGGATTTTTTTTTTTTTTTACTAACGACCTGTTTGTTTCTTTAGATGGGGAAGATGGCCAAGAAAACTATGTGTTTTACTCTACCCAAAGAACTTATTTTGCAAGTCAAAGGGACTGCAGGAGTCGGGATGGCGAGTTAGCTATTATAATAAATGAGATGGATAGTTCAAATATTACCAGTCTGGCTCAAAGTTGGCAGAGCCGTGCATGGATTGGTCTTCATAGGGACCAATGGGGGTGGTCTGACGGAAGCAAAACCTCCTTCAGGTATTGGCAGGGATACCCTCCGGGAATGGCTTCAGAGAACTGTGTCGCTGTCTCAATGCAACATCAGGGGTTCTGGGTTACATCAGACTGTAACAACAGAGCCACGTTTGTCTGTGGAGGGGGTGAGTAACTGATATACTTTACTGTGTTACTGTGGAATTTATCATTGTTATTGTTGGATTATTGTTATACTGACTTACTGTAGCCAAAAAACAGCAACTTCTTCAGCAATATCTCATGTGAGAGTTGAATGGCAAACAACTTGTCAAAATTTGTCTTCAAGTTATTGAGTTATTTGACGTTAAGTATATGTGGAGGCTCTTGACATTACATCTCGTCTGTGACATTAAACATAGGATTTCTAAAGTTGTACCTCAAAACAAAAGGGAATATTATGAGTCATTAGGGACTATTAATGACAGTATTACAATTGGGTAATTAGTATTTTTAAAGCCCCTAAATTATCACTGGTTATTGTTGAAGTTATTACATTTTGCTTTTTTAAATGTATTCATTTTTCACTATAGTATTACTACTTTTCTTCTAACAATGTTTGTCAGATTGTGAGTTGTGTGTACTGAGTCTGAGTTGTCAGTATCAGTGACCAGGACTTTGTTGCAATACTACAGATCAAAAAGTAAAGAAGAAAGTCATAAGGATAAAGGTGGACTCGGGTGTGAATCTCACTAACTTGCCTGACAGTGGTGAAATCCTGAAACAGGTATTAGAAATTGAAATGATGAAGAGATAATTAGAATGCACACACAATAGGTTATGTATGCATGTGTATTTGTGAGTTAGAACAACAACACAGGCAGAGATTTAAGATACAACAGGTTTGTGATGAAGTGTCTAGGAATACCTGGTTATTCACATTAATAAAAGTTGATGCTTTTTTAACAAATGCACAGACATGTGTATAAAAATCAACAGTGGATACATACTCTTTAGCCACCAATATAATACTCAAAGACATGCTATTGCATTCATAACTGTTTGTTTGAGTTTTAACCTTAGTTGGAGACACATCTAAGAAAACAGGGGGTGACGGATTTCAATCTTCACTGGAAAACTGATCAACATGGACATGTCTTCAGGCGCCTTGAGCAAGAGGTTAAATCTGCAGGTAAATGTACAGTTAATGACAGGATAATGACATTACTACATTACTAAAGATAAGAAAAATAAATATACTCTATGATAACAAAATATGAAAACACAATGCAATACTTGGCAAAAGCTTCTGTATGTAGAAACTGGTTGGAAGTGAAAAAACAAACAAACAAATGAGCTAAATTACTCAGAACTGAAATAAATATAGTTTAGCCTCATCATTTAAGACCAAATGTATCAAATAAAATAACGTGCACCAAGTCCATATTGCATCCATGAATCCATGATTAAAAATTGAACAATTTTACAGAAAAGAGCTTGTTGAAGTGTTGTTCATTTAAAACAAAAGACAATACACTTTTCATTTTTTGTCATTACAGGATGTTAACTGTTTAACGAAGGAGTCCTAATTGAGGAGACAAATGCTCTGTCTTATATACATTGTGCTCTGAGTGAAATCACTATGTGTTTGTATTCTGTAGGTTGCATTTTATATTACTATTATACTTTATAATGCATGTAAATGTCTTTCTAGACCCTTACATTTTGGGGATTCTCTTTGCCTGCTCTAATTCCTTAGTGCCTGGCCATTTGTATTTTTGTGGAAAATAATGTAAAGGCTATATAATATGAATGTACCATACAAAGGCTGTGTAATGTCTATGACTGTATTCTTGATGTAATTTTGGTCATAAATGGTTTTCTCAGCTCTGCTCAGTCTCCCTGTGTATATACGCTACAGCTTTTATACAGGCAGTGAATATGGATATTGTTAGAAAATACTTTAATAATACGTTGTTCTTTGTGATTTGCTTTGCTTTGAAATTTCCAATGTGGATAGAAATTCATTTGTAATTAATTATATAAAATTAATACACATTGTTTGTTTATACTATAATACCTTCTGGCGGTAGCTGATTGTTGTACTGGCAGACAGTCAGTGCTTCCTTAGCAACGCCGTAAATCATATCTGTTACCGTAAGTCGTGTATACAATGTCCCTCCCAATATGATGGTTCAGCATACACGATGATAAAAATAGTAGTCATGTTCAGTCTAAATCCACATAAATTTTCATAAATATAAACTAGTTTGCATGGCCTTTCCTCCGTAAACTGTTGTGTAACTTTTGTTGTGTGTTTGTAGCAGAGTGACGCCTGTCTTTTACGTATGTTACGGTACATGTTGCCGGGAGTGACTCAACCACAGACACAATGGAGCTGCAGTGACAATGTAAATAGCAGGTGCCTGTTTCTTGCAGCTCACACAGAGATTTTTTTTGTGTCAGCAATAGATTCGCCACGGCAATGTTAGACTGTTATTTTCATCGGGCTCCCGACAGCTAACTGCTTCTGTACCAACCACCCAGCCTGTAGTGTTAGACAGATAGCACCGGTAGCTAACCGATTTAGCTAAGCTAGTTTAGCACCTGCTGAAGCTCTGCTACTGGGATTGGCTGCATCTCCACTGGTGGATACTGGAACTGGCAGGCTCGTCTATCTAAGAGATATTATGGAGTTCCCTTTTGACATTAACCAGCTGTTCTCCGAAAGGGTCTCTGTATTGGACCACACTCTTGTTGCGGGTCGTAAATCAGCAGGAAGGTAAGTCATAACCATGAGCTGTTAATGCACTGTAATATGCAGTAAAGTACATTAAAAATATACACTTAAGGTGGCCCTTGTTAATACAGAACTATAGTGGTGATGCACATAAAAAGGATGTTACTGTGATTCATCTGTTGCTTTTGTCTGACTTTACATTTGTGTTTCTCCCAGTTTTTGACAGATTAATATCAGGGCTTTTGTTAGATAATACAATTAAATTGGTGGCTGCTCCAGAAGGCCATAGAAACACTATAGATCATCAGCACTTAATGTCAGGTTGAAGACACAAATAAACAGTTCCACGCCCATCGGCCATCTGCAGTGTTTCATGTAGTTGACAGTAAGAGGGAGGTGGAGCTTTCTGTGGAAACCCCTGCAAGCATGGAGACAACATGAAAACATACTGACCTTTTTTCTTATCTTTGTAGTCTGTACCCCCTAATTTGATCATAACCCACTTGTCTGCTCTGTTTCTCTTTGTAGGCCGGATCTCCAAGCCCACATAGCCACAGTTATTGATGAATTAGGAAGAGCCTCGGCTAAGGTTAGTTTCTGTAACAAGAGTTGCAGTTTTTTGAGGTTTGTACATATGTATATTGTGTAAAGATTGTTATAGAAAATTATAATAATAATAATAGTACTTTGAACTTGTGCTACTAGACATGCAGCTGCCAGCTATTGCATATGTTTGAGAATCATGTCTCATGATTGTGCTATAAAGTTTACTTGAAATATGTTTAGTAAGGTTATGATCAGGTGCTTTAGATGGCTACTTACTCGCATTGAATGCTCTCAAAAATTCAATGTTTTACATGGCCTGGTGCATTATGATGGCAGTCAATCTAGGTTGAGATTAAACAATTAAATGGAGCAGCTGAGTGTAATGTGCTATGGTATCCACCCCTGCCCTGGAAGCTTGGCCTGGTTTTAGCTGTGTGTAATAGTGCAGCTTACCTTTAACAAGAGATAGGTCAGTCATTTTTTAAGAAACCTACATAAAACTTACCAGATTTTGTCCTCTTAAATGTGAGTATTTTCTGGCTTATTTTTCTCTTACGATATTAACTGATTATGTTTGGGTTGTCAACCAAAGATATTCTATTCTTTCTGGTATTTTATAGTTCAGACATTACTCAGTGACTTATAATTGGCAGATTAATCAACACTGAAAGTAATTTTTTGTCACAGCCTAAGTGGCTCAATAAGGTATTATAAATAATTGAATAAGTGGATCATCTGTGTATAATATACACAGTGATGCCTATAATTGTACATTTGAGAAAGAAGAAACAATACCATGTCAACACATCTTTGATCGGTAATGAGAGAAGATGTAATGATTGATAAGGTGTTTGTGTAAAAATAAAAAAACAGCTAAAAAAGACCATAGCTTTACACTCCCCATTGTCATGTCAGTGTATTGAGTGTACATTAAGTGTGTGGATGTTGGTTCTCCACAGGCCCAACAGCTGACGGCACCTATAACCAGTGCATCCAAGCTGCAGTCCCAGAAGCATCAGCTCTACCTGCTGAAAAATGGAGAAAGTAACGGGTAAATCTCCGTCCTCCACACACACATTGTTTCCACTGCTTGTCTTTGGACTGACTGAGCTGGACCCCATCACCCCCTCCACACGCACTGACTCATACTGCCCTCACAGTGCATGTACTGTGCTATTGAGTCAGATGAGACATGCTTTATGCTCCTGGCAGCAGCTACACCTCCCATCAGTCAAATGGAAAACTGGGTTAATACTTGTGATGTAAAAGCTTATTCAGAACCCTGAACCTTAGTCAGAGCATCTCACTGTACCCCCTCCTAAACTGCTGCACCTCTTTTCTTCTACTTCCAGAGGACGTGGTGCAGTCATGGGATTTCTCAAGGTCGGCTACAAGAAGTTATTTCTGCTGGTGAGTCACTTAATTTTCTTTCTGCGGTTTTGTAGACTTCAGTGAACCGTGTGTATTTGAGCGTCCTTTATCTGATGTCTTGTTTTTTTTTTGTTCTTTTTTTTTTCGACAGGACCATCAAGGTGCTCACGTAGAGGCTGAGCCACTGTGTGTTCTGGATTTCTACATAGCGGAGAACTTGCAGAGACACGGCTATGGGCTTGAGCTGTTTGACTTCATGTTGCAGGTGAAGCATTCCTCAGTTGTTGGAAACTTTCCAGAACACAAATTCCTTGTTGTAATGAATGTAATTCCAGCAGCGTGTTCAGTCCAGAACATGTGCAGTCAGTGGGTTCCAGTGTTATCACACACAAAAGTTCTGATGAAACACAGTTATGGTGGGAGGTGGTGTGACTGCACAGACTTTTTCACACTTCACTTCAGTGGTGTTTTTAAAAAGGAAATCCACATATTTCTGAGGTATACTGAAGAGAAATTAAAAATATTATATAGGTTTTAAATACTTTTTTCAGTGCGATTGCTTCAAATCACGCTTAAGCAGACTCCATTTGTGTCACTCCCAAAACATTCGGCCATGACTGGACTTTTTAAGGTTTAATATGGATTTTAATGGATATTAATATATTTACTTCTGCCAAGGAGGTTATGTTTTTGCCGGTGTTTATTCTTTTCATTGGATTGTGTACAACATAACTCGAAAAGTTATGGATGGATTTTGATGAAATTTTCCGGATAGGTTGGTAATGGCGACATCTGGAAGTGATTACTTTTTGGAGGTGATCCGGATCACTGTCTGGATCCAGGAATTTTTTAAAGGATTCTCTATTAGTTATTATTGACGCTGTTGTAGTACTAACAAATGTCCTCCAGATGGCAGTGGAAGTCCTGTTTTCTCATATAGTGTCTTCATATGTGTGACCTATAAATATCAGAGTCAGGGTTGGTCTGTTTTAGACTTTTTACTTAAACGGTAGTAACTGTCATCCACATTTGGCTTCATTTCTACCCACCATTAAAACAGAAAAAATAGATGAGTTATCTGTAGTTAGTTAGCTATAATATTGTAGAGACATATTTTAGCATAGTTTTGTCCACCTCCTCCACTGAGCCTTAAATAAAATCTATGTGTTGCATAAAATAAGGGGTGTGTCAGAAGTGTGCTGGGGTATGGGGTGGAAAATTGGAGAGTGGGAGTGAATGAATTAAATAAACTGGTTTGGACAGAGAGAAAGGTGCTGTGACGAGGATGATGTGTGGAGTTACGTTGAAGGACGGTTACTAACGTGGAGGTTGCACAGAGGGGGGTGTAGATTGGATGGAGGTGTGGTTAAAGAGGCAGCGGGTGAGGTGGTATTTGCATGTGTGGAGAAGAGGGGAGGATACGGAAGTGGGTAGAGTGTTAACGATGGAGGTGGCAGGAACGCCAGGGAGGGGACGACCAGCAAGACAATGGAAGGATGTGGTTGAGGACGATATGAAGGTGATGGGTTTGGAGAAAGAGATGGATGGAGACAGAGAAATGTGGAGGAGAGGAATGCATGGACCGGTCAACCCCCGCTAGAGGGGAAAACGGCCGGTCTAGAAATGTTGTTTGTGTTTTGTGTGTGTGTGTGTGTGTGTGTTGCATAAAATGCTTTAGGGCCGTACTCTGTGAGCCTAGAATTACTGCCCTTTGTTTTAATGTTGTCTCTCTGTTTTTTCCATCTTCAGCACAAGAATTTAGAACCAGTGTTGATGGCGTATGACAGACCCTCGCCCAAATTCCTGTCTTTTCTGGCCAAGCATTACTGCCTGAAACAGAGTATTCCTCAGGTACAGTCTGTCCATCACTATCACGATACTTTACATGGACTGTGTCGTCATATCTTCTCCAAACAGTACAACTTCATATTATTTATAACCTACTATTCTACAAATAAGTCTTGCTTAACAGTAGTTTTCTCTATGGCGCTGAAGACATTGTCATCTGCCTTTATCTGACAATGAAAATCTCATGTGACTTTTTCTGTGATTGCTCCAGTTTGCACGGTTATTTTTAGACGTGTTATATTTAGTAGAACTTCAATAAAGGGCTTTTTCTGTTATTATTAATATCAAAGCAAATGCAATATTGGAAACATAGACTCAACACCTGCTGAAAAAATATATATACTGAAATTATTTATATTTATTATTCACTTACAGTGGATGGAGGTGATCTACCACACTGTCATACCACATGACTCACTTTAATTCTGCTTTTTGTTTTCTATCTTTGTCTTTCTCTGACGTATTGGAAAAGGTGAAGTTATTCTGTGTCTGAAAAAATACAAGGCTACAAAGCTTGTCTGATATTGAGACCCTTCCTTTTAAACTATGATTTACTGAATAAGCTGTAGAATTGCAGAAGAAGCAGAAGCTATAAAGGTATTGTGATAATAGGCAATAATTTAATTCATTTTCTTTTAAATGTTCTGTTCTGTTTTCTTTGAGTCAACTTTCTGCTGCTTCAGATGAGTCACCTCATAACCTCTGTGGTAACACCATGTAGCTGTTATGATGGCTCCTTTTATAGATAAAAATACCTCATATTTTGATGACTATGATTAACGATTTGAGCACAGATATCATGATGTATGTGTTTGCAGTCGCAGGTCCTGAAATGTAAGAGGCAAATGAACTCAATGTGTTCTCATTTAATTTCAACACACTGCACTCAGCGATCGGTCTTTATCAGTTTGGAGTGAGACACTGGTAACAATTTTGAAAAATGAGCAACGGACAAGAAAAAATCACTGTAAATGACTTGGTGCCAAAAACAAAAGCAACATGGTTATCTGGAATTATTTCAGCTACAAGAAGGATGATATTGAAAGGGCTGCACAATATATTGCGAAAATATCTTTATCACAATAATGGAGACGTGCAATCATTTCTGTTATTTTATTGTTATTAACTTTCTGTTTTCCGCACCATGGGGTACCACAGTGGTTTTCTCCATCACGCTAAGAGTAGTTTTTCTAGTAAAAAAAACTGAAATAATGCTACTGCTGCTGGTTTAATGTGAGTTTACGTGTTATTAATATTGAAAAGATGTGAATATTTTCAGAACACAACTTTGGGCAAGGCCTGAACAATTATATTTAGACATTTTATTTTTTATATGCAGTATTTATTAAATTAGACAAGCAATAGAATAGTGTTTTATTAAAGCTCTTACATGGTGGCAGTTTTATTATGAAATACATCCATGTCATTTACCCAGTTTACATTTATATGTGAATAAAATGACTAAACATTAGACTCTGTTTGTGTCTGAAGGTCTGTGGTTGAAGCTTTATCAGGTTTTTGGACAGAATTATGTAACTGATTGTAGTAGTTCAGTATTTTGTCTTAAATTCAAAATAATTGAGTCAGCAACAAACAATTGGTTCATTTTAAGATCGTTAAGGAACAATTTTCTTTAGGTGAACGAGAAATATCGCAATATTATTATCGCAATGCTGTACATCCATGTTATCGCAAGTTTTGCCAGTATTGAGCAGTCATAATTGAAACGTGTTCTGTATCACTTGTCGTTACAAGAGCCATCACATCAGCACCACACAGCTGTTATATCCTCCTGAGTATTTTTCACATCGCAATATCACAGGGTTAAAAAAAAAAATCACAATGTCAGTTTTTTTCCAATATCGTCCAGCCCTAATTTGTACCTAAAAGCCCAGAAAGATAATCACAGAGCATTTGGACTAATATAATCTGGTTCTACTGTCCAGTGGTAGTGGAGCAGAACTGACATGTACTCTAGAAGGGAAAGACTTTCCTGTTTCGTGTCTCTTTGCCATAATCGCACCGACAGAACATGCTGACACGCTTGATCACACTGATTCTTTTTTTTTTTACTTTCTTTAGGTTAATAACTTTGTGGTATTCGACGGCTTCTTCCTCAACCGATCAGGTAACTTTTTCTCTCTGTTATTTCAGGCAGGCACTGGTGCATCCTAAAACATGACATCTCTCCTGCTTTTCTTTATCAGCCCTAAATCTGCTTTCTTTTGTTGTACAATACCATAACAACCACATATATTTGAATACATGATCAGTCACGTACCGTTACATATTTTCCATGCAACAGCTTCACAAATGAACTTTTTCTTTTGGCATCGGAACAAGGTCATCTTTTTTTGTCTTGTGTTATGTGCATTATACTGAATGTGGGAGAAAAGAATCTGCTTCTGTCACCCTCGTTGTGTAACCGACACCACATTACAGAGAGACGTCAGTTAAAAAGGCCACTCGGGGGCTACAGTGCTGATCTGATATTTCAGTTCCAAAATCTTTTGTTTCACCAAACTCTCCCAGGCACGCTTTCCACTCCTCTGACGGATCAGGGGATGTACGGCTTTTTGTAAGGACTCTCTTTTCTTTTCTCATACCTCCCCAGCATCACATTCCCCATCCTTTGTCCCTTTATTAGCTCCGTGTTATATTTATGATGTTTTTGGCCTCACCATTTTTCCTTTCTCATAATATCTCAGGCCTCTTTTAGTTAGTCCTTCAATCACTTATATTTGCATTGGTGCACTATATGTCATGAAGTTTATCATGTCATATAATGGACCCACTGTTGTGGGAGTACTGTAGCATCTACAGGTAGCCACAAGCTGCAAACTATCTTAAACTCTCACAGAGAACCTGACAGAAAGAAGGATATGTGCCTGCTTCCTGTTCCTGTGATGTGTCTAAACATCTGTCACACTGTATAGCATTAATGAAAGGAGCCACATGTGGCATTTAAACAGATAAACTACTTTAATGCTATTACTATAAACAATAATACCATTGTTAAGAAGATGAGTGGCCTCTTTAAAACTCTGTCCATGGTTTCTATTTAATATTTTATATTAAATGCCTTCAGCTTGGCTTCAGATGGAAGTCTGCTTGATTATTAAATTTAACAGGAAAAGTCTGCACACACTTATTTAGATTACAACACATCTGTAACCCACATTAGAGAAAATGTAATTTTTTTAATTGTGTGTTAATAGTTTATAGTATCTAATTTTGTAGCGTTGATCTTAAACTCAACCGCTGTCAAATTTACACCATGTTAATTATACTGAAGTGATTTGATAATACAGATGAATATGATTTAAATAAATATATAGATGGTGCATCATTATTTCTTGTAAATTTTAGGAGAAAGGCTGTGCACATTTTCGAATATTTTGGATATTTTTTTGTTATTGTCATCTCAACAAAGTTATGCTGTATGTTTGTTATTGTCAGCTCAAATAAGGTTTACTGGTTTATTATTGTGAACAATTTGACATTCATTATTTAAAAAGAAACTTACCCTGTTCACATTTATTTTGTCACTAGATTTTCTTCCCGTCTTAATCTCTCGGGGTCTATCCCACCAGAGGACAGATTCCAACCGAATGAAATCTGTTTATGAAGATGCTAACATAATATTTTTGGCTGGTGTTAATCTGAGGCCACTCATCATCATAACAAAGGTTTTCTACAATGTTTTGCCTCAAAGATGCTTTAAACATCAACATAAAAAGCGTAACTCAACAAGGGACTGTAGTTATCTTGCTCATGTAAATTGCATGGCTGCATGCTGGGTTTCAATCTGCTTTATCTGAGCAGGAGCTGCTGAGTACACACTGTTAAAAAATTAGAAAATCTCAGAGTTTTTATGAACTTTGAGAGCATTAGCACTGCCGCTTAATATTTCACCCAAACTATACCACGTTGGCAGAGAGAATACAGTTGTATAAGATCATATGAGGTTGTGTATCTGCTTTTGTCAAAGTGGTGTCTTCTCCGCAGTGGCCCAGTTCAGAAAGGTTCCCCTAAAAAAGCCAGACGGAGAGATCAAGCCCTACTCTCTAATGGAGAGAGAAGGTAATCATTTTATTACCTCCACCAAGGAGGTTATGTTTTTACCAGC
>JAPSES010000058.1:17148144-17176998 GCA_029822895.1 Maxillicosta whitleyi
GGGCCACATTCAGCCCAATTTGATCTCAAGGGGGCTGGACCAGTAAAATAATAACATATAAAATAATTGCATAATAAAGTATAAATAATGACAACTCAAAATCTGTCTTATTATTTATTTATTTTTTTTTAGTAAAGACAAACCCATTAAATTATGAAAATACACACTTTTATAATCTACTCAAACAAAACAGATATGAATAACCTGAAAAAAACTGACATTTCTCATGAAAAATCAGTCAAATTTTAACAATAATGTTCCTCAAGTTATTATTTATACATGTTCACTATGGATCGGATCTACAAACACACTTAATAACAGGCAGAAAAGTGTTCAAATTGTGCTTAATTTCCTTTAGACATTTCAGGTTATTCACATTTTGTTACAGGATAACTTGTAAATGTAAAAATTTTCATAATTTAATGTTGTTTTGCACTAAAACGAGGACAAAAATATGAAGATGGCAATATTTATAGACATAATGTAATATACGTTTTTTTTTTTTCACATCAAACTAAGAAGAAAATACTATTTTTTTTGGAAATTACTCTGTTATTTTACTGTAGATCATATTAGTCTGTGTGGAACTAAAATGAGTTCAACAGCCTTGACTGTGGATTTTTTACACTTTGCTAATCCATCCCATGGGCCGCATTAGAACCTTGTGTTTCCAGACAAACCTTGAAGCAGAACACACACATGATCAGTATGAACAAACAAAAAAACATTTTATTCTGAGGCTGGGGCGCTGATAGTGGGGGGTAAACATGATAACAGAGGCACAGATGCCAGGTCAGACGTTCCAAACATGTGAAATTTGACTTTCAGTTTTCAGTATTTACAGAGTGCACCCCCCACCCTACTTCATTGTACCAAAAATGTATCGAACCAGGATTTTTCTGTACTGTTACACCCCTATTGTGTAATACTTAAATTGTAAAGAGACGTTGTGGACTCCCTGCATTAATCCTCCTCTTCAGATAACAGGCTGTAGAAAATGTTCCCCATGACACAGGTTTTGGCAGATCACAGGTGTTTTCAGGGAGCTCGGAGGTTAAATGTGTGATCAACTATTATTTTACCAATCACTGATGACAGACTTGTGGTGCGCTCCAAAAACAACACTCTAAGTCTCAAAACTATGATATTTTAGCTTCATTTTCCCAAAGTGTAATCTCTATTGTTATATTTAGTCTTCTGAGAGGATAGAGCTGCATAAAGAAGGTGTCCATTTCCAGATTCTGCTATTTTCCATCTGATTTTCATCTTATAGCTGGAGCTTACTGTAAAAAAAAAATGCATTTGTTGGAGTCTTGCTGCCTGTGTGCCTGACATCCATTTATTACCAGGATGAAAATAAACCCGTTTTGTTGTTTTGAGGAAGAAATCTGGCTCAGCAAAGTGTCAGTGTCAATGGACTGTGACATAGTCATATAGTCTGTCATCCACACTTTCCGTCAGATCTGTGTCTGCTGTTTTTTCCTGGGGATTTCCAGGGTCTTCCCTCATCCAAAGATCTAATTTCTCCACCATATTTCATTGAGCTCGGTGTGTTCTTCCGAGTCACTATGCAATTTTCCAGGGTTTTGTTTTCCAGTCATCAGGACATTTTACCACTACTGATCCTGTCTCCTCGGCTGCCAAAGTGCCACATGCTGTCATTGCCCTACTGGCTTTTTCCAACCGCTGGCTCCTGACACCGCACCAGTCCTTCATTAAACCTCCTGCTTCGGAGCGGCAGTCAACGTTCCACGCAACCTCAAATAACCAGACGGCATGGAAGAGCCCGTTTCCTCCTTTTTTCCCCTTTTTCTTCTTTTTGGTTGAGGTGAATGGCACCTAAGTGATATAACTGATCTCTGCAGAATGTTCAGGAAATGTAGTAAGAAACCTAGAAAGAAAAACACACACACACACACACATCAGATGCAGAGATTTGGGGGGAGGGGGGAGTGACAGAAAGCTAAATAAAAGACTTTTGGTGAAGTGGAGACTTGCGGTGAGCTGCTGGCTGGTCCTTGGGGGCTAAATAAAGCTAGAGAAGGAAAAGGAGGGAAGTGAAAGGGAGCAGGTTGTTGACAGAATAAGCCTCATTTTGGTCATTCTTGATGGGCAGTCCACCAGACAGTGGGTAGTCTACCCACAGATAAAATTATCCTGCTATCATTGTTTTCCAGAGGTGTGCAAACAACAAAAAAGCAAACAAAAAAACAGTTAAAACACAACAAATATACTGCAGACAGACTGCAACAAAAAATTCTGGTTTCGGTGGAAATTATTTAACAAGACTTTAGCATTAGCATCAGACATGGAAACAAAAAAAAAATGATACTAGTTAGTGGTGGCTGGTCACTTTAACCCATAAAGACACAAACAGCTGCTGGTGACACAAACCATCTACTGATCTGAACTGTTTAATACCCGTTGATCCATTAATTATATCAATACATGTAAATAATTGTACAATAATAAAATACAGTTGTTTGTCTGTTCATGGTCATCAGATATGACCCATTTGGACGTTCAGAGGCTTCATAGTTACCATGGAAACACTGTCATCTTCCACATCATTGAGTCACCAGTAAAACCCATGGAGTTGGATCAATCAACACTAATTTTTACATTCATTAGCAATATATGTGCTGAAAAAGTCATTTTTTTGTTTATTTTCTCTGTTCCATATCATTAACTTTGAATTTACTCTGAGTTTTCATGAACATCTATATGATCTGTGAATTAAATATAGGAAAATACCTGATTTAGTGCAAAAAAACAAACAAACAAACAAAAAAACAAAAAACAAAATACAGATGATATTTAAAAAAAAAGAAGTAATAAATCAGTCAAGAATGACAGAAACAGAGAAAAATTAATTTGGGAAGTAGCGCCGGGTCTTTATGGGTTAAATTATTTGAAGAACTGTTTAAACACTTTCATTTGAGCAAAAACTATAATTTAATAATGAATATATATAAATTATCATGATATACTAATACACAATGAATTTGCGAAATATAAAAATATATATTAAGATACTAATCATTTTAGTTCAGGTTCCATATTCAGACCAATTCAATCTCAATTGGGTCAGATCAATAAAATTATAACATAATAACCTATAAATACTTACTCCAAACTCCTAATTTTTCTCTTTGTAAATGTAAATATTTTCACGTATTGACAGTAAATCAAAGTATAATTTCACAAAAAATTTAAATAATCTGAAGAAATATAAAGTAAAATGTCTTCAGAAACATGTGCAATTTTAACAATATTATTCCTTTTGCCTTTTGTTTTATAGGAAACAATAGCAGTTGGAAGGTGTGTATGTCAAACTCCTAGAATGTTTTCCTCCTGATTTCAGCTCTCGTTCCTCTAGAAATAGAGATAATATACAAATGTTTCTGTTATCATAAATCTCATTTAATAGGTCTTATTTATTTTATTTCAATGCAATACCTTCCATTATTTCTCTTCTGTATATTTCACTCAGTTCTGGTTCTAGTTATTGTTCCCCTTATAATTATCACCGTGGTTGTTATTGTTGGTATTTGTCATGGTTTGTCACCTTGTCTGTCTTTGTCTTGTTCTTTGTCATCCTGCTCCCCTCCTTTCATTCTATCTGCTGTTCACTCCTTTAGCCACACCCCTCCACTTTAGCTCCTCCTCCTCTCTGACCCTTTCACCTCGTTATCATCACTGTTTCCACCTGGGTCACTCAGCTGCTGGCTCCTCCTTCAATTTCCACCTGTCTGTTCTGCTGGCTCTCTCTCTCTCTCTCTCTCTCCTGTCACCTTTCACCTTCTCTCTGATCTGTCACCTAACGAGTCCCACCTGTGACTCGTCAAGTAGCTCTATTTACTCCTCTCTCTCCCTCGGTTCACTGCTAGATTGTTTCTCTGCACATGTAAGATATTCCAGTATTTGTTCCTTGTCTGTCTCTGGTTCTGTCTGACTTCTCCTGCTGTTTGCTCCCTTTTGGATCTGAACCTTCCTTCTACCTGACCACGTCCTCAGCCAGTCTCTCCAGAACCAGACCTGCCCTTTGGACTCCACCATCCCAGCCGCCTGGCCTCCACTGGAAATCCTGGTAATCGACCCTTGGACCACCCCTGACCATCCACACTGTTAAACCTATGCATGTACATTGGTTAACAGACTTCTGCACTGTTTACTAATTAAACCATCTATAAACCAACTCCTGGATGTGTATTGTATTTGGTTCCTGACCATCCCTCTGTGACACAAAACCACCTTTCTGGTGTTGTTACTCAGAAATAGTGTTGAGGATGGACCTGTGGAGTTGAATTAATGAAGAATTCAGACCCAAGCAGAACATTTACAGATAATGTAGACCACAGGGAAATGTTTTAAAATGTATAATTCTATTTAAAAAGGCTAAATATTACTCCTTTAAGACTCAGAACTCACACTCAAGAATACAATATCTGGAGTTGATCTTGGTAGATTTTAAAGCTCTGTACACTCATTTATGTGCATTAGATTTAACCCATAAATACTAACAGACACTGGTGATCTAAACAGTTTAATACCTATTCATCCATTAATACATGTAAATTATTGGTGTAAAAAACAGTTTATCATCTTTTCATGGTCATCAGATATGACCCATTTGGATCTTCAGAGGCTCTGTGGTTGCCATGGAAACACCGCCATCTTCTACAACATTGATTCACCAGTAAAACCCATGGAGTTGGATCAATGACAGCGGATGGAGAAAATTCTTTTATGTACATTTAATAATATTACACTGAAAAAGTCACATCTTCAGTTTTCTCTATTTCCTATATATGAAACACCTAAACTCTAATCTGAACTTTCAGGATTATCTACATGATCAGTAAACTATCCATCCATTTTCTGCTGCTTATCTGTGGTCAGGTCACAGGGGCAGCTGCCTAAACTAAATCTGCAAAAATATACAGATGATGCTATTATAAAAATGGTGGTAAATTGCTTCAGAAAGGTTAAATAAGGAGAAAAACTTTCTTTGGTAGATGTCGCATATGTAACACTGAGTTTTTAAGGGTTAAGAATTAGCCTTCATGGTCTTTCTTTGCCAGTGTCACAGAAATTACCTGAAGTTCTAAACTTTAATGATTCTCTTTCATAACACTCTGCTCATTTCTGACAAATCCAAGTGACTGAGTACTTGTACCTGTTTTGTGAATTAAACCATGTACTGTGTGATACCCTAATGTAGAAGCTGTTTTGAGACAGAGTAGAGGCCTGGGCCAGGAAACTCTTTCTTTCCCACCCTTTAAGTTAACAAACGGTTGTTAGACAAAACAGAAATGAGCAGTGACTGTGGGCGGCTCAGCTCCAAAACCAACTCTCCTCTTTAGCTTAAGTTGCTGGACTACAGGGGACTGCAGTGCAGAATCCACCCTGATGATATTCATTAATATTCTGTTTGGGGCTTGCTGATTTTAATGTTACACTTATTTGATTCATAGCATTTATTTTGTGTCAGCAAATAACTTGCATGTTAAATAAATGTTGTTATTTTTATTTACATCTATATTGTGTCATGAATAAAAGATGTAAAAGCATCAGTAGACTGTTTCACACTACTCTTCCTCTGTTTATCTGCATTTTTGAAAAGGTTGAACCTGTCCTTGTTGAGTTCATTTAATCTATATTGTGAAGAAAATGGCATTTACTTTGCTATAAATAATTAATTCACCAAAGCAAACTAAACTTCTCCACTCCCCATATACTGTCCACCATGCATCTTAACAACAGTTTATGATGTGACTAAAGTAACTATTTATTTCACTGTTGCTCATGCTACTGCTACATGCACCATTACTTTAACTGTTCTACTGCTGTATATTGTGAAATATTGCATATATGCAGAAGCTTATTTTATTATTTTTGTGTATTTTATGGTAATTTTATTCTTTTCTATTTAGCTTTTGACATCTTTCGTCCTTCCAGCTCTTCTGGTCAAAGGGCTATTGTAATCATTTTGCTGTTGGTCTATTCAATGGAGTAATCGCATTATCTGAATAATACACTGAGATATTTGCACCCAATGTATATTGTGGATGTATCTTGGCATGCAGCAGAAGCCTACTGAAAACAGGTGACCTTGACCTTACTCTCTGAAAGCCAAATGGACCATCACATTTATACATCTTGGCATGTCTTGTGCAGCTTTAATATCTGAGTACTTTCAAATGTAAATATGCAACAAGTTTTACACAAAGACAATGTAATCTAAATTATAGGGTGGAAATTTTCAACAGAATCTTTTCACTATATTTGGCTTAGGCGTATTAAAAGTGTGCACCTTATGTTATTTTATCCTTTTGGGGTTTTTTTTACACTTCCAACACAAAGACCTGGGTAACTATATTGTGTTCTATTATGTCTATTGATTGAATGACACCAAAATTTTAAAGGATTGCAATGTACGTACGTTCAGGAAGATGAGTATCTTTTAAAACCCCAGTTCGAACAGTAACAGAGAAAAATATCCATCATTATGGGTTAGAAATCTGGAATGAAATCATCCATAACTCAGATGCAGCTTTGCCCTTCAGACTTTTTTTCTGCAGTAATTTTCCAGCCTTCTGTTGTTATCAGCTCTGTGGCAAATCAGATGGACCTTAAAAATGTTTAATTACAGATAGAATCTCTTTGAAGTGTGAAGTTCGTGGAGGAATACTAACAGATTATAGACACGTTGATAAGTCGTGGCCTTTTTATTACAGAGGGATGAGGTGGTCTGTAAACCCGGCTTCCTGACTCCCAGCTCAGCCCTGCTCTCATGGCTGTCAGCTTCATCAAACCCTGAGCTGAGAAATAAATCCTGAGCATTAATGAGCCACCACCTTCCTACGTGAAACTTTGGGCTTTTTTCTAGTTCTCCTTCCACAGGGTCAGGAACAGCCTTGAGACTGGGGATAGGTACAATAAACAAATGGGGCTGTTCTGAACCTTCAAAGTGCCTTTGATTTGACTTAACTAGAGATGACGGCTTCTGGAGCTCTGTTTAAACACAGATAAAAGAGAGCAACAGTGGAAGGGTCAGGGTTACGCAACGAGGTCCGGTACAAGCTGCTCTCCACTCTGTCTGTTTGGAGAGTTCAGAATCACTTAATGACACAGCTGTTCAGCGCATGAAGTCGTAAACACACACTGAATCATGCTGAAGTCAAAGATATACAGCGAATGGGTGGATGAAACGATGAATGAGATCCATATGAGCAGAACTGAAATAAACAAATGTTTGACTCAACACAAGAAAGTATAAAGAAAAGTGATGATGAAAGTTTCAAATGGATAACTTGCACATGAAGTTTGTTTTGTTGCAGGGAGTTATTCATTTTGAGCAGCCAATAACTGTCTCCATGGTAACAACTACAATTCACTGATTTCGAAGTAGAGAACTGTTCATCTGCTCCTCTACAGCAGCAACAGTGGCTGTAGCTCAGTTGGTAGAGCGGGTTGTCCAATGGCCAAAGGGTTGGCTTCCACTGTCCACATGTCAAAGTGTCCTTGAGCAAGACACTGAACCCTAAATTGCTCCCAGTAGGGTCTGGTATGGCAGTGCCTACTGGTGTATGTGTGTGTGTGTGTGTGTGTTTGTGATTGGGTGAATTTGAGGCTTTGTAAAGTGCTTTGAGTACCAAGGTGTAGCTATAGTGCTATACAAGTGCAGTCCATTTACCATCCCTGTGTTCCAATATCCATACTTTCCGTACTTACCGTACCTTGTATGAGTACGAAGGGTGTTCACATTACGATTGCGGCGAAAATAAGTGTACTTAAAGAACCCGGATGGTGCACTCAAAACGGTCAAATCATTAAATGTAGAACGATGTACACTTTCCGCACTTAATGACTGCCATCTTCAGTATGTGGCTCAAAAAATAAAATAAAAATCAATGACGGCGTCGCATTTTACATATAGCGTTTATGCGCAAACTCATTTTCAAGGTAGAGGTGCGTGAAGGGTTAAATATTAGCAAAGTCTGGGATGATTTTTGGTGGAATGACGAGCTGGGTGGGAGAAGCGAAAGTAATTTCCGGTAAGAGTACGGTTTGGAACCAAAGACACTTACCTGCTGAAATCAGTGCACTCAGTAAGTGCAGATAGTGTACTTTGTAGAAGTGTCCTCAAGGAAGTACGGATATTGGAACACAGGGCAGGTGTTGCTAGATCCTGTTAGCTTAGCGATGCAGTCAGCTAGCATCAAAAGCCAAACATCTCCCGGCACAACATCAACATAAATATTATGAAAAAACAAAAGCACAAACAAACATTCCATTTGGAAGATTTTGTTGATGTATTTATTCAAGCTGATGCTGCTTTTGTGGCAGCTCCTAAATTATTTTTTCTCTCTAATGTTTCTTAAGTGATTCATCACCATTTATAATATCATCCTCTTTATTTTGTTTTGGGTTTTTTTCAGTGAAAATCAGGTATTTTCCTATATTTAATTTACTGATTGTGTAAATGTTAAAGTGTACATATAAGTTGATTAAATGTACTTTTTAAGCAAAATATTTGATTAATCAAGCAGAAAACCCATTGTTTCTATCCACTGTCATTGATCCAACTCCATGTGTTTTACTGGTGAATCAATGTTGTAGAAAATGACGGTGTTTCCACAATCGCTACAGAGCCTCTGAACGTCCAAATGGGTCATATCTGATGATCATGAAAACATGACAAACTGTATTTTATACCAATTATTTACATGTATTGATAGAATTAGTGGATCAGCAGTCATTAAGCATTCAGTACATTATTTTGGTTACCAGTGGCTGTTTGGGTCCCTGTATGGAAACTATTCTAATATAGACACAGAACTATCAGCATTAGCAAAAGCATTAGCATGTAGCTCACATTAGAAACATTAGCCACTTTTACACAGAGATCCTAGAAAAAAGATATGTGATCAATTGACAAATTTACACATCAGAGCCAAAGAGGTGAGACAGGCTGGACTTCTACACAATGGACCTGCGTTCCGGAATCAAAGGGGTGGTGACAGAGTGTAGCGTATAATGTGCTGCATAACTTGTGCCTCGTATATACCCCAAGGACAGTGGTGTTGCTATCCTCTTCAGAGTCGGCCTGTCTTTTAACATTCCACAAATGTTGGCATGGATAACGTCCTGCGCCCAAAGTGACAACAGCTCGCCTCCGCATCTCTCCAGTTCCACATCTTTCTGGTTGCATTGATATGTTTGTTTACTGCACACAACCCACGCTCAATTTTTAAATCCCTCAAATCAAACATATCTTCTATTCATGTCTCATTTGTTGTCATGAAATGCAAATTCATCATGACTGTTGCTTTCATACAACATCGTACCGTGCTGGAGTATCATGATACTATTCCCAAAGCTGTAAAATCCCATCTCAGTGTATTCCCTTCTGTGCAGCTTTAAAGTAAATGGTTTTTTTTTTGTTTGTTTGTTTTTATGAGTTTTCCTGGATGTACTGGATTTGTACTGGATCTGTTTGATGACGCACAACCAATGCAAACATTGATTTGCAGGTTTTTGTCTGAATATAAACTTAACAAGTTTAGACACTCAAGTTTATTCTATATTCTCTGAATACGAATAAACTTTAGTAGCCTAGGCAAAGTCTAGTTATTATGGATTATTATTATTTTCTTATTTGAGCCCTGCGATGAACTGGTAACTCATATCCATGGATAACCGGGATAGGCTCCAGCACCAAGCACAACCCTAGTGAGGATAACGTGGGTTCAGAAGATGAATGAATTTTTCTTATTTGTATGTTTTGCATCACTGAAAAACTCCACTATATTTTTCCAGATATATATACTGATCGATCAAATGTTTGCATGAGTATGTGGTAGATTACTGAGAAAGGAACAGATGGACGATGAAAAATGGTCACTTCAATTTCTTAGTATCATATGTCATATAAAATCACTTGACATCATATATGATGAATGAAGTGAACAGACATCTATTTCATCCTCCCCATTCTGCCTTTACCACAAAGCACAACACCATTAATAAGTTAAAGACCCAAAATGTGCATCTGGGCATCAGTGGGTGTGTCTGTGAAACTGGGTCCATTTTGGTACCTGGTACTTTACCAACTTTTTAGACCCAATAACAAAAGACAAATGTAGAGATATTTACCCCCAGGATGTACCTAAAGATTACCTCAGATAAATGCATAAATAAATAAATTATACTCTTGCTCTGAGCTATCCCAAAATTAATGATTTTTAAAATAAAAATATATAGCTGCCAAAAATAATACCAAAATTGGGACAGGAAAAGTTACCTTGGTGTCAGTACATTTGATGTGGAAAACATATCTTGAAATGGTCTTATATACCGCTATAAATAAAAACACTGTCTTAAACCTGATGATTGTAGTGGTTTTTCTAATCCAGATATACAGATTTTTCATGAAGCTGCAGTCTCATTCTGGATTTCGTGTGTAACTCATGGTGTCCACCGGTGGTCATTTTTGTGAAAAACTCTGCTTTGCACAATTAGTCCGATTCACAAAATGTCCCTGTGAGAAAACAGTGTGTAATTTGTATGTCCTTTTGACCATGTTACATACAGATTTTGGTATAGAAATAATAGAAAAATAATAGAAAAATGTGTTTCTCTTTTATCTCAGTAAATATTTATTATTTTTAAAATAGACCCGAAAATGTTGCCAAACTTTCTTCATAACATTAGTGTACATTTGATTTTGACCCATGTACTGTTTTTTAGGGGCCAGTTTCATAGAAACACCCAAATACAATAGAGGTTTAATCATCCGAGGCCAAATGGATGTATTCAGATTTACTGTTCTGTATGTTATATTTACCTCCGCCAAGGAGGTTATGTTTTCGCCTGGGTTTGTTTGTCTGTTTGTTTGTCCCTTCATTAGTTAGCAACATAACTCGAAAAGTTATGGACAGATTTTGATGAAATTTTCAGGATTTGTTGGCAACGGCACAAGGAAGAACCCATTAACTTTTGAGGGTGATCCAGAAGAAATCCTGGATTCTGGATCACTTTGAAATGTTTGTAATTTTGTGAAATTTATTTTACCAAAACAAAAAAAAAAGTCTTGAAAAAGTTTGGAATATCTGGGGTCACCAGAAATTTATAATGTTAAAATGGGGTCATGAGCCCCCCCAAAAATTGCGAACCACTGTCTCAGACTTCGCGTGTCTGTCTAATTTATACCACTGATTTAAAACACAGACATCAAACTTCCTTCCAATAGAAACAATACGTAGAAAAAACCTGTCTCAGAGACTTCCCACCCAGTGTGTCACTGTTGGTAAGGTCAGGTTTTGGGGTGGGGCCGGGTTGGGAGTGGCAGACAGCCAGGCTCTTCTCAGGAAAGCGAAACAGGCAGGGAGGGGTTCCTCCTCCCTTATCACCATATCCTGTCCTCCACTCTGACGACTGCACCGTTTACAACCTTCACAGCGAACACTGAGTGGGGATCAGATTAACAGTTCACACAGTCATCAATCAGCCTGAACAAACCCCACAGCACCCACTCCCACTATTGAATACACACTCCTCAGATGGGTGCTTGTGTTTTCAGAGTCCATTTCCTCAACAGTAAGAAAGCAGAGGATCAAAGACAGAGTTGCTGAATGTGACTGAAATACACAAACACGCTGGTATACATTATACATGTTAGTGGAGGGGAAGCTGCAGGAGCCCATTCTTTTTATTTTAGAGTCTCTCATGTTATTTATATGTATATTAAGGCTGTACCGTATTGAAATGCAGGGAAAAGCTGACATTGTAAACAGTTGCTAAAAGAAACATTTGGGAACCCATATTTGCTTCTCATCTATTTATTGAAACCTTTAATGACCTTGTGTTTCTGTGAAAATTCTAATATACGTACATGATTCAGTGCTTCATTATATGAACTTTTCTTTGTGATTAAACAATGTAAAGGATGGGAGGTAAAACGTACATTGTTTATTACCAGATCCACTCTTTTTCCTTCCACAGACAGTGTGTTTGAGCTGTGAACATAACATGCTTCAAAGTCTTTCTGCAGCTTTGATGGATTACACAAAGTTACCTACAAATGCATTTTTCAGTAGATATTGGCAAAGAACAAGAGTTACAAAGGATTTTGTTCCCGTAACATTAATTCAAATGGATTGTAAAGGGATTATTTAACCCACAAAGACCCAGACAAGCACTAGTGACCAAGGTCATCTAAACTGTTTAAACCTGTTGAACCAATAATCCTATTAATACATGTAAATAATTGGTGTAAAATACAGTTTGTCATCAGATATGACATGTGAATGTGAAAACACTGTCATCTTCTACAACTTTTATTCACCAGCAAAAACCCATGTTGCTTGATAAGATTCTTGCTTTATGTTCAGTTATTGATATCTTTTACTGAAAAAGTCACTCTTCTTAAGTTTTCTCTGTTTTTGATATAATAACCCTCAAATGTAATCTCAGCATGATGATTAAACTATGTGACCAGTGAATTAAAAGTAGGAAAATACCTGATTTTGACTGAAAAAATAGAAAACACAGAGGATAATATCATAATAAATGGTGATGAATCACCTAAGAAAGGTTAAAATAGAGAGAAAAACTCATTTAGAAACTGTTACAAAAGTAGCACTGAGTCATTATGGAATCATGCCCAATATTAATAGTATGAATAATTAGCTCTATACCTGCAGCTCTAATAATTACGTTTGATAATCATGGTCATCATGTGATTAACTTGAATATTTTTAGATTGAATCCCAGGATGTCATCTAAATATTAAGATTAAAATAATGGATATTAAAATAATATATTTTTGAATGTTTTTATATATTCAACAATTAACCCTAAAAAACCAAAACAGATTCCACTAATCTATAATGTTTAGTAACTTTTGAACTACTAATACTATCAGTACATTTCAATAATTCAATTAAATACAATTTTCTGAGATTTTTGCTGGTAATAAATATGACCCCATTTGGATGTGCAGAGGTTTGGTAGTGAACATGGAAATGTTCTCATTCCATGCATCACTGACTCACCATTAACACCATATCGAGGTTGTAAACACTTGACAATTCTGGAATTTCCCCCCATGGGACTAAGAATGGAATATCTTATCTTGTTTTTGCATCAGTTAATGATATATATTTTGTTGAAAATGTCATGTTTACTTCCGTTTTCCCTGTTCTGATAAAGTAACCTTAGTTACATTGACTTTCCCTGAATATCTACTGTATATCCAGTAAAAAATACAGAAAAATTGAGAAAACTTTTTCACTGAAAAATGCAGAAGATAATAAATCACATGGGAAAGGTTGGATATAGAGAAAAAAATATTTGGAAGTCATGTCAATAGTTCTATGTCTTTAAGGGGTTAACAGTTATATTAATTTACAAGTTAATTATTGGCTGCAACCTTGTTTTTCAGATTTCATTCATTCATCGTCTTAATCCGCTGGGGTCAGGGGGGTCACTTCACCAAAGGTCAGGTACACCCTGGACATGTTGCCGGTTCATAGCAGGACTGATATAAAAACAAAAAATCACTGTCATATTTACACCTAAATTAACCTGCGTATCAGTGCATGTCTTTAGATGGTGGGAGGAAGCTGGAGTACCTGGACAGAACATGTGAATTTTGATGCAAGGTTATAAAACATGTGCACTTCTGGTAAAAAGTTTTAGAACACCCAAATTCTTCTATTTTTTTTTTTTTTTTTTAAATTGAAATTCAAGCAGTTCAAGTCCAATGAACAGCTTGAAATAGTACAAAGGTAAGTGGTGAACTACGAGAAGTTAAAAAAAAAAAAAAAAGGTAAGATTAACCAAAACTGAAAAAATAATGCACCTTTCAGAATTATACAAAAAGGGGATAATAATAATAATAATAATAATAATAATAATAATAGTTTTACTTGTATTGTTATTGTTTGAGGTTTTTGCATTTAGATTCACGGGCCATTGTGCAGGTACATTTTAGTCCATAACCCCATGTTTTCTATTTTACTGTGAAATTGTGTGAAATCTACACACCACAACCACTGTAGGATACAGTTCTGTCTGTGTAAACAAATGTACGCACAACACTTCCTGTATTGGAGTAAGTTTCAGTACTGGTGTACGTTTTCAGAGAAGTGGCTATTGTTTTAATCTCAGTTGGTCTCATGCTTTCACACTAATCCACTGTTAATCAGAGCCCAGGATCAAAGACAGGGGTCCTGTCCAGGACTCGGTCCAACTGGCGGACGTCAGGCTGATATGGATGTTTGGAAACGAGTGACCCCAAAGGTCGCCTCCGTCACTGTACTAAAACATATTGGTTATCTTCCAGCTAGGGGCCATGAGAACAGGCAGAGGCTTACCCTGACAGGCTGCCCAGCCCTGCGTGAGCTTTCACTAATGGAAAATATACAGGACCAGTGGGCAAGCAGCCATGGTGCCCTGGAGGAAAAGATGCTGCAGGTGCAGGAAGGGCAGCGAACCAACTGTGTTCACAGTCAGCTGCTAATGAGGTTTTTCACTTTTCCATGCATTATTTTACTGTTTCTGATACAACCAGGAGAGGACAATAAATATATTATTACAATTATTAAAGTTTTTCTTCTTCTTTGTGCTTCTGCCTAGCTCCAACAGCTGCAAGCTCAGAAAAAAAAGGCATAAATAGCTTTTTATTTGAAATTCTTTTTGAGGGTTTTGGAATAGGCATTGTGTCTAGAAACACATGCTGAGAAGCCAGTCTGCCCTCATATTTCATTACTGCCATAACAGTTACAGTATGTGCCACTTTCACCTCCATTATACCCGGCTGGATGTCCAGGTGGACGTGTGTGTGTGTGTGTGTGTGTGCCACATGCTTAAACTACCAAAACCCATGAACAAGGAAAAGTGAATATAATGAAATGAGTCCATAATGGTTCACGTGCTCCTCCCCCACCCTCTGCAATCTCCTGCCTTTATGTGTTTGTGCCTGGTATTGTTCTCAGAACAGACCTAATCTGAGCCAAAACTTTCTGTCCCTACCCCGCCAACAGTTTTAGACTTTATCAAGACTCTTTAAAAAAATAAGGGCATATAATTCTTTTAGCTATTAGTTATATCAAACCTGCTCTATTTGACATATTAAAATTAAATTCTGCTTCAAATGAAGCAAACTGAGGGTCACATTTAATTTGGAATGTTAATTTATTATTCTCATTTATATCAGCATTTGATAATACAATTTAACAAAATAAAAAGGAGTTTTCTTCCAAGAATTAGCAGAGAACAGTGATAACTACCTTCTGTGTTTCCAGCCGAGCTAGATAAAAGCTTAGAATGAAGTCTGAAAACACTGGGAAACAGATGGCTGTGTCCCATAGTAACTTCAAAAACACACACTAGATGTAATGTTTTCAGAACGCGAAGTCGATTCCTTCTGCTTATGTGAATCATGGGCCAACACTAGGTCGTGAACTAGAAGAGTTTCAGTTGAACTGCTATCAATGTCAAGACTGAACTTTATTGTTATGTACTTTTTGAGCATGTAAATTAATTCATTTTTCATCCAAAAACTGCTCACAAAGCTAAGCATTTCAAGGTGAAACTTCAGA
The DNA here is from genome assembly GCA_029822895.1 of Maxillicosta whitleyi. Taxonomy (NCBI): domain Eukaryota; kingdom Metazoa; phylum Chordata; class Actinopteri; order Perciformes; family Neosebastidae; genus Maxillicosta; species Maxillicosta whitleyi. The sequence continues at coordinate 17,163,756 of JAPSES010000058.1, forward strand.
ACACAAAAGCAACAGCAGCGTGTGTCCCTCTGCATTTATTATATGATAATCTGCTAATGTTGGCCTGCTGCTCGTGCTTTTCCCTCAATATCTTTCATTTGAACATTCACGGTTATGCAAATCCAAAAGTTGAATGCAGTGAAAGGTTTAAAAGTACAAAGTTCAGGGAAAACTATGGAGTTTCAGCTCTCGTCTGCTGGAAGAAGAGGAAGAGGAGACTCACTTTCTAAAAAGCTCCACTGACTCAACCCTTTTTCACTTGTTTACTTAGATTTGGTGAAACAGAGCAGGCGGCCTGGTGAACGTTGGTCTGAAGCCGACAGCTCCACTGATAAGATAAAGGCACAAAACCAGCTACAAAATTGTCCTTTTTTTTTTTTTTGCTTTATTCCAGGTGAACAAAGTGGATCAAACACATAAATAGAAACACCCTGCCAAACAATGTGGGAGAGTGAAACCTGGTGAGACAGTATCCAACTTATCATCATAGGCCAATTTTCTTATATATGTGTATGTGTGTGTGTGTGTAAAACGCTTCCTTTGAAGCAATATTTCATTTCTTCCAGATTCAGAATCATACACAGTTCTTTTGAAGTCCATTTGAATGTCAAGAAAAGGAGCGATAAAGTGCATTTGAGACGGCGGCATGCTGACCATGTCAGCGGTGTACTGCAGGTGAGGCCGGCTCTGCTACCAGCCCGACTCTGAGGACCAAGGCTCAACAGGCAGCCCACGAATATTCCCGCTGAGCCAAATGGGCCTGTCGATCAACAGGATTACACAAGACACATCTGCAGGGAGTTGGTTACATGTTAGCGAGGAAGTCAAGACTTCTCTCAGCCAGTCATTCTCACCTTTACAGCCCTGGGATAGACTAAAATAACTGAAACTGATGGGATTTTGGAGCATTTTAAGAGATTCTTTATGAATCTGTTTCCTTCTTTCATTTGTCTTTTTCAAGTTCTTGGTAAAGCTGTGTGAAATTTGTTTGATAAAAAACAAAACAAACAAACAAACAAAAAAAAAAAACCCAAAAAACAAAAACCTGAAAATTCAAAAACAAGCTCCTGTTGAAAACATCACACCAGCTACCAAGCAGGCATGTCAGCTGAGTGTTAGCTAACAGGCTAATGCTCCTGTTTATTTGTGGTACCTACATTGTGTTCCATGGACTGAATGCTACTTATCATTACATCACACCATAAAAATATGTTAGCTAGGCATTAGGCTGGCTTTGAGTAGAAGTATGTTTTTGGTATTGAGTGAAATGCATCTGAAGCACCAAAATCTAAAACTGGCATCCAATGTCAGGTTAAAATGTTCACTTTTGACCAATTTAACTGCATGAAAGACAACATATAACATTCTAGACCTTTGGTTTGACAAAATAAATTTTCAGGAAAATCAAATAATTAATGGAAAACTTAAAAAGAACTGTACTGGCAGTGATATTGAACAATTGGTCCAGTCAAACAAGCTAGTCACTGTTTCAGACCTAGTCATGTCATTAGCCCATCAGGTGCTGCTCACCCAGTGTAGGATTCTGTGATATTTCTGCCCACTTTTACAAAAACGTAAAGTTCAGCAATAATGACATTACATGCTATCCAATATTTGGGACATGAATCGAATATATGTTCAACCAAATTAAATTAGCTTTAATGATATGGTTCAGTTTCATTCTTTCAGTAGGTGTCGGTGCAGATTACAGTGGTACACCTATAGTGGAGGTAAATACCAACACCAACAGAGGTCCTAATGTGGTCCTACCAGACACTGCATGCTGGTTCTTAGAAGCTACTGTCAGTCTAGACAGAATAGAACATTCTGTTTCCTCAGCGTGGCTGTGATCTTCACATCTTGGCTCCTCCTGTTATCAACATCTGGCCAGTTACTCACAGGAAAGAAAGTACAAGGAGCAAAAACACTACTTTTCAATACCAGTCTCCATTTTGAACAGTGTTTGAGGGTCAATGTGCATCCTGTCTGTGGCGAATCACTGACATGTAAACTTCTAGACCAAGTTCCCATTGTGCAACATGATTACAAACACTATACTGTCACTGTACGGACATATGCAACTTTGATCATTTTGCTCTAAACTGCTGCAACTTTAACACTAGCTTTGGTAGAATACAAATATAAAACTGATTGTTTTCAAAGCAGCACACATTTTAACAGAGAAGATAAAGAAAAGAGTCAGGGCCACAGTCTTATGTTTCAGAATTCAGTGTAAACTTCATAAGCTTGTGATACTGTACTTCTTTCAGAATGACTTTAGTGTCGCATGTTGCTGACAGGGTTGTCAATCCAAAGTCTGTGTGACAAAATCAATGCGGCGCTCCTCTGTGAGAGCCCAGCACCGCTGACCTGAACAAACAGTTCCGCTGTTAGAATCACAATCAGCCAATCAGACTTCAAACGGCTGCTGAATGACTGACAGGGATCGTGTGTCTTTCATAACAAACACAGCAGACCAGCAGATTGTGCACAGCTCACATTAGTTCTCATATCCAGCTCACATTTGATAGTTCCCACTGTAACAACATCATCTCTTCTTCTTCTGTTGCCGCATGGTCTTCCTCCTCTTCATGATCATGGCGTGTAGTTTCTCCAGTCCTTCCTGCAGTCCCTCACCGATGATGGCACATGCCGGCTGGAGGTGCCAGGGTGTGGATACGCTGAGCTCACCCAGAGCCAGCATGCTCTCCATTTCGGCCAAGCTGAGTGAGTTCCTCAGGTCCTGTTTGTTGGCTACCACCAGCACAGGCACACCCTGGTTCTCTGCCAGCCTTGTGATCTTGTGCAGCTCTGTTTTGGCCTCCTCAATGCGCTCAGCATCTACAGAGTCCACCACGAACACAATGCCATCTGCACAGCGGGTGTAGGAACGCCACAGAGGCCGCAGCTTCTCCTGACCACCTACATCCCAGAAGTGAAAGGACGCTGTCCGCCGGCTGCTTCCGAGAGACACTTTAATCTTCTCTGTGTTAAAGCCTTTTGTTGGGACAGTGTTCACAAACTCATTGAATCGTAGCCGGTACAAAACAGTGGTCTTCCCTGCACAGTCCAATCCCAGAATGACAATGTGGAGTGCCTGGAAAGATGGGAGGCAGGGGAAGACAGCGTGATGATCTGATAATCCATTCCCCATCTTGATGCTCAGATATGCAGGAGAAGTCGTCACCAAATATTCACCAGGCTGCTGTTATTCCCTGGAGACTGCAGCATGAGCCTGAGGGGGTCAAGACAATATGCATAATGAGTGACAGCACACAAACACCCCCCACTGCCTGGATTAACAGAAACCAAGCACCCAACAAGTGAATATAGCCCCCTCACCCTGTGGACTACACATCCTCACATTATTCTGGCAGTAGGAGGTGAATGAGAAATAAAACAGCAGGGTGGTTAGCAGCCCATTTGCACATGTGGCGTCACAGCAACCAGCAGGAATTTCATACGCTAATTTCTATTCAGTCTGTGAATCAGTAAACAACACAAGAGTCTTTTGAAATAAACCGAGATTTCAGGTTTTACGTGATTATTCAGTCTGTCTGTGACACAGAAAAGATCAGAGGAGGGTCATATTAACAGAGCACAGGCGAACATACAGTTTAAATGTGTGTTGCTCGGCAACAGATGACTACTGAGAACAGCGCAAAATTACATTTGAAAATTGTACAAATTAAGAAAGGCTTCTTCAAAAGCGCAAAGACGCACACTGGCAAACAAATATTAACACAGATTATAATTGAGCAAAGTATGCTGATAAATTCGGCATACAAGTGCACCCAAATACATCATCTGATTTCATTAAAATATCGATTTTTATTATAAGTTTATGTGACCGCTCCCGCCCAACCCGGCGCGTTCAGGTGGATGGAGAATACGAGGACACGATCCACACGACCAGGACACACTGGATATGAGGGCAGTATTACATAGTAGAGGAATTAAAAAGAGTGTCTCGACATTTGTGTAAATCTATCTTTTGATGTTAAACGATGCAGACAGACATCCTTCTACCCGAAGCAAAGCTGCGTAAATGTGTGATATTCTTAAATGGAGACTGGTTCTGTCTACTGGACCGCACCAAGCTGAACCTAATGCCAACAAGTGTTAGAGAAATAAAAGTTAAATGACTCCAAGCGTCAACCAGTTCTGCTTATTTTCAGCAGTTGGAATATAATGTTACCCTGCATCAAGAATAGTTACTACTTCATTTATCACCAACAGCATATTTATTTTCGGCATGTCTACAAAATACTTGCCAGTAATTGACGAGGTAATGTCAAAATAAAAGACAGCACTGTTAAATAAACAGAAAAGCTCACCTTCACAAAGAGCTGTGGTCCATTCCAGTGTCAGTACATCCATATGTAGACGCTTCATGCTCTGTTCATCCCTGAAGAGTCACTGAGGCGATCAGCTGAAGGGAGTCCCTCTCATTCCTCAAACACTCAACGTGCACAGGAGCCACGCTTCCGGTAGTGTGGCTCCTTCAAAATAAAACCAGTGTCAAACGACCACTTGCAATGCGTCGTCAAACATGTTGCAACATGATGCAAATGAACCAAGTCAGAGACAGATAATATATATTTTACCTCATATAGAAATATTATAAACTAGATATATACATGCATACATTATCTCAAGATAAGATAAACTTTTTTGATCCGACAGTCAACGATTAAAGATCTACGATAAATAAAAGTAAAATTACAAAAGCAAATTTTTCAACACGGCCTTGTAAAGATACAGACATATAATAATAATAATAATAATAATAATAATAATAATAATAATAATAATAATAATAATAATAATGCATCCATATTGCTGTTAATATTTATTGGGATATAAATTTAAGGTGTAAGAAATCAAATTAGTGTAAATGTAACCCAAATAATTCCTTTTTTCATCCGACTACTTTGATATCTGTTCTGTTGACATACGTTTACTACTCAGGTCATCTGTTCACTGTTTGATTTTATATAAATATATAATTTTCAATATAATTTCAATATAATTTTCTCGATACATGGAAACCATAGATGTAATATTATTAAAAACGTTGCCTACTTTTATTTTTTAAACTTACTTCTGGCCGGATACCATCTAACAGTGGTTGGCTTCACGTGGCTCAGCTCTGCGTTGATTGGCTGTGAGGAACGCCTGCCGCGGCCACGCGCTTACATGGAAGCGCATGCTTTAATGTGGACGGTGAAACAGATTACAGTCTTGTAAAGTTACTCATGACTCAGACAAACACTCTGCAGATCCACCATATCTGAAGTGGGGACGGACAGTTATCGACTTATTTAATCAGACATATTTATAACCCCTGTAATATAATTTAAATGATTTAAGATATTTGTGTGGGAAAATGTGCTGGAAAGTGCTGAAATGACTTTGTTTAGTTTATTAAGTTGTCAGTGATGATTACATAAATGCTGAAAGACGTGTCCAATTGTAAATAGTGTGTCTGAATAGTCTTTAGCAGTGTACAGTGTGTACAGACAGATAATGGCAGAGGCTACTCCAGTCAACACTTTTGTTTATTCAGACAGAGGATTAACTGTTCTGTCAATCAGTCCAGGACTACACCCCTGAAAGGATTGTCACGCAGACTCCAAGCAGGTAACTGGTCACACCCATGGTTATGATGATTATAAACATGTAAATAAATGTTGATTGATTTCATCACAGTGTGGCTTACAGTAGGATAATTCTAGATATATTTTATCCTGTGTGTGTTTACAGGAACCTGTGGAAATAAACAGTATTTGGCTTTCACAACTGCCACAAAAATCCAAACGAAAACAACTGGATGCCTGTACGCAAGTAGGACACAAAATAAAGTCTATTTTTACTTAATCACCATAACTAACACTGTAAATGTGATTCTTAATTTCTCTTGTTTTACTTTGGTGCCACCTGGCGTAAGAACTGAGAATTACACAGCGTTACCATATAAGTGACAATATAGTATTTATTCCCTTGATGCCTGGTGTCATAGAGTAAACCTTTTATTGAAATACAAGTTATTTCCAGTTAACCAGTACCAGTTATTATACTTTTAAGAGGAAGAATGAATTTTAACATTGGAGGTAATAACATTAACCCATAATAGTCCATAATCTGTGGCAGCAGCCCCTAAGCAAATTTCTCCTTGTATTTAACCATTCTTAATTTTTTTCCTGATTTATCCCCATTTATTAAAATATTATCTTCTGTAATTTTGCAGTTCTTCCTGTGAAAATCAGGTATGTTCCTATATTTCATTCACTGATCCTGTAGATGTTCATTAAAGCACACAGTAAATTCAAAGGTTCTTATATAAAACAGAGAAAACTGTGGAAAAACTTAAATATCACTAGCTGAACATAACCCAACTGTGTTCATCCGCTGTCATTGATCCAACTCCATGGGCTTTACTGGTGAATCAATACTCTAGAAGATGATGGTGTTTCCGTGGTAACTATTAAGCCTCTGAACATCCAAATGGGTCTTATCTGATGACCACGAAAAGATGACAAACTGCATTTTCCCTAAAAATATCACAATATATTGATAGTTTTAGTGGTTCAGAAGTTATTGAACATTTTACAACAGTACATGAGTTTAGTCACCAGTTGCTGTTTGGGTCTTTATGGGTTAATAAAGTTCTATTTCAGTGGCACAGAAACTGTCAAATTACATCGGGGCTAGTATAGCTGTAATGGATTAAAAAACATGCATTTACTAAATTTTGATTTTCCTTCATCATTCCTCACTCATCCAACACCAGACACACTTCAGATATTGACTAATATTCTCCACCTGTTTTTTTTTTTCACCAATAAATCTACTTTTATTTATCAAATGTTCATTGTATTCATGTGGGTACCACCTAAAAGAGGGAGGGGCTGGGATTGGGGCATAACAACCTATGTAATGAATGCATTTTGGTTCATTGTAAAATATGCTTATAAAATGATACATAAAATAGTAAAAACAATAAATCTAATTCTGATCTAATCATTAACTCTTTGTCTCCAGTATGTTTGTGCTCTACACGTCAGCTCATAATAATGTACATACAGCTTCTATACACACACACACACACAATGAGCAAATGTCATCCAGTCCCACCCAGTGTTTTCAAGCTTCCACCTGCTGATCAAGACAAAGATTTCCTTGTTACCACCTGTGTGAGTTTGTTGGTTTGTCGACAGCAGCCAGCCAAGATCCTGGATTAGGAAGCTTGAAAAATATGTCAATATACCCAACAGATGGTTTTTGTCTGGGTCAGCAAATCCATGCAAGAAAACTGAGTCCTGCCGACAACAGAGGGATCAGATTGACAGTTACACGTCTTTAGAGATGACATCCCTGTAAATACAGTAAATACAGTCATGAAAAAATGATTAGGCCGTCAAAAGTCATCAAAAACAATGTTTGTGCAACCAAGTCCTAACTCCTGTGTGTGTCATGTGACTAAAACAGACAGAAAAGAAAACCTGGGATGTCTAAAAGCACCGTTTTTGTCGGTCCAATGCCATAGCTATTGATGTAAGAACTGAAATGATTTTGGTTTTTATTAAGAAAACATACAAAATAGATAGATATCAGCTCTGAAATTAAACTCTGATGAGCTATTTTTGTTGTTGTTATTATTATATTTGTCCAAACGATGTACCTTTAGTTCTACCAGGCATTAAAATGAACAAGAAATCGAAGAAAACAAGGGTGGTGTAAAAAAAAAAACATTGTCCATGACTGTACATTAGTCAGTCAGTGAAAAACTGAGCTGTAATGGAAAATGTTGTCACTATGTAAAAAGCAATGGAAACATTATTAATTCTGTTCAGGCAATAATTTGGTTGTTGTTTTTCTTATTTTAACTCATAAAGACCTCAATATCCCCTATCAACCAAAACCATCTACTGACCTAAACTCTTTAATACCTGTTGATCCACTGATTCTATCAATACATGTAAATAATTGGTATAAAATGCAGTTTTTCATCTTTTCATGGTCATCAGATATGACCCATTTGGATGTTCAGAGACTCCATAGTGAACATGAAAACACCATCATCTTCTATAACATTAATTCACCAGTTAAACCCATAGAGTTGGATCAATGACAGTGGATGGACACACTGGGTTTATGTTCAGTTAATGATAAATTTAATTGTAAAAGTAACATTTCCTGCAATTTTCTCAGTTTTTGATAATATATAACCTTCAACTTTAATCTGAGCTTTTATGAATGTCTGCATGATCAGTAAATTAAATACCTCATATATACTGATAAAGTATAAAATACAGAAGATAATATTATAATAATATAACTAAATTACTTGAGAAAGGTTAAATATAGAGACCATTTCATTCACTACTTCACAAAAGTAGTGCTGGGTCTTTATAGGTTAACCTTCACCATTAAATGTATTGCATTGTATTGCACAGTAATGTATGTATATATATATAAAATTAAAAACAATATACTGTCATGGTGTCTGTAAGACGTTAGTATGATTAAATATGACACTCTGTACAATTAGCAGTATTACCAGTGTTATTATTAGCACAGAATGTCTAGGACTTTGAAATCATCCCAGAAATAATAAGAAAACAGTCATATTTGGCTTTTTCTTCAGCAACACCTGGAACATTTTCCTCCCAAATGGTGCGTCAGATTGGTTAAACTTCATTCACAGTTTTCTCTGCTCGTATTTATGGAAAACACATCTGCTGTTCCCGTGTGGAAAATAAAATAGCATGTGCATGAAAGTAGTTTTTACCCCCTATGACCATCTGTGCTGCATGACATTTGGATATCACAAGACATATTATTATTATTGTTATTATTATATTTCCAAATGTCATCTGTCCTCAAGGATTTCATAACCATGTCCTCATGGAATGGACAACCAACAAAATAGAAAGAATGAGTCTATTTCAAATCCATTTATTATATATTACAGCTATTATAGTGTTATTTATTTATTTATGTATTAGCCTTTTAGCCTTCAGAACAGATGCTCCACTTTGAGGTCACTAAAACACAGAGTAAACCACCCTCTAAAACCATATTGTTTCTTCAGTAAATGCTAACTAAATGGTTTAGCTCTTCTGAAAATGTTTTATCTTCTATCCAAGAGACTTCTTCAGTTCTAATAACAGGTTGGGAAAACTGGTCTGTGTGGGTGTTACTAACAATTTATGTGTTTGGGCCATAAAGGGGGGTGGGAGGGGGGTAGTATCATTCGTGGGTATTGTGTGTGAGTTTCAGGGTCATTAAGCTCACTGTCCAAATCCTTCTTGGGGGGTTTGTTTGGTTTCAGGTAAGTTTTTTTTTTTTTTTTACCATTGCTCCTCCATGTTGTGAGGAGCTATCTGAGGTGGTTCAGATATCTAATGAGGATGAGGATTGGATGTTACATGTCCAATTACATCTCTGCTCTGCTCTGGGAACGTCTCAGGATTCCTTGGTGGAAGTGGCTGAGGAGAGGACTGTGTGGGCTTCTGCCCCCATGACACAGACCCAGAGAAGTGGATGAAGACAAGTACGAGTACACATGTTATTGGACTCATCTAGTTGTGAACAGGCTCTGGAGTTCTGCTGCTATGTCAACGTGTACAAATATTAGAGAAATGCAGTTTAATTCCATCCTCAGTATAAGTACAATACATACATAAATAATAATAATAATAACACATAGGTATAATGCAGTCTTGTGTATCTTTAAGTGTGCATAAAGTTATTTTGTATTACTGTTTAGAGTGTATTGGTAGGTGAATTGAACCTAAAATCACCAATGTTTCCTTTTTAACTAAGCATCCAATACGAAATATTTTTGTGTCAACTGAAAAATGACAAAACCTGTGTTTTCTTAAGGTGTTTATTGTACTACCTCTTTAATGTTAACGTGAAAAACAAATAAAATAAAAGTTGTTCATGAGTTCCAAAATGCCATGGCATTAAAGTTATTCTTCAGTGATCTTACATTTTGGTGCATTTTACACATTTATTGCAAAATCTTCATCACAGCTGTTATAAAAAAAGACAAGGAGCAGATTGAACAGATTCACCAAGTGTTAAACTGTGCAACTGTTCAACGTGAACGTGTCCGAGTGCGCTAAAAGAAAACGTATGAAAATGTGTAGGATGACATTTAGTTCATTTCTTTCATACTTATTATATATCAGGCAACATTTTCAGGCAATCTTTTGTTGATTGTTTGATCTACAGGTTCAGAGACTTCAAGTATCTGCTGACGGAGTTCCAGTGGGATGGGTCCCAGGCCAGGAACCAGCCTGTGAACGTGGGGGGTTCATGGCCCTGTTTCACCACCACCACGGGGGTCGTCTTGTCCCGGTTGCTTGGGTCAGTCTCTATGTACTGTTTGGCTACAAAGGAAACGAGGAATCACCGTTAAAGCAGATGATGAGGGGGGAGGGCTGGCCCAGCAGTCAGCAGATGGACAGCTTTACTATGTTTGTGTTCACAAATATTTATGGTATAAAGATGAATAATGCCTCATTTTGCAGGGAATAAAGAGCACTTTTAGATGTGTGGTTGAAATAAATGTTTTAACTTCATATTCTGGTTTAAAAACAGTCAAAACCCCTCGGTGACAGACGGACATAAAATGAACATCTGTTTTAGACCACTTTATAAAACCTGCCTTCAATTGTGGCTCCAATTTTAATAAAACTGTCAAATCTTTACTATTGGTACTCCAGGGTGTCTATTTTGCAAAACAGTAAACAGTTTGTATTTTTTCAGTATATAAGGGCATAGAATAACAAGAGTTTTGCTAAGTGTTTGGGTAACAGATGGACAAGAGAGAATTGTTCATCATATTTATTAGCATATTGCATATATAACATCTACAATTTTTTTTTTTACCTTAATAAAGTAATTTAATACATTTTAACATGTATTTACCTCAGTTTATTTGATATTTGTAACCAGTGTAAAAAGAGTCAAAATCAAGGTTTTAAAATGGACCTTATAATTTATCAGAAGTATAATATTGGTCCAGTAGAAGAGGATCAAACTCATGCTTTGAATTGCACTGATGGACAGAGAATGTAAATATAAATTTATGCTGAATATACTGCCAATAAAACTTGTGCTGGGCACTAGCAGTAATGTATTATCAATGATGAGGTGATTTTAAATGTATTTTTTAATCTATATGTTAATCTTCCCTTGGCCAACCCCTAAATAATCGGTAAAATAACAACATTTTGTCTCTAGTTTTCAGTCAAAACTCAGGACACTGACCTTTTTTGAGAGACTGCATCTTCTCTTCTTCATTGGCGTCCTTTCCGATCCAAACAAACACCTAAAACAAGGGGCTGTGTGAGTTAGACCAATGACCCATTCTGTCAACAGCGAGTCTAGAACCATGTCCGAGCTGTGAGTCGCACCTGATCCCACACATCCAGCAGCATCACGTCGTCTTCAGCCAGGTCGTCCTGTGTGAACTCTCCTGGAACCTCCTCGATCTGTGCACATCATGGAACCTCTGGTTAGACCACCACTCCATTTAATCTCAAGATAATCCTCTCCCAGATTAAACTGGGACTGTGTTTATCACATGAGGAATATAAAGAACCAGTGAAGTGTTATGGATAAATGGATTTGAACGAATGATAATCACTGTAATAATCAAACTGTGTTTGCCAGATGAGCAGAAGTGTAAGATAAACATGATTAGATAAGGGAGTGATGATAGAACAGCTGAGCTGTTGAGAACAATTTAGGGATTTTAAGAAGGCTTAATCCACTCTCAGGGTGGGCTCTTCCGCATGATTGTAGTGTCTTAATGCTATTATTGTTACGTTTAAGGTTCAAAGTAACTTCATTTCTACCACAGGTCGATTGCCACAGTACTGTGGGACTAACTTTGTCATCTGTCTGTTACCACAGAGCCAATCAGTGCTCTTGTTCTATCATGTGTAGACTGGTAACCTGCCACCCTGCTGCCACAGTACTGTGGCAATAAGCACAAAAAGTAGGGTTTCTGTGGGTCATTAAAAGGCATTAAATAGATTGTATGAAAATTAAGGCCATAGAGAATATTAGCAAATATCAGAAAATACAAGTTGACAGTAAACGGTTATGTATATATAAAACTATATATAAAAGTGTATCTACAGTTGGACATGAACATTAAATTGGTTTAAAGTGGCATTAAAAAGCATTAAATTAGATTCGCTGATACACACAGAAACCCTGAAACGGCTAGGGTATCAACGACTGGAAACTGGTTTGAGCACCTGTTCACTCTTCCAGTTTCAGCGTGCAGGCAAACAACATGACACATGGTGACTGTTTTGCCTCATATGAGGAACTTGCCTAAGGTGTCGATGAATATAAAGCAGCCACTGGGCCAGTGTTCAGAGTACAGTATTCAGATCGTTTGATTGGCTCTGTGGCATTAGACAAACCCATATCTTGTGCCACAGTACTGTGGCAGTAGCCAATGCCAATAATTAAATAGTAGATTTCAGTAAAAGATTAATAACTGCACAAAGTCTTATTTACAAAAGAAACAGCAGGGGGGGGGCAAAGCTATTCCTCTAGTGTGTGTTTGTCATGTTTGACCTTGGGACTCTATGTAGACTTACTATGAACTTGCCGGTTTTGTTGGAACATCCAAACAGGCGTGGTGGATGAGCCATGGCCTCATTCTCCAGTATTTGTGAAGTCTGATACATTGCCTTCCCACCTAATGCCTCCCAGAAGTCAGCTGCAACAAAAACATACTCTAACAGTTAGAAATCAGAGGAATGAACAAAAACACAATAATATGTCTTGACAAGATGAGAGATATGTGTTGCTTCTTCTATTTTATTTTTTTTATCTATGCACAAATATGTCTCACATCCAGAAGCAAATACTAGCAACACCAGTCAACAGTCAACAACCAATCCAGTTTCCTCTAAAGCTTACGTATATCACCATAAAAGTTACTTGCATAGAGGCACAGATTATTGTTCAGTCTGTGTACTATACTGCATTATGTTCTTCATGTATCTTTGTAATGTGCAAATAAATAATTTGTTATTATTGCATGATAAAATCAAAAACACAATAAATTGAAAAGTACGAACATCCTTGTTGCTTAGATAACTATTCAATCACACAGCCTGCATATTAAAACCAAACAAAAAACATATAACATAAGTTGTGGCCAACGTGAGGGTAATACAATGTACATGCTGGTCAGTAGCCT
>JAPSES010000061.1:0-12159 GCA_029822895.1 Maxillicosta whitleyi
ATGTCAAGATATGCAATGTGGTATTAAGAACATGAATTGTAAAATATCCTTGAAGCTTAAAAAAAAAACAAACAAAAAAACCTGACACAGGAATCATAGAAGGCAGGTGATCAAACAGGTTATCAACTAGGCTATATGTAAATTACAGATGGAGAAATTGTGATGTCACACATTGGTTTCTGATCTGCCATATTGAAGGCAGTAGTCTATGATCTTGATGTTGTCAGGTCTTCCTAATGGAGCCTGAAATTACCATATTTGGACAAAAGGGGTGGAACTGCAGGACCTGAGGGGTCAGAGGAGAGCAAATGCTAAACACTAGCTTATCGGCTCTGTAAATTATAACCCACATCAGGCATTGTGTAACAAACATGTTTTAGAGTTTTCCTAATATAACCTATAAGTTGTGCTGTCTGCCAGGAAAAAACGAGTGTTGTTTATGTCTGAAAGAATGAGCTGACTGCCATACTGATTTATCTACAAAAGCCCAATATGGACAACTTCATTTATCACTGTTGATCACAGATATAGTTAATGGAGAAACATTTTTAAGATGGACTACCAGATCCCCTATTAGATGATATAACAAATTTACAATTTACATGCAGAAAAGAAGAGTGATTTTAATGTAATTTTTTTTCTTTTTGCAAAAATCTGTTTTTTCCCTCTTGCCTTTGCTATTACATTTTTACATTCTCAGTCAGACTACAGGGGCGTGTGTCATCACAGCATCTGCAAATGTTAATGTGAGTCAAAAATGAGAAAAAAAACCCACATGGCCAATCTCGGTATCAACTGTGTAATGCTGATAGTGGGCTGTTTATCTGTAAATGTGGCTGTTCATATACTGTCGTTGAGAGCAACATACAGATACTATGATCCTGATGAAATTCCTAAAAGAAACTGGAGCCACTGTGCACTGTTGAAATAGGGTAACCTAACCTGTCAATTTCCTGATTTACATTTGATTATGTCACTACCTTTGTCTATAAACATAGAAAAAAAAAATCTCCTTTTTTGATAATGTCTCCAATTATCTGCCCTTCTCTTGGGTTCAGTGTTTACCCAGGGAGCTTTGTCTCTAGAGGACATTTCAAACATGAATGGAGATTTATACAGGTTAACCCCTTTCAGTATTGCTCTGATGGTAAAGCCAATTTGATGAGACCATCTCTTCCTGACACCTCCCTGAGACTCTAGGGAATCTCCTTTCCAAACAGTCAGATCACCATCTCCCGGCCTGTGATCCAGCCGGGTCGGAGGTTAATGACTTTGTGTTTACCATCCAACAGGCTCTTTGATAACAAGGCCGCCTTCCTCTCTCTCCATGTTTCCAGTGCTGTGATGAAGACGCTGGGTGTAGCAACAGGAAGCGTGGAATGTGACGCCACACACAGGGCTTTGTGGGAGAACAAGCGGCCAGCCTGGAGAGTGAGAACCACTAATATTTATTCATGATGGAGAGAAAGTACTGGTTTGTTGGCACAGGCTACTTCATTTACATTCTGTTATAGACTGTTTGCCCCAGCGTGGGAGCTCTGTCTATCTCCAAATAGATGAACCTGTCTCTCTCACTCTTTTTCCTTGTCATCCACTCATTTTGCCCTGTAAGAAAACTCTTCAAAGCTCTCCATAGTACCATTCTACTGTGTCCAAGCACAGGTTGCAATGGAGCTTTAACAGTCCAGAGCCATTACAAGCTGAAAGAGCGGGACAGAAAAAGGTAGTCTATCAAAAAAAAACAAGGCAAAAGAGATTTGGATCTCATTTGTGGTAGATTCCTAAAAGTTAAAGTAGTATGTATGAGATTTTAATGCATTTTAACCTTTCCAGAGTGATGACAATTGAAATAATCAAAGCTAACTGTCAAAATGGCAACCACTGACGTTCCAATTCAGATTTTTTTCTTACAGTTTTTAAGAGCTGCAACAGTTCAGTGCAGTTTTTCCATTGGGTCTGGTTCCAAAACCAGACTTTGTAAATTATAGTTTTTGTTAATTACAAACTGGCATCCTGAGGGCAAGGGTGGGTTCCATATGATCTAGCCATATCAAAAAAGATATATACATTCATACCATACGCTTAGTAAAAGTTGACTATTCACTCTAATGCCTATGTGTAAGACAAACACCTACAAATTGTCTCTTCATAAATCTGACAAACATACCACCTACAAAGTGAACTAAAAGGACAAAAATCAAACTGATCCCTATATCATTTTGGCAACTAGCATTTGGATGTATTAATACAACTAATTATGCTGATATTTGGACCAGAGGTACCTAAAATTAGGAATTGAAGAAGAAAATAATGAATAATAATTACACATATACTTGCTGGCACTTGTTATGGGAAACTTGAGAAGATCATCATTACAAAAGGTCAATACAAACACATTATAGAAAACACAAGACTAGAGGAAGCCTAGAAAAGTCTGTCTGGACTATAAGAATATGCACAGAGCAGATGTTTAGACCATAAACTGTATATAATTAATGGATGGGAAATCTGTGAATCCTAGCTTTGGTTTCTGAACTGCTATTTGGAAGCCAGCAATTGTTGATCTTGCCATGATTTTCTACTAATGTGTCTTTGTGGAGCTAGAAGTGATCAAATCTGGACAAAAGGGAAGTGTGTGTGTGTGTGTGTGTGGGGGGGGGGGGGTCATAAGCTAATACTAAAAATGCTATCTTATGGACACAGTAAAACTTCATCAAGACCTGTCACAAAATCATTGTGCTTTCCAATTGAAGAAACCTACTGAACACAACTACAATGGAGATATCCAGGAAAAAAGTATTTTATTAGTTTTATTTAACACAATGAATTTTTACTGCTTGTTGCAATGGCCAAAAAATATGTGGTGATTTTTTTTTTTTTTTTTTTTTTTCCTGTAAGGGAATTGCTTGAATTGAAATAGAGCTTAAAGGATATTTTAAGTGTGTCTACAGGAATTAGTGTTGACTGTTTTCACCATTATATGATGTATTTGTATATAATACATGTACAAACATGCCATCATACTTATACTCTTTAGACTGCAGGGACACTAGTTCAATGCAAACAGCCACGTAGAGCTACTGTGAAATTCATTTTCAGAGCAAATCGAAGTATATAAAAACTTATCATCTGTAGAAAGTAAGATATTGCTCATCTGATGTGTGGTGGAGTAAGTGTTGTACAAGTTTTTCATGGGAACGGATCATCGTAGACAGCCCTGCTGATGATAAGAGCGTAACGATTGCACTGTGAGTTTAAAGAGTCAGACACTTAATCACTAGTCTGTGAGAAGGGGCGGCAGATAATGCAGCTGGAACCTATAGCTTTGAGAAATGAACGGTGAGTCTTTATCAGCGTCTTAACCAACACCAACTGCGGAGTTTCTCACCAGAGTTTTTATTTCAAGGAACCCAGTTGAAGAGGCCACTATTATTCTGACAGCAGCGGGCGGAGATGGACGGCCAGAAAATGCCAACAATGTCCATGTAATATGCGTCTGGCAATGATCCAGTCAGATATAATAATGGCTTTTAATGTCTGCTGATTAATGCACATAATGAAAGGCGATCGATAGCAATAACCCACAATGACTGGAACATCAGGCAAAGTGTGAACAGAGCTCAATAGAACCCTCCCCCCATACACACACACACAAACACACACACATACTCACCTTTGCAGCACGTCAGCACATAAGTGAACCTGTGCAGCAGTAATGTGACACAGTTTTATTTACACCTCAAACAGATAATTTGCCTCCACAGCCTTAAGTTGTTAAATTTCTCCCCTTCCAGCCAAAATGTATTGCCATTTAAACATGACAAAGAGGCCATTGAGGTGGCCATTACAATAATCCATCATGTCTAGCAGTGGTTGGATCCAGCCTTGCGGTAAATCCAATCTAAGCAGGGTCAACAGTGTTTTTTTCCCCAATATGGCTGACTGCTGTGTCTCCTTGGCTGTCATCAGTTAGCTTTTGTCAACACAAGACCACTAGTGGCACATTAATGCTGCAGACCTGACAGGAGGCTCAGTGGGCAGACTGATGAATATTTGGTGGCTGTTTTACAGTAGATAGTACATTGAAATACTCTAATCATACATTTACAATATGTATTACATCCTGTCTCCTGTTCAGAATTTAGTTTTTTGTGATTTATGTCACAAATAATACACGTCTCATCCTGTGTTGAGTGCCTTTACTTGTATAAATCTAACATAGCTGCAAAGAAAACTGTGCAATATTGTAATGTGTTAAATAGTGACTAATGTGAAGATATGGATCCTTTGTCCTCCTCAGCTGGTTTGTGTCCCTCGTCATGCCCTGGGCAGCCTAAGGAACCCCCATATAGAGTTAATCATTACATCCCAACCCCTACCCTCATTGATTACCCACATACTAAAGCTGGTGGAACAGTCAATCCTGCATTCGATGCAGATTGCTGTGGCAGAACAGTCGCCTCAGCCTTTAAAAGTGCTTTCATTTTGTGTGTTTGTGCTAAAGAAATATTGATCGGCCCCCGATAGCTTGACTCAAGAAGTTTGTGCCCAGTCGATCTTCAGCATAACCGTGCTATATCAAGATACTGTTTAAACACCTACACTGACTGCCTTGAATGCACATGCACGCACACACGCACGCACAAACACACAACAACAAAAAAAGTCTCTCACTAAGATTCCATCAAAGTTGAATTGACTTTTTATTTTCTTCTTGCTTGTCAGAGTGGAGCTGAGATGAGACCTTTAAATGATAATAAATGACAGACACAATGGAGCAGCTGAACTGGAGCGCTAATCACCAAAGTAGATGACATAATATATAGAACTGAGGGTTATAATTATATACACCTAACCCTAGTTACTTTCTTGTTTTTTCTGTTTTATAAGTGATGCTCAAAGGTACAATGTCACACGTTCAGAAAACTCTTGTTGTTAATGGCGCAACAAGGTTTTTCTGAAGTAAGAGTAAATGCAGTGTTAATGTGTTTACATATTGCTTGTAGTGTTCAGACTACAGTTTTCTAAGCCAGTGTTTCCCAACCAGTGTGCCATGGCACATTAGTGTGCCGTGAGAAGTCAACAGGTGTACCGTGGAAACTTATCCAGTTTAACCTGATTGGTTCTGTAAACCCACAGTGTGATCCAGATCCATAAACTGCACACACCAGTGATCCAGTCTGTAACAACAGTCTGCTGCTTCTGTTTGATAATAAAAATAAAAGTGAACTGGCACCAGTGTGGTGGGTTCTGTTGCTAAACCCCCTCAATAGTGATGCACAGATTAGTGGGTTACCCACGAACCCCGGGTATCTGGTTGGGGCAGGAGGGACATGCCTCCCATTCTATTATACAACAGACTTCAGCTGGTGCACCCCCTTAGGCTTTCTTGTTCCAAACACCATGCAAAAATGTCACCTGTACAACCCCAATGTTGAGGAAGGATATGAGCTTTATGTTCAACTAAACAGACCCATGTTTCACACTAAGTAAAGTGAGACTAGATTTGCATTATATTTCAATAAATATACTTTTGTTACATTTTTGGTTGGTGGTGTGCCTTGAGATTTTTCTGATGTCGAATATGTGCCGTGGTGCAAAAAAGGTTGGGAAACACTGTTCTAAGCCACCATAACTAGTGCTGTAAATTGTCACTGCTGTACAGGGAAGAGGCACTGAGACTTTGGGATAAGCATCAACATTGTGTCTAATTTCTTCAGAAAATCTGACCCTCGTTCTCAACATAGAATTCAGTCTATAGGCTGTTCACTAAAGTTGACAAATGTCACCACTGTTCTCCCCACAAACTGCAGAGAAATGCTGACCATTCAATTACATACCCTGCCATTGAAGTCACGTGACATACATGCCCATTGTTGTAACCACAGTGGTGAAAGGCGAGTGTATGATACTTTAAATAACCAGAACCTGTGGCAAAGGAGGAAAGGGGAGCCCCTACAGAAAAACCACTTAACCCTTAAGATTTTGGGGTTTGGTGATCATCTGATCCTCCAAACATTTTTCTGATTATTAAAACATGAAAGAAAAGATTAAAAACCCAACCACTTGAAAACCCTTGTGCTTGTGCCACATGGTACTAAAGGGTTGGTGATGACTGATGTCAGTAAGTCCATCTCTAAAGTATTTAGACTGCTGACAACTCAATGGTACTATTTAATATTTTTCTCATTTTTTTTGTTTGTATATCATGTTTTGTTTAGTTCAATCACTTTTCAACTTTGACTGGTCTCAAAACACCTGACCATTAGTAATGGAGTGCCACAGGGCTCTGTTCTTGCCTAACTGCATTTAAGATTACATCCAGTTACTAATGAACATAAAAATTCTTCCAACTCAATATTTTTTAATTTAGTTTTTGGTCTGGTTCTACCCCTTTCTATCACAATAATGTAATGTTTATGTTATTCGCATTTTGCTTTACAGTGTTAGATGGTCCTCGTGAATCATACATCAAATAGCAGCCAATGTATTATGTATGTATTAATCTAGTTCATTAAAAATTGTTCATGAAACTGCCTAATCTAGACTTCTCTTAGGGTAATCAAATTTTCTCATCCTATATTACTTACATTTGAAGTATTAAAACCTTGATTCATTTATTTTTTTCTCATAAAATTTAAGACTTCAGATTTTTAATTTATTTTGCATATAAGTTTTATTTTAGTATAATTAAATTCAACCAAGTTTGATTGAGGAGAGTAACACTCCGCAACTTGTATTAATTATTTTAGGTGTTCTGAATGACAAAATCGAGGAATCAAAATCTATGTGAAGAATTCAGACAGATTCAGAGAGTAGAATGAGTGCTAAATAGTCATTCAATTGCACTCTCCATAAACATGACCACCATGACTTTTATTCTCTTCACTTTCATTGATCCGGTTGAGGCACAAATGTAGTGATTGGAATATTGATTGCAATGAAAAAAATAAGATTGTAGTTCATCAGATGTCCTTGGTCTTTTATCTTCAATACCGTGTGAAATATGCCTCATTAACATAAAAAATCAGTACCCATCAGCAGGCCCAGCTTGTTTTGTTTTTTTTGGTTTATAATTTGGTAATAAGTATATCTTGTGGCTGTGAAAGTCTATGCACTGTTATAGCCATATAAGGCACTACCAAATAAAGGCTTTCTAAAAAGAGATGATTATTTTCTTTTGTGAGTGAAGGGGAGATGTGCAGGAATTGTTAAATGCCACAAATGACAGTACTTCTTCCTGTGAGCAGAGTCTGTGTTGACCCACAGCTGTTTAAATAGGCGCACATCACCTCCTTGCAGGACTGTTACAATGACTCTTTGCTTAGCTGAAGAAAGGCTCCCTGGCTCTGAATTAATGCGCTGTCCACAGGCGTTGCAGTTACAGCTCAATATGCTTTACAGTGACCATGGCCAGGGAGAAATGAAAAGCACTCCACTCACACAGAGCCTTGCTGTATTTGACTTTTGAAAACAATATTTCCAAGAATTCCAGAGCTGAGTCTTTAATCAGAGTGTGACTGGGACTTCGCAACACTTCACTGTGGAAACTTAAATCAGACTCTGTCTAATCTCTTCAAATCCTGAAAGTGTTCTGCATCTCTTTCACTGCTACGTCGCCTCCCTCATTATTTCTGTCAGAGGATTTGAGTAAAGCTTTTAGATGGTGGGGGCCTTCTGACTTCAGCTCGAGGGTTTTAAGGTGTAAAAGCTTTGTTATAAATGTGCCAGTTTAAAATATGCTCTTCCTCACATCTCCTTAGAGACATTAAGCAAATGTGCAAAGCGCTTAATCTGCCTTGATTAATATTTTCTCCAGAGGAATAAGTTACAGGGCTTTAAAGTCTCTGCTATTTCACCACTGTACTTATATGAAATAACTTGGGAGACTTATTTAAATCTTTGCAATTTATACTTTAGGATATTTTGCTTCCTATTACACAAGCCCAATGCATGCTTCTGAATAGAAACTGATATTTTCTATTAATCTGTTTTATTTGGCAATCTGCAGCTATAAATGAATTAATGATATTAATCAATATAGCTGTGTCCTGAATTCCTTTCCCTGGGTTTGTGGATAATCATAAAATTATTCTCAGCTTGCTGCTTTTCCGAATGATTTAAATGTTTTAGTCAAATTGCACGATATCATTTGGTCCAAAATATGGCTCTGCTAAAGGTGCTGGTGTACGTTTAGCTTTTCGTTATTGGATTTGATATGTGCTGTATCCAACACTGGAGCAGATTGGTTGTTCACCTTGTCCCCAGTGTATCCACTGTTTACTGCAGAAATGTAAAAGTGCCTGAGTAAACTCCATTTAATGTGGCCTGCAGTATCTGAAATACATAAATATGTCAAGTGAAGGAGCCTTAATAGACCTGCTTAGGCTGGTAATTGCAGCAGTATTGTTTCCTTCTGATTAGGACAAAAGCGTTCCCAGAGGACCCCCCATCCTTCAGCTGTTTCATCTGCATTAGCCTGCTCTTCCCTTGCTTTAATCTGCTCTCTCCTCAGGTATTTAGAATAAATCAATGGGAATACATGATTGTTTAATGATTTTTGGAGGAGCTCTCTTCGACCACAGCTGCATGATTTAGAATGACTAATTCCACTTTTTACCATTGATCCACGGCAGTGTTGGCTATGCATCCTCACAGAGGAGCGCCTGCATTTAAAGACTGCCTTCCCTGCTCGGTGTAGTCGCAGGGCTATTAGGCATAAGAAGATCAGTCAAGGTTATGGAAAAACTAAAAAAGTAGGTGGAGTGGACCTGTCTCAAAACTGAATGTGCAGAGAGATCAAATCAGTAAACCGTGTGACGTAAACCTTAAGATACAAAGACAACATTTTAATATACTAAATTGCTATTGGTCCCCAGAGGAAAAAATTAATTTGTCCTCTTGACACCTTGCACAGAGCAAACAGAGGTCAAGCTGAGACGCAGAACAACAACACAGAATGATATAAAGACACAACGTCTTGCTATAGAGCACTAAAGAAGGCACAGTATTTGTATCTGCTAAAAAAAAAATCACTATTGAGTATTTCTGACTTGTATGTAATTTGATCAGTGGAATTAATCACATGGTCATATCATTTATACACTGGTGGAAAAATGCTGTTCTGTGATACTCCGTTGTTTAGCTTTAAACCGACTAAAATAAACAGATGTGGAAACTGTATCAATCCAATCCTATCAAGTCCAAGTGCTGTATAATAAACCCATCCATGTTCAACCATTATTTGATTAACCACTGATGTGTAAAGTCATTATGAAGACGTTCCACACATGACTTTACCCTACAGTTTTATTTGATTCCTATTCTCTCTAGGGGTGAATCTTCCCCTCCGTCAGATACACTGTGGCTGAAGCCTTGAGGGGGTGACAGTGATCCATCAGATGGATTGTGCATTCAGCCTGTAATGTGGTGTTTATCTGTTACCAAGCCAGTTAAAGGTGAACTCATTATTCCTGCAGGTTGATTTCTTGAGGCCTCGATGGCTTTGGGGCGAACACTGTTGCCTGGCTTGTTGATGGACACCTTAATTACAGTGGAAGCTGATTAATTATGGGGCTGCCAGTTGCCACTTTGCCATGACCTGCTTCCTGCTACCGCCCCTTTAGTTGTTTAAGAAAAAAAAAAAAGGGGGAGAGAGAGGGAGAGAAAGAGCGGGAGAGAAGGATCCTCCTGTGAATATCATCACAGCAGACCACTAATGTAGTAACACATGTCTGTATCTTTACATTTGCATAGATTTGACCTATTTAGATAAATGTAAAAATGATTTGGGTGTGAATGTTTTTATTTAAGGTAACAGACCATTTTTCCAGAACTGAAATCTTTTGTGAGTAATAGAACAATTTTATGTGGTGTTATTCATGTAAAAACTCCATAAGAATAACCTTTTATGTAGCAAAAGGACAAATGTGAAGGTGTCAGAAAGAAGAATTTGTGTAAAAATATAAATTTTCCTCCCAATTTTGCAATTTGTATTGTATAAACATAGATTGCTAATTATTATATATTCCATTAACCCTTAAAGTATTTTTGTAGCCATCTTCCAAATTAATTAAAGAAAAATATCATTCTTAAGGGATTAATTGTCATTTATTGTAACATTTATTGTATTGTGCACTTTGCATTTTTTCAGTGAAAATGGGGTATTTTCCTACATTTAATTTACTGATGTTGCTGATCTTTATAAAACCTTGGAGTAAATTCAAAGGTTATTATATCAAAACAGAGAAAACTTTTCAGCAAAATAAATCACTAACTGACAATAAAATCAAAATTCTTTCTTTCTTTCTTTCTTTCTTTCTTTCTTTCTTAACATCCAGAAACTGCATTTTATCAACATTATTTACTTGCATTGGTGTCATTAGTGGTTAAACAGTTATTAAATATCCTACATCATCAGCAGAAGGTTTTGATCTATGAGGGTTAATATTACACCATAAATGATCACCACGATAGCTTCTTGTAAACAGCATTATTTTGGTGGTAGCTAAAAAAAAAATAAATACAAAGAACCATTAAGACTGAAATTCAGTCCCCATCCCTACATCAGTATTTGTTGATCAAGGCTCAAGTTTTTCTATAGACTTAAAAAGTCACTTCCTCAACCTTTTTCTCCAATGCCCCACCCCTTCCTCAGCCTCTTTCAGAGTTGGGCCAGGTCCGTCTTCTTACCCACAAAGCCATTAGGTCAATGATGCCAGACTCCTGAACAGAACAGAGACTGAGGCCACGCAGGGTGAGTAGAGCAGCAGGCCGTCTGCTTCACCTCCACAGTGGAAGAAGGGCAGCTTCATCATCACAGTTGCCCACAGCCTTTTCCTCGTGTGTAGTGTTATTTTAAGTATGTGATAGTGACATTTACATATTTTAGCTTCAGAATATGTCAGAGATAATGATTTGGCCTAAACCTGACAGGCAAAAAGAGCACAGGTCTTATCAGGAATGAGAACGTTCTAAGCCTTGTTAAAGTAATTGGACTTTAATCAAAATTACCTTGTAATTGGTGTCTTTGATAAGATTAGTTGGAATGAAATCAACCCATCCCCTCCCCTTAATAGGATTATGGCAAGTTAAAAAACAGTCTTGAAAAAGTGTTCATTCTGAGCAACAGCGGAGGATAGGATGCAAATGTAATCTTGTAGAGAAAAAAAGCATCTGATGGAGGAAAAAAATGGACTTGTTGGGAATGCAAATCGGCCCAGCCCCATTTTATGCTAATAAAAGAATGGCAAAACATTTCAATGTATTCTTGTCTTGTTACAGTCGGGCTAAAAGCTTCTAAATCCCTACCATTTACCAAATTAAACTAATTTCAAGTGCTTCCAAAAGGCACATCTGTAGGCTGACGTTTGTCCCCCAGCCTTTGAGAAGTGGGCTTCGCAAAAGCATTCAACATCCCATTGATCCTTGAATAGTCATGCCTGTCAGGGAGCCATATCAACCATTATCATTCTAATTTTACTGCCTTTCTTGGTCCCTAATCTAATTTGCAATGATGCGGGAGCATTTCGCGAGGCCACTGCACTTTCTTCAGAATTTCAACAAGGGCATTAAAGCTCCCCAATTTACATTAATGAAGTGCACATTTAATTAAGGGGGATAGCAGCGGAACTGTGGCAGAAGAGATCTTGGACACCAGGTGGAGAGGAGACACACTAGTGGAGATTAGGTGAGAAAGGAGGAGAAATCCAAGCAGGACAGTGGCTCATCGAGAGGGTTTCATGAACTAAATTGAATCCTTTTTCTTCATAATGTTGGAATAACAAACATGCAGTGCTGGTCTCCATAGAGTTTAATAAAAGATGGTTGGACATGACTTCCTGGTCATTGTGAGTGCCGTCGCTGTGACTTGTGTGCTGAATTTGTGGAAGCAGACAAGAATTATAAAACACGGCGCCTTTTCCAGGGTGGCCCGTCAGTCTGAGAGAAGGGGGGGGGGGTCACACTCTTTCTATCCTGCTTTCCTTCTTTGTGTCTTACAGATGGGGGAGAATAAGGGAGGAGGGCTGGTATTAGTGAGCCAGCCTCGTCTCCGAGGGGAAAGCCAGATTCAGTTTGGGTGGCACGCTGGGAGAAAGCCTGCGCCCTCAGAATAAGTGGTGGTCTCTGGGGTGGAACAGTGGAGACGAATGAGAAAGG
>JAPSES010000069.1:53188-63532 GCA_029822895.1 Maxillicosta whitleyi
CCCCCCCCCCCCCCCCCCCCCCCCCCCCCCCCCCCCCCCCCCCCCCCCCCCCCCCCCCCCCCCCCCCGCCCCCCCCCGCCCCCCCCCCCCCCCCCCCCCCCCCCCCCCCCCCCCCCCCCCCCCCGCCCTCAAACACAAAAGTGTGAAAGGAGAGCAGCTCCACTGTTGACTTTAACGGAGCTACTTTGACTCAGACCGGAAACACAGTTTGTCTCTAGACACCGAGACCACAAGCTGTGTTTGTTTTTAGCACCAAGAAGGTCCGGCCACGCCAGAGGGGCCCAGGACACCAGAGTCCTCAGCCCAGGACATGAGTCCTGCTGGATGACCAGGAAACCTTAAAGAATAGCACCTTCAGATTGAGCTGGTTTTGCTTCTGTGAAAGTATCTTGGACTGCCCCACTGACCCTACCCCCACCCTACCCCTACCCCAACCCTGACCTGCCACTACTACAGACTTCACTTCAAACACTATATTAGCTGGAATTAGTTGCTTTACTGAGGTAGCCATTTCTTTAAAAAACAAAACAAAAAAAAAAACAGGTTTCAACCCATGTTTCTCTGCTGGTGGTTTTAATGTGACTTTTTTGTAAAAAAAACAAACAAACAAAAAAAAAAACAGGAAGAAGAATTGAAGAATAGAAAGGAACAGAAACAAAGGTGACCAGAACAACAACCAAAAGCACAATAGCTACAAAATGCACAGATTGGAAGGTGTTGTCAGCGTTGTCTGAAGGGGAAAGGGAAGGAAAAGGGCAGAACAACAGAGACAAACATGGCTGTTAGTTTCACCGTTTATTCATCAACACCTGAAACGTGGTACAAAGCAATTGGGTTCTGTCAGTTGGGACTGTCCTTTCATTCCTCTCACCGCAGTGGCGTAGAAAAACACAAGTCACCTGTTTGTATCTGTAAACTCCAGAGAGGCCTGGTTTGGGCAGGATGAAGGGAGGGCAGGGAGGTAATTTTTACACTTTACAGAAACATATATTATTTTCTTGTTGCCAGTGAAACAAAATGTCTTCTTTACAGGATCCTTGGTGTTGTGATGGTAAAAAAACAAAAAAAAAAAAAGTCAAGAGTCAGAAACAAAAAAGTAGTGGTCCCAAACACGGTGACGCAGACATTGCCACATCACCGCCATCTTGTCGAAGTGCAGGTTTTAGGCAAAGTGAACCATCAGAAGAATGGCCGAATGGAGCAGGGGTCGGATTGTTCAAAAAAATGGCATTTGAAAAATGGTATGGTGGGTTTTTTTTAAGAGAGATGACTGCTAGAAAAAATAAAACACGCACGCACGCACACAACAACAATTTCAAGTCCAGATTTCTGTTTTTACAAGAAACAGACAGGTCCAACTTCAACGCCAAACTCTTGGTCTGCAGCACCAACGTCCATAGGAGCGATGTCAATGATGGGTAGGCGAGATGTTTTCGTGGTCTTGTAGTCGATGACTGTCTTGCCCCATGTTCCGGTGTGTGACTAGAAGGAGATGGAAAGATACATTAGCAGTGGGAACATGGACATATAGCAAACTGTGCAAGAGCAACCAAATAAGTGTCCTATTTCTTTGGTGTCAGTGCTTTCATGTCTGTACCGTTACTAGTACACACCATTACATGTTTACATTTCATGCTCATTTACAGATACTGTGTATTTTTCCTGAAGTGTCATCTGTGCTACTTGTATTTAAAGCTTTGTCAGTGGTTGTTGGCATCAGAAGTACATCCTCAAATGCAGAACATAAACAGTGGTGTCCTCTGTGAGCGTGTCAGCGTCCTCACCGTGCATCCGTCTTCCAGGACGCTGTAGGTGAAGCGGCTGTTGCCCTCAGCTCTGATCTCGATCTCGTTGGAGCCCTGGAGGAGCAGGGCCTTCTTCAGGTTGCCTGCAGAGGCGTCCATGTAGGCTACGCTGTTCTTGCAGTGGTAGGTGATGTTCTGGGATGCCTCAGTGGACATGAGACGCAGGAAGGTGAGCTGGATGTTGACATCCTCTGGCTGAGAGGCGTCATTGCCGTACTCAAACTGTAAAGAAACAGAAGGAAAAGAAAAGATGGACTGTAACTCTGAGGTCTGGAGAAGAGAAAAATGAGGTTTGGAAAGAAAAGCAAAAGAGATCTAAACTAAAGAAGCCGCCAGAGCAGACGGGATAATGAGGCTAGAGAAAGAAGCAGAGCTCAGGGTGGTGGGTTTGATGTGTTACCTGGAAGCCATCGTTCATGGTCTCGCCGAACCACACATGCTTCTTCTCCTTGATGTTCTTGCTCATGTACCAGTTCTTCTTGGCAACCTCAGACTGAGTTGGTGAAACGCAGGTCTCTCCAGTATCCATGTTGCAGTACACCTTGATGGCATCCTGAGTGCAGCCCTGGTCTGGGTCGATCCAGTACTCGCCTGAGAGGAAGGAACGGAGATGACGTTCAGAGATGCAAACACAGATCCGACATGTTCCCCTCCACCCATCACCCTTAGGCTGTCGAGCCTGAAGACTCACCGCTCTTCCAGTCAGGGTGGCACATCTTGAGGTCACGGCAGGTTCTTGCTGGGTTCTTGCGGGTTCCGTCGGGGCTGCGGATCTGCTCGATCTGCTGGCTCAGGCTCTTCAGGGTGCTGTCCACCTCCAGGTCACGGTCGCGGAGAACGTTAGCATCATCAGCGCGGTACATACGGAAGGGATCAGGGGCCTTCTCCTGAGGCTGGGCAATGAAGCCAAGGTCAAATCCACCACCAGGGGCACCGGGTGCTCCAGGGGGTCCAGGAGGTCCGGGAGGACCCTAGGTTAGGAGGGAAAAAAGGAAGACAAAAGGTTAGTATATCACCAATGCTTGTG
Source organism: Maxillicosta whitleyi (assembly GCA_029822895.1). Classification (NCBI taxonomy): domain Eukaryota; kingdom Metazoa; phylum Chordata; class Actinopteri; order Perciformes; family Neosebastidae; genus Maxillicosta; species Maxillicosta whitleyi. The sequence continues at coordinate 56,021 of JAPSES010000069.1, forward strand.
GTGATCTGCATTCCCTCATACAAAAACCCAGACAGATTTACTACTTTTTTTTGGATTGGAACAAAGTCTTACAGCAGGTCCCATCTCTCCAGAGCGTCCACGAGGTCCAGGAGGTCCAGTGGGTCCAGGCAGACCAGTCATACCGTCCTTACCAGCAGCACCAGCAGCTCCAGAAGGTCCCTTGAAATGTCAAAAAAGAAAATGTCTTACATCCATTCTTCCAAACTCAGAGACACAAGGCAGCCAACACAGAAAATGTAAAATATGCTCAAGCCTTTATCCAACATTTCCAACTCACTCTAGGTCCAGCAGGTCCAGCAGTGCCAGCAGGTCCCTGGTCCCCAGAAGGTCCCTATGGGTATACAAACAAAAAAAAAAGGAGTTAAAATGTCATATATGTACTCGGTGTGTGGCTGAGATGTGCAGTCCTGAGGCTAAAGTGACTTACAGCAGGTCCAGGAGGTCCTTGCATACCAGTGAATCCTCTGTGTCCCTTCATGCCTCTCTCACCAGCCTCTCCGGTCTCTCCCTTATCTCCACGGAGTCCAGGAGCTCCCTGTTTGTATGAGGAGAGCCATGAAGTGTGAATGCCTCCATCTGTTACTCACTTACATATAGATTATATGTCTCATGTTGTTACTTACAGCAGGGCCACGAGGTCCAGCAGGGCCAGCAGCACCAGCAACTCCAGCAGGTCCCTGATACGTACAAAGATCAGTTTAAAGGAAGGCTTATGTATTTTCCTACCTGCTAATATTTAAAAAAAAAAAAAAAGAAAGAAAAAAGACGGTTCGTTTTGGTGACTCACAGTCTCTCCACGGTCACCAGATTTTCCAGCAGGTCCAACGGGTCCGGGGGCACCAGAGGGTCCAGGAGCTCCGGGGGCTCCAGAAGCACCGCTCTCTCCACGGTCTCCCTAAAATGCAGAGTCAATCTGAAGTGAAGTCTTTGTAGTATAGTTGCCCATATGGTACAAAACTCCAAAACAGAGTGTGATGCATGCTAGCGCGTCACATGTCAAGGAGTCGATTCTTTGTGCATCTTCAACTCGAGACTAAGGCTTCAATGTTACGGTCATTTTTGTTTTCAAAAGATCTGCAGCACAGTTAGCCATCATCCAACACAGCATTCAGCAGAACCTAAAGTAGAACCTACAGAACTGTAACATGTAGCTGTGAACCATCTTCATATAAATGGTAGAATATATCCTGTACTAACTAAAGTCAACCAGTTATGAACAACATGAATATGTTGATTAAAACAAACTACCAGCTAGTTTGCAATTGTTTTGACTAAAAGCTAAAATAAATCAGTACTAAATTAAGGTTGTTACAGAAACTAAATTCCAACTCAAACTAACAGACACAGATGGATGAGCTGAATCTACCAGACTACTCCTGAAATGTGTTCCTTGAACTAATTCTGCAACACACCTACCCTTCCTGAGCAAATGCGTACAGTCATGTTGCAATGATGTCTTGTGAACTCACCTTGGGTCCAGCAGGTCCATCACGTCCAGCAGCTCCCTCATTACCTGGGGCTCCCTAAAACACACACAGCAGTAGCCGGTTAACAGGCTCACGCCTACGTACACAGCAATACCAGGGAACTCTTTTCAGAGGTTCTTCATACCTCACGTCCAGCCTCTCCGGGGGCTCCAGCCAGTCCAGGGGGTCCCATTGGTCCAGGAGGTCCACGCTCACCACCAGGTCCAGATGATCCTACCTTTCCAACCTCTCCCTATGGGTAACCCCTTGAGTCAGTTCAGTGTGTTCTCTAATGTAAGATTCTGTTTTCTGCCTGTGATAAGTGAGTGTCTGAGGTAACTCTGACACTAGGAACTTACAGAAGGTCCTGGCAGTCCAGGGAAACCTCTCTCTCCTCTCTGTCCTGGCAGACCAACAATACCACGCTGACCAGCAATACCATGAGGTCCAGGCAGACCAGGACTACCCTGCAGAGGCAATCACAAACAAGAGATTGCATACCAAGATGTACAGTGGTTGGAAAATCACACCTGAGGACCAGCATAGTTACAAAAACCTACTAACTGATGAGATTAAATCAATTACAAACCAGGCTACTAGTTAATTGTAAAGAATTCTAGTAATTAAAGAATTACATTGTGGAGGTTAAACTTACGGTGGCACCGTCAGCACCTGGGTTACCCTTCTCTCCAGAAGCTCCTGGGGGTCCGGCAGCTCCAACTTCACCAGGGCGACCAGCAGGTCCAGTCTCACCACGGTTTCCTTTGGCTCCCTCCTTACCAACAGGTCCAGAGGGTCCAGGAGGTCCAGGGTTGCCCTATAGAGTCAAAGAGAAATTTGTATAGTTTTAAAAATCAAATAGTAGTCATACTGAAGGATAAATTACAAATAAACTAGAAAAAAACGTACGGAGGGGCCGGGAGGTCCAACTCTGCCAGCAGCACCAGGGAAACCTGTAGCACCCTAAGGACAGAGATAGAAAAACGATCAATGTAAGAGTTAATGTTTTTTAAGTCCCTGCTCTGCTTTCTCATGACTGTATCATCACTTCTTTATGGTCAAAGCTGCTGAGACGCCAGATCTGTACAATAATTTAGCTCATTCTCCTGATTTGAGATTCAGTATACAAGAAGTCTAATGACTTACAGGAGGTCCAGCGGCTCCACGGGCTCCCTTAGGTCCGGTGTTTCCTACAGGACCCTGAGAGGACATAGCAGAAAATAAGTTAAAGTTGAAGAATTAACAATAACCACTACAAGTACAAACACCTTAACTCATTTGATATTACTGATGGTAGAGCTTTTCTACTTTAATTGGAAATATCTTTGACAAACCTGGGGTCCGGGGGCACCAGTAGCTCCAGCAGCGCCGGGGGGACCAGCATCTCCCTTAGCACCATTATCTCCAGCCTCTCCCTTAGCACCAGCTTGTCCATCAGCACCCTAAAGTGTATAGTAGGGAATGGTTAGAAAAGTCAATGGTCAATAAAACCAAGCAAAATCATGAAGGAGAGAAGACAGAATACTTATGAAAACATTACGTACAGGAGGTCCAGCGAATCCAGCAGGTCCAGGTGGCCCAGCCTCTCCACGCTCACCCTAAGGAACAGGAAGAAGATTCAACCCAACAATTTAAAAATCTTTGGTTGGTCAAAGGTCCACTGCCGTGAAGACAGTGACCTACATGCTGGGAAAACTTTAAAAATGCGTCGCTCCTTAACAAGATCCTAAATGATGGTGTAAGAGGCAATCTGATTGGCCTAGACACAGAGATACTCACAGGGGCACCACGAGCTCCAGCAGGTCCAACAGGTCCAACAGCACCAGCCTCTCCCTTGTCTCCGCTGGGTCCGGCAGGTCCAGGCAGTCCAATAGGTCCTGTCAAACCACGGGGACCATCCTTGCCAGGAACTCCATCAGCACCCTTGGCTCCTTGGTCACCCTGGAATATTGACATAAGGGCCAGTTAAACACTGGATCCTGTAAAACTAAGAGTATTGGGTAGGTGAGGCTACAGTTAGACAGACAGCACTTTTAAGAGTATAATTTAGAACAGCAATGATCCAATAAGAATGATGTTCTTCGTGGTTCTCCAAGGGTAATGGACACTGCATTAGCAAAAAATGAAATAAACTGTTATGGATTTTGGAAGTCCTGGACTCACTCTGTCTCCTCTGAGTCCGGGAAGACCAGCGGCACCACGTTCACCAGGCATGCCCTGCAGTCCAGGAGGACCCTGAGCACCAGGAGCACCAGGGGCTCCAGCATCTCCCTGAGATAGAAGACAAACACCAAGGAAAAAAAGGAAAAGGATTACCAACAAGAAAAAAAGCAACAAATCTATTTTAATGTTTGCTATGGTCACTCAGGAAAGTGGGCATGTTTGTCTCCATTTTTTTTCTTTAAACTGATTTTACCTTAGCACCATCGTTTCCAGCAGATCCGGGGGCTCCACGAGCACCAGCAGGTCCAATAGCACCAGGAGCACCACGCTCACCAGGGAATCCTCTGTCTCCCTTTGGGAAGAGGTGGCAACAAGTCAGTTAAGTTGTAATGGACAAATGTTGCCAATCTTATTTTTGGCTGTGAATCACTTTCTATAAACTGATGGAAGATATGACACCAAAATCAAGTTGCAATTCTATGTGTATTGTCAAACTCTAACTTTCGCCTGTTAGCATTAGCATGACAGTGTTTGCTAAAATAGTCCATTCCGTTCTCTTTGTTGTGGTAATCTCAGTTTAGACCTAAAATAATGTTTGCATTTGTTACTTGTGAGTGTGTTTAGGTGATAACACATGACTTACTCTAGCTCCAGCAACTCCTGGGGCTCCAGCCTCACCGGGCAGACCCTAGAGCAACAGAAAATAAGACAAAGAAGCAACTGAATATAGCAACTTTAATTTCCTAAACCCATCAACACAACCAGAGTATCTAAATTAGTAATAACTCTTTCAGTACCTGCTCTCCAGGCTTGCCAGTCTCACCAATAGCACCTTGGGGTCCGGGAAGTCCCTGGAATCCAGGAGGTCCAGCAGCACCCTGCTCACCTCTCTCACCAGCAGGACCCTGATGATGAGGAAATGAGAAAAAGAACTTAGAAGGACTGAGACGTCCTATGAGTTTATTGTTGCAAACAGACCCCTTCATGTGAGGCTACGATCTGAGTGTGTTTTTGTGCGTTTTACTCACAGCGGGGCCAGAAGGACCCTGAGCGCCAACGTCACCATCCTTTCCGGGGGCACCCTGGGTTAACAAATAGAAGGTTTTTAGATACATGACTTAGATATGCTACAAAAAATCAACACAATACAGTAGATTGAAGTCAACTTACAACGGGGCCAGTAGGTCCCATCACTCCTCTCTCGCCGGGTTTTCCACCCTCACCCTAGACACATATGGAACAAACTGGTCAGTATGTGGAGGTTAACCTCTGCAGGTTATCAGCATCACACTAGTGCATGGATGGATTACTCACAGCGGCTCCCTTGGGTCCGGGAAATCCCATAACTCCAGGCTGGCCTCTGGCTCCAACGGCACCAGGGGGTCCGGGGCGGCCATCTTGTCCAGGGGCTCCCTAAAGAGGAATGATAATTGAAAATGAAATAAAGTAATCTTGAAACTAATGCCATGTGATAAAATTTTCTTGACTGAACATTGACTTACAGTAGCTCCCAACTTGCCATCAGGTCCAGGGCTACCAGGGCTACCAGTCATACCCTAAAGGTCAAAGGTTAGAGGTCAGAAGAAGGAATAAATGAAGTCGCAGACAATTTTACTTGTAAAATTAGGAGAGAATCGCACCTTAGCTCCGGGCAAACCAGGCTCTCCAGTACGACCAGCCTCACCAGTGTTACCTTTAGCTCCAACAGCACCAGGAGCACCACGCTCACCAGTGGCACCCTACAGCAGGTTGAATAAAAATAAATAAGAAACAAGAACAAGAGAGGGAGGGAAAACAACAAATATATGTGTTGAAAAGAATAGATTAGCATAATGGCAACAACTCTAAATATTATTTATATACATGTAGGTTAAAGAGCAAAAACAATCATGGATGTCTGTTTTACTGACCTTGGGTCCAGCAGAGCCATCAGATCCAGGGAAACCACGACCACCAGGGGCACCCTAAACAGACAATACTGTATTTAGCCTAGACCACTACTTAAATAGACCACGATGAGCAAACTGCACAATCTTAAACAATATTGTTATGACCAGAGTGGTTTTGTTTTTTGTCCAGCAGAGGGCACTACAGCCCTAACCCCAAACCCTATGCAATGTAATCTCATATTTGTTAATGTACATTAAAAAACAATTCCATTCTAGTATTTACTGCAGCTGAACACTTTGCACTACATTAATACTGTTTGTCTTGGCATCAAAAACAAATGTACGATTCTTAAATCCCTTAAATCAGTCAATTAATAATGAAAATCCTCTAAATTTTACTTGCTAGTCTAGGTTAAAAAGACAATCTATTTAAACTAAATTTGTACTGAAATATAATCAAATGTTTAACATTTTAAAGCTGGTCTTTTCTTCTATTCAGAGCCTATTTGTTTTTTTGTCCATTCCCGTTCTGTTATAACATTATTCAGTTAAATGGAAAGGCGATGCCTACTCTTTCTCCGGGGGCTCCACGGGCTCCGGCAGCACCAGGTTCTCCTCTGGCTCCTCTTTTACCCTCCTCACCAGAAGGTCCTGGTGGTCCTTGAACTCCTGTGGCACCCTGAACAACAACAACAACAACATCAATAGATGGTAGATGATGGATCATGAAGAGTCCATTCAAGTGTGCTGTTCTGTTCTATGCAGAGTGTGGGGAACGTACAGCCTCTCCCTTGGCACCAGCCTCTCCTTTGGCTCCTGGGGCTCCAACCTCACCCTGAAGAAAACAAGTCAACAACAAATTACACACAACAGCAACAACAAAAGTACTCCAGTTAATTATTCTCAAGTCATGTGAGACCACTAAAAATGACTCAAATGAGTTTGACAACAAATGATCAAGTCCATTCTAAAAACGCATCAAAATGACAAAAACACAGATTTGTTAGTGTTGAAAAGGATTACTCACAGTGTTACCCTTGGGTCCGGGGGCACCACCAGCACCCTGAGGTCCAGGAGGTCCACGGGGTCCGGGGAAACCAGGAGCTCCAGCAACTCCAGCAGCACCCTGTAGAGGGCAGCACACAACAACAATACAGTCACATGAGGCTGTGGCGTAGCTAACGCCCAGTCTGTCCCTGGTGTCAACTTTTAACCCACAGAGGAAATCAAAAGCTGAGCTCCAACAGGACTGGGGATGTCAAACAAACACAGCTAAAGGAATGAGTTTACTGAATATCCAAGGCTGAGGAAATATTGGAAAAAACTACCAAATAATCACCTAAATGTCAATGACTATATCACCATTCTAACCGTTCTATTTTAAATTTAGCAAAACTAAACCTTTGTGAAAGTCAATGACGTAGATACTCACAGGGACTCCCTTTGCTCCAGCAGCTCCATCGGCTCCAGGGTTACCCTAAGAAGATGGGGGGGGGAGAGTAGAGGTTAGGGTTATGGTACTCACAGAGGGTTAGGGTACTCAGGGAGGATTAAGGTACTCAGGGAGGGTTAGGGTACTCACACAGGGTTAGGGTACTCACAGAGGGTTAGGGTACTCACAGAGGGTTAGGGTATTCACAGAGGGTTAAGGTACTCACAGAGGGTTAGGGTATTCACAGAGGGTTAAGGTACTCAGGGAGGGTTAAGGTACTCAGGGAGGGTTAGGGTACTCACACAGGGTTAGGGTACTCATAGAGTGTTAGGGTTATGGTATTCACAGAGGGTTAGGGTTAGGGTACTCATAGAGTGTTAGGGTTAGGGTACTCACAGAGGGTCCAGCAGGGCCAGCGGGTCCAGGGTTACCGGGCTCACCACGGGCACCAGAGGGGCCCTCAGGTCGACGAGCACCCTGAGCTCCGACTTCACCCTGGGTAGAGTAAACAAAGAGTACAGAGTATATCATCCACTTTACA
>JAPSES010000069.1:72085-87020 GCA_029822895.1 Maxillicosta whitleyi
AAAGATGTTAATATAATGTAACGAGTAACGGCATCAATTTATAAAATGTAAGGAGTAGAAAGTACAGATAACTGACAGAAAATGTACTGAAGGAAAAGTAAAAGTATGCATTAGTATTTTTACTGAAGTAAAGTACAAATACAAAAAAAAATACTTAAGTACAGTAATGAAGTAAAAATACTTAGTTACATTCCACCACTGCAGACCAGGGATGTGTGTTTCTACATAATCACACTATGATATTTTACCATTTTAAATGTATTTCTGGAATTCAAGTTGAACACAGGTTTTCTTCAACTGTTTTCAACTTGTACATTGAATTCGAAGTTTGACAAACTCGTCTGTTTTAAACATTTTCAGTTTCTACTTCAACTTTTTTCACTTGATCAAACTTTACTTCATTAAACTGTTTGAACTTCTTCAAAGTTATTCCTTCTTTTTTTTTAACAGGACGGTTCTAATTTAAACTATGTTGTTACAGATAAATTGTAAGTTGATTGATGATTATGATATTGTGCTAATTATGATCATGAAAATGATTATGTTCCAGCAAAACCAAACACTTTCCCTTTACAGCCATTTCACCTCTTATTTCAACTTAGATTTTTCACGTTCACAGTTTTTTTCTACTCTACCTTTTCCAGCTTCTTCACTGTTCATTTGTCACTTAAACAATACTTTATAACTAAAGCCGTTTCAACTAAATTTGTGATGTTTCAACAGCAGTTCAGACGCATTCTAGCAAAACTTGAGTGACCACCAATCACAAGAGCTGGAAAAAATATATTTGTGGGTCTCTGCTGAAGGTTATGTACTTGTTTTCTGAAATAAATCCCCATTGGGGGGTGGGGGGGTGGGGTCACTTCATGTCTCTGTATAGTGGTTTTCAAGTGCCTGACTAGTACCAACAAACTAAACTCTAAAACTAACATTGTTTTCAGTAGTTTCCAGATATCCCATTGTAGGTTTTAGGTTAATTATTTCAAAGGTCATCAGTACAGTTACGTAACAGAGTAAGTCATTTATGAAGTGTTTAGCATTTTCCAAGTCATCAGTTCTTTACAGTTAGATCAAACCACTTAGAAAAGTCTGCATGTAAAGGAATAAATACCTAATTTATAATCTGAATGCACAGATAATCCCTGTGTAATTCTACTAAATTCCTAAAAAAAAAAAAAAAAAAAAAAAAAGTGATGTAATGATGATTAGGAAACAGTTGTGATGTAAGTAAGATTAGTAGACTAAGTCATGGGTAATTAAGATTCATTCATTGTTCATAAAACTGATGAGATGATCTTGGTATTTTAAATAAAATAGGCCACAGAAAGCCTGTAGTAGCTCTAAGTTTCATCTGAAGGTGCTGCTGTAATCCAGACTGACAGTGTTCAGTGTGTGTGTTCAGAGGTTTACTGCTACACTGAACAGGTAGTGCGTGCGTGTGCGCGTGCGTGCGTGTGGTATCACTACTGGTGTTCCTCAGTCCGGTCACTGCTCACCTCCTCCGCCTCTCCTCGGTGCAAACCCCGGGCTGCCAGTCCGGTCCTCAGTTCACTGATGTCCACCCTTCCATCTTTATTCAGGTCCAGCTGCTGGAACAGCTCCTCATACCTCCTCTTCCTCTCGGGGTCCACAGACCCTCCGCTTTCTCCGTTGTCTTCACTTCTTCCGCGGCGAGTCCGGGCGCTGAACCGGTCCTCGTCTTCGCCCATGTGAAAGAACGACAGCCGGTATTTAGTCCTAGAGGTCTGCTGTTAATTTCCCATCCGAGCATAATACAGTCAGAGCACAGAATTAGTTTGAGCAGAGCGTCCTCCCACCACAACGGCAGCTAATGGAGGAGCCTGTGCGCGGATGCTTCTGCGCCGAGGAGAGTCCCTCCACGGGTGTTTGTGGATCAGACAGGCTCTCATGAGATTAATCCCCGTGTCAGTTACGTTCTCTGCCGCACAAGCACGCGCAAATCCTTGAACTCATTCACATGAATTAAAGTTTCCGTCAGAGGAGGAGCTCGCTTTTACCGCAGTCTGCACGAGCACCGCTGACACATCTCTGCGCGCGCGAGAAGCCTTGCTGCTGTCAGGTTACAAGACTCTGCCTTTTATTTTAATTTATTTATCAGTAGTAGCAAAAAAAAACAAAAAAAAAACAAACGTGTTCAGAGACCAACAAAATGTCACTCTCAAACGTTTATCTCTCAAACACTGTTTCACCCACTGCCTGCTGACGCTGCGCGACTTTGCCGCATCACGCGATAGGCTACAAACAGCCGCGCGGCGCGTGAAGCGCGCGCGCTCACAGGTGTCGGCACGCACAGGGATGAGTAGAGACAGTGCACTGACTTTTTAAAATTTAAAATAAAAAATAAAAATATAACATGTTAGATCAGCAAACTACAAGCCTACACTACGATTTGTTATTTATTTATTTAAAAATCGTGCGCCTTTCACAGAAACATGGCCTCCCACACATTATTAGAAACTTAAGATTTGTGGTAAATCATTTCCGTTTTTAATATAGGTGTACTTTTCATGACATGAGATGTTGATTGAAAATAATATGTCATAGCCTACTGTTACAGACTGTAAACCATTTCCCAGTGGTTGTGGATAGTGTGACAGAAAAAAGCAGATGTTTTGAAGTGAAACAAACCATGTGTCCCATTCTCTGAAGGACCATACTGCATTTTAGTCCCATTTCACCACTTTATCCCACATATGGAATTACTGTTCCACCTTGTGATGTTGAGAATACATGACTTGAAGCAGAATAAAGCCAGGTTTACATCAAATGTACCATAAGTCCATCAAATATATTATTATTTATTTATTTACTTCAGTCTTCATTTCTAAAACACCCTCTTATTGCATCTTTGGACTTTGGATCAGAAATTACATTTTAGAGGACATAATTGCAGACCTTAAGCCAAAATACGCACAATTATATTTCCATGTAGCCTTCTAAATACATCATTTTATGCTTAAAAAAATCAACAATAACAGTGATTTACTGAAAAAAAAAGAGTACCTAAAAAGGATTTAATTAATGGTGCATTTCTGTATCAGGTAGTTTAAAATTTTTAGTGTCTGCCCATCATAAGAGTGTTGTGTGTCTGTCTAAAATGAACCATTGCTTATTGACTATTAATAGCTGTAACCTAATAAGACAGGGATTGTCAGATGTGACGCACTGCAAAGACAATGTGTCTCCTCAGCAGCGATAGGATTAAAGGGGTCAGTGTTTCACACAGAGCTTAAGTTTTTATTATCACATGCACATTTACTTTTACAAGTTATTCCTTGACTTTTATTGTACTTTTAAAACCAATAAATTAATTGATTTCATTTTATATAGTCAGATGTTTTAGAATTGTAAGAAGCCATAAAATAAAGCTATTTAATTAACAAATGCATGTGCAAATATCCTCCAAATAGTGCAAGACAGTGTAATAAAATTCAATCACTGCTGAGCATTTAGTAACAGTAGACCACAACAACTTTGATGGATTTCAGTAATTAAATCTAAATTACTTGAACTCTTTCAATGTGTGTAGGCTTACAATTACACATTTTACTTTATTTTGTTTCTTTTTTCCTTTTTATGATAATCAGAAATCAGCAAATTGTTTGTATCCCCTCTCAAATATATCTGCCACCTATAATAAATTAAAACATATGGACATTAACAATACGGGCAGGTGACAAAATAAAGGAAAAAGTAAATATAATAGTGTAGTGTTTGGCTGCCATGTAACCCCAAAATGTGAAATTACATGATAAAAAAAAACTTTACATTTACAAACTATCCTTTAAAAAAATGCGAATAATATGAAGAACTATGAAAAAAGTGAAATTTCTTAAGAAAAATAAGTGCAATTTTAACAATATTCTGTCTCATTTTATCTCTTACAAATGTGTGCAATGTAAAGACCACAGTGGATCTCCAACATTTAGAAACAGGCAGAATATTGGTCCAATTCCACCTAATTAAAGTTCAGGCTTTTCATATTTGTTGAGGTTATTCACTTTTTTGTGTGAAAGAATAGCTTATAAATGTAAACACTCATGTAATTTTGTTCTTTTGACAGTAAAACAGAGGAATGAGTGAGTTTGCATTATTTAGAGGTTATTATGACAGTATTTTCTGGTTCTGATCCACTTCAGGTTGAATTAGGCTGAATGTGGAACAGAAACTAAAATGATTTCAATGTGTAATATTTTTGCATTTCACAAATTCACCCCACGGGCCGGATTTGGCCCCCGGGCCGCATGTTTGACAACAGTAGCAACTCGTCCATAGAGGGCGCTAGGCCACTGCCCTACCAGTCTTAGCTTACATGAAGAAGAAGATGAGCAGAATCACTTACATTTATTTATTTATTTAGAAAAACATTAATATTTAAATAAAAGATCTGTGCATCATACAGCCCATGAGTACTGTGTATAATCTGCAGTCAAGTGTAGTTTAAAAATGTTTTTAGCCATTTAATGAGCAGTCAAGTCACGTGTTTCCGGTTTGGGGTGCCGCCAATTGCACATGCGCAGTGGGACCCTCCGTCCAACACAAGAGATAGGAGCATAGACATGTATATAGATAGATCTATATAGATAAGAGAGCCTCAAGACGCAAAAAAAAAAAAAAAAAAAAAAAAAAATTGCATTCAAGCACCACCCACATGTCACATCCCAAAAAAATCAAGACATTCCAGGAAATGGAATTACCGAATAGGTAGATAAGTAAGAGTAAACACAGCTATAGTTCAGTGGTTATCACAGCAGATTTCAATTTGATTTTTTTCCCCTGGTATGAGTGGTATAAGCTTTTTTTTTTTTTTTTTTTTTTTTTAAGTCGTATACTGATTTTCAAATTTTTTAATGCCATACGATCTACCCATACTACCTTCACCCCTGGTCTAAATGCATTGTCAATACTGTCAGTGCCACTTGTAAGGGACATGTCTGACTTTAGCAACAGAGTCACAGCAAAAAAAATGTGCATGTGTAAAGGATAGACAATGAAATTTACACATATAAATACATCACTGATTTAATATTTTAAAATAGTGGTGATATAGTGCAACAGAAAACTAACTTAGATACTGCTATGGAATTGTGTTACTATTACTATTTTTGTATAGTTTGTTATTTGTACTATTTTCATGCACATTTTCTTGCATTTTATCTTATGTCGTGACTGAGAAGGCTGTAGCACATGATCTATTATTTTCATCAAACCATTCTATGAGCCCTTGTCTCCTGTGGATCAGAACCCCTCCAGTTTTTACAGGTGTCACAACTCTGCAGAATGAAAAGGCATTTTTACATGATGGAAAATATAAAAATCTATTCAAGCCTCAGTTGTGGCATCTCCGAATAATGAAATGAGGTTTCAAAATACTGCACCATTATTTTTGATACAGTTTCCTATTAATATATTATCAATGTGTGAAACTAACTTAGTATTCAATATTTTTTTCTAGACCTGGGCATCCACTAAAAAAAAAAAAAACAAATGTACTTAATTACTACTGACCTCTTGAGGCATCACTTTTATCTTGGAGCAATAAACCTCATATTCTGTATATTTCAATTATTGCCATTATTATTATTTCTAATTGAAACACATCTTTGTTGTGTTTCTTCGAGTCTGTGTTTTGTACAATTGAGAGTTCGTTTATTAATCATTGAATATCATAGGTTATCACTGTGTACAATGCCATATATTTATAATGACAAAACATGTATTGTGTAATATAATGCAGTGACTAAAATAAATTTAAAAAAGCTTGTTTTGTGAAACATAAGTCCTGGTTTAACACTGAACACTTGAGGCTCCACACCGTTCGCCTGCTGAGGCTTCTCCGGGTTGAAGCTCCACTTCAGAGGCTCGGCTCCTGCAACATACGCCGCTCATCATCTTTATGTTTCACCTTCCCTCAAACGTTAACGTTACCGAAGTCACGAAAGAATAAGATGCCTTTGCCAGTGCAAGTCTTTAACTTTCAGGTGAGTCTCATTCACTGTTGTTTTTTTTTGTCACGTTTCACCTGTAGAAACTGGAGGAAATTAAACATGATTTTATCTATACCAGCTTTAGCTAGCTGTTAGCCATGTAGTGTAAGCTAATGACATGTACCTGGTTAAACATTATTATTTGGGTTGATAAATGCACCATTTGCTTCTTTCGCTGTGTTGATAATATAAAACATTCACCAAACAAAAGAGCACATTAGATGTATGCACTGGTAAATGACTGCAGTGGTTTGCCTTAGCTTTACTCAGTGCATCTTTACGGAGCAGTAGAGTAATGCTAATCAGCTAGCCTTGTGATGGGCTACAGTATAGAACTTAAATGTGCCTCCAGTCATGTTCACATGAGCAGTGACTGGCACTTTTATTAAAGGACTTAACTGCAATAATCACATGTGAAGCAGGTTATTAGAAATAGTCGTATTATACTCATTAGAGGAGTTTGGTCCTGGCTGCTAGCAAACTCACCCGGCCTGTTTAGTACAATATTAAATATTACTGTAGCGTTAGTCGCATTTTCGCATCGAAAATGGGTTGAACGACAAAAATAGCGGCTATCTGTTATGAAGAAACATGTATTTCAGTTTTTATTATGGCTATGCGATAATACCTATGTAAGGAACAATCTTGTGTTTATCATTGTAGCCTGTGGCTAACGCTTGCTAGTTTTGACAAGCTAACTTCCTGTTAGCACCATGGGTTGTATGTTGTGCACTAGTTTGTCCTTAATACGTTGAGTCTAATATAATGGGCAGCATGAATAGCACTTCCACTGCTTTTCCATTTGGCAAATGTCTCAACTTTTTCATGGGTCCCTTTATTTGTTTGTGTACGTGCCACACCATTTCAGTTTCGTCTGGGATGATAAAACAATTCAAAACAACCATCAGGGGAATTCATTAATATCTGGTTTTACAGGTGCAGTGGGAACTAACCTCACTTAATTAATGCGCCAATGTTCACTAGCACCAACTTTTCCCCCCCTTTCAGTTGTTTTTATTTTTATTTATTTATTTATTTATTTTAGAAATGTCACTTCATTTATCTACCTAACCCACTTCCTGTTCTGTTTATAATCCCATGGACAGTAATAAATTGACAGCTGGATGTGTTCTACAGACACAGGGACACAAAACTACATTATATTTAATATTTACAGAGGAAAGGAGGATGCGACATCACAGCCTAACCACCAGACAACCACAGTAAAATCACAAATCACCCCCCCCCAAAAAATTGTGATGTCAATAGCTGCACTGAAAATTCATTTTGAGTTTAGAGCTGTGTTAAGTTTAGTTTTCAACACCATGGGAGACTGGCAGGGTGACTCACTGCTCCTTCTAGAAGTCACGCATTCACACTGACATGTCAGTCTACAGCTGTGAATAATTTCAGTTCATATCTTTGCAATACAATGACATCTTTGACATATTCCTAGAACTCTTTATTTTAAACACTATTCTTTGGGCATGTTTGAATGTTATAAAGTAGTAATCTACATATAGTTTATTTTAATTCTTCCATCACTGTACATTGGAAACTATGGTTAGAAGTGTACACTAGTTCGTTAACAGTTGTTATTATATGTGGGTAAATGTGAAAAGTTACTTAATTTTATCCCTAGGTTTCTAGTGAACCTACTCAACCATCTCATATTACAAACAGCAGGAACGTCAGCCTGATGAAAACCTTCAGCTGTACTATTTCTTGGTTTGTTTTTTTTTGTCACATTCATCTTCAAAGTAAATCCAGTAGCATCTCACTTATCCTGTATGAAAGCTGAAGCAGTGTAATTTTAGTGAAGGAAACTCAGGTATAAGACCCTGTCAGGTTAAACTATGAACAAACATTTCCCCTGGGCTTAATAATGTGTTCTGATTTTGATTGTGATTTATTGCACACATTCTTATTTTCTGGGTCAGTGGTTGAAGTTGCATATCGTAAATCATGTCTTTATTTCACGGCTGACTTAGCAGAATTTTTTTTTCGTATTATTTAACGGTCATGTGAAGCATTTATTGCACGGTAAAGTCTGATATCTCTTTGTGTTACATTTTTCTCAGGGGGCTGTGGAGCCCATGCAGATTGATGCAGACCCTCAAGAGGACCAGCAGAATGCTCCTGACACCAATTACATAGTGGAGAACCCAACACTGGTACTAACCTAATAATGTCATAGTATAAAAGGTGCAAATGGGATTACTGCTCATTCCTGGAACAAAATGCAAATTTAATCTGTAGTTTTTTAGAACCCAAACTCTTATTTTGAAGAACTGAAGTTCTCTACAGGTTAATCTGATAGCATTTAGGTCAACAAGCAAATTTTAAGACATTTTGAAAAGCAAAAAATTAAAATATAGTAGTCTATATATATTGATAAGATTGGGAGTCAGATGAATGTGCAACTAAACCAAAAATTAGAACAAGACAAGGTAAAAGGTGCAACTATTTGCAAAGTTCTGGTCTTTCTGAGACCTTCCATTTCAGACCAGTACAACAATATGTGAAGATGGACTGAACTGCTGGCTTTTTTTTGTTTTATATTGTCATAAATATAAATGAAGACAGTGATAAGTTATTCGCTGCAACTACATTTGTAGTTTTTCTTTAACACTGATGACAATATTTTCTTTTTGTACTCCTGCAGAATTTCTGTTGTTTAGGGGAATTAGTTTTCACCTCTGATGGAAAAATACAGATTATTGAGTCAAGATTTCTCCTGAACTGATGAAGCCTTTTGGATAAAACCAGTCCAGTTAAACTTTGAAAGCTGATAAGAATTCAACAGTTTGTACACATCATCCACATTATTCCTTTAAAAGACCACCTGATCATACTTGACCAAATACAGGGAAGGTGCTGGGGCATCATTTCATTTAATCCAACTTTTTTTTCCTTCTTTAATGGTTCACCTCTTTTGTTTATGTGTAGGATTTAGAGCAGTATGCTACCAGCTACAGTGGATTAATGCGCATCGAGAGGCTCCAGTTTATTGCAGAGCACTGCCCTCAGCTCCGAGTGGAAGCCCTGAAGATGGCCCTCACCTTTGTTCAAAGAACTTTCAATGTCGACACTTATGAGGAGATTCACCGCAAACTCACAGAGGCCACACGGTCAGAGCAATAGTCCTCCGTTCTTTTCTTGGCATCACTCTTTGTTTAAATTATTGAGTGTTTCTAAAACAATTTTTTCACCTGTAGGGAAGTACAAGGTGTTCCGGACACAGTGCCTGAGGGTGGCATTGTCCCTCCTCCTCTGGACTCAGCCTGGGCAGAGTCCACCAGGAAAAAGGCCCTGCTCAAACTGGAGAAACTGGATACTGATCTCAAAAACTACAAGGGCAACTCAATCAAAGAGAGCATTAGGTATGAAGGTTTACAGTCTTTTGTGTTAAAATGCACTGAATTGAATAAAAAAAAATCAAATGACTTAAATTAAGACTAACCGGTAAATAACAAATATGCAAGTTATCAATTAGAGCAAAATTTCTAGGTAAAAGCAGGGGGATTCAGGTTATTGTTTATTCAGTCAACATCCATAATACAGCAAACACAAACAATGAGGCTTATTTTAGGTCAACTGACTGTGAATTATGTTGAAGCTGTTGAGTTTTATGCACCTGCCTACTTTCAAATCCAGTTCAGCTTTAGGCACCAATCAAAACAGCAAAAGTCATTCCTGCTTGTATCCCACAGAAATATCTTTCCACATCACTGTTTTGAAAACCAGTAATGAATTGCACGTCTTTAAATTTATGATTTTATTGTTCCATAAATTAACCCCAATAACAGAAATGCATCTTTTTATACATTTAATGGCCTTTTGTACAGTAAACATACAAACACCTCTGAAATCATACCTGCTTTTCTGTATTGAAAACAACCAGGAGTGACCTTGGTTTGGAACATTATTTGCATAGTTTTGTAATAAAGTAAGTCAGTGAAATTCATAACATGATTGATGTTTTAAAGTTACAGATTGATCATGTGGACTGCAGGGCATAGTTGATTATTAGTCATTTCTAACTTTGCACTCTCCTGTTGCTCTCAGGAGAGGCCATGATGACTTAGGAGACCACTACTTGGACTGTGGTGACCTCAGTAATGCCCTCAAGTGCTATTCCCGTGCCAGAGACTACTGCACCAGTGCAAAGCATGTTATTAACATGTGCCTGAATGTCATCAAGGTAATGCAGAAAGGAGAGAGCAGCAGGAGTGCTCACAGCAGCGTGGTGTCAAAGAAAGGGTGTGATATTGATACCTGTCTCTTGGTGCCGCTGGTCTCTCTGTGTCCATAGGTTAGTGTTTACCTCCAGAACTGGTCCCATGTACTGAGCTATGTTAACAAAGCAGAATCCACGCCAGAGATTGCAGAGGTAAGCATCAGCGCAGACGTTTCACTTTCACCTCATACTCCAGCATCACAACAGTTTAATATGTCTTAACACGAGTAAATCGCAGTGGCATTCTTACCATTCACAGTAAGGCTGTATACCTTTGACTCTGTGACATACTCTAAAGAAATTTTGACTTTTCTTTTTAAATTTTTTAGCAAAGAGGGGAGCGTGACAGCCAAAATCAAGCAGTCCTCACCAAATTAAAGTGTGCTGCAGGTAAGACCATTGTGTTGTCAGAGATGCAAACTCCTCACCTTTACAATGAAATTAGATTCCAACTGGTCACCTGTAGGAGAATGTGTTTGGTAGCGTAGATTCATGCATGTGTTTTCCACAGGGGACCATGGTCGGGCTCATGAATTCATTGATTAATGCTAAAGTCACATTTCCACTGACGCTATCAGCCTGGCCTGGTTTTGAACACCTTGCACACTACATTTCTGCTGCAGGGATAGTCCGTCCTCGGCATGGTGCTGCATTCAGAGTGTGAATTACAGCTCCATATTTAGGGGGTACACACTTCACTTCTTCTACCACCTCGCCACCACGATTAGCATTAAAATGCAAGATAAGTAAAGCTTCTACATAATTTATTCACAATAAAATGAGAATGGAAACATAGCAAGTTCATGTCCTGGAAAATTCTAATAGATTTTACTTCATAAAAATGTAATAAGCTTGTTTTAAATCTAGACCTAGCATATCTTTCTGAAAAGTTGGTTAACATGGTTAAAAATGGTACGGTCCACAATAGGGGTGTCTGAAATAATTTTACATTAAACTGTTCCTACAGTAAAAATGGGGGTTGACCTTTATTATGTCGCCCCGCCCCCAAAACTGATATTCTTCATAGTCAGTTATGAGTGATGCAACCATGGAGGAAGGTGAAACTTATTTTAGGATTTTTTTTCAAACTACAATGTAGTTGTTTTCACTCAAATCTGTGGCTGGTTTATAAAGATGTTAATTACTTTAAAATTCACTCTTTGATTCTCTGAGATCACCCTTTATGTTGGCTTGGTTACCCACCTTGCAAATTGTTCACACATACTTACAGACAAGGTGATGATGCTGGATGGATCAATCCGTGAGATTTATCTAATTATTTTCTTACGTCATGTTTATTATTGTCCTCAAACCTCCATGAAGGGGACACAATAGTCTGTGGTAGTACTTGGTGGTCCTTGCGGTCACGCAGTAGGAAAATAAACAGCCAAAATAGCTGTGCTGAGTCAAGCTGATACCGTCTGTGGAAAAGCAGCGTAAGTGAACCATAAGATAAACATCCTCTGTGAGAACATGTGTGCATGCTTTTCCCTTTCATTAATAAAGCTCAGGTACATACAGCACATAAACGGATGAAGGTCACGTCAGTGTGGACAGCATCAAAACTAACTAGAGCTACAGTAATTAATTAATTAGATCTCAACACTTAAACTATTTTGATAATCTTTCACTTATTTTTTGTAATTAAAAAGTCAACATTCTCTAAGGTCCAATCCCATTTCACCCCTTGGCCCGTACACTTGGCATTACTCCTTGAAACTGAGTTGCAACGGGTCGGGGTTGAACCTTTCCCCTATGAAATGGGACAACCCTTCCAGACTGCTTACATCATCAGCAGTCACTGACAGCGTTATTAACAGATGCAACAACTTTGTTTCCGACAGTATTCCTCATGCCGTCGGTCTGTGTTGAATGGACTTTGTGCGTCTTTTTACAGCTTTCAACTCCAAACATCATAAATGGACTTAGAACGCATCAAAATTAAACGGTCAATCAAATGACTTGTTAGCTGCGTTTACTTCCATCTGGCCAATGATTTAAAGAGTTATGGGATATTTCTCCGACCCCCTCCGTTTGTAGTGTGGTCTGGAAACATTTCTGTTTTCCAGGATCAGACAGCACTCCCTCTTCTTCCCCTCTGACTCATCAACAATCTGGACACCCCTACCCCTTCATGTGAACGGGCAAAATTCAGGGGGGGTGCTTGTGCTGCTTAAATGTGAATATTTCTGGATTCTAACCACTGAATGTTTTCCTCTTTTCATGGTATAGTTATTGCCTCTAAATATATTATTATTATTATTTAAATTTCAGGTTTGGCTGAGTTGGCCTCTCGAAAGTACAAACCAGCTGCCAAGTGCTTCCTGCAGGCTTCATTTGACCACTGTGACTGTCCAGAGGTGAGTACCACGCCTCTATTTGTGCTTCTGTACAACATGCTTTGAACCTGTTAAATACAAGGATACAGATGCCAGTGTTTACCTGAGCTTCACAGGTTTATGAGGGGGATCATCTGTCGTTTCTTTTAATGACAGCAGTTAATAGAACAACCAAACAATTATTTGAACTGCCCGTTTTTTTTTAAATTTTTATAAATATTCACAAAGTGTGCAGCTTTTGTCACTGCAGTGTATCATTCTGGGCTTCTGGAAGAACTTTTCCACAGCTGCTCAATATGGGAAGTCAGAAATGTGTGTCTCATTTATTGTGATTTGCATGCAGACTCAGTTATCTCATTGCAGCCTATTGCAGAGGTTTGTGTTAACCTAAATAAACTAATTAAAATAGTGTTGGCTTACAGGAGCAGTGGACAGAGCATTCATGCCCCCACTGATATAATAGTAGGGGGAACACTGAATGTTGATCTGGTCTGAATCTGTTGTTAGTAAACATATGCTCATCATTCGCACCAATGCCACTAATGACATGTGTTTTCCTCAGCTTCTGTCACCCAGTAATGTAGCTGTGTATGGAGGTTTATGTGCTTTGGCCACATTTGACAGACAGGAGCTCCAACGCAACGTCATCTCCAGCAGGTAGGAGACACAGGAAGTGCATATGTACCTTATTTTCTGGACTGTAAAGATTTTTATTTTTTTTTAAATCAAAGTTAATCATAATCTTTAATGCTAAAATACAACTATTTTTGCTATCAATGAGTTTAATGTTTTCCAAAAATCCAAAGAGAAATGCAGACGCAAATTAGTATTTTTTTTAATGAATTTGTACAATTCCAGTTCTTATCTTTTATTTCCGTGTAAAACTACATAAAAATAATGGCAACAAGAATGTAAACTGTTATCTGCACCAAAGGTGGACGCACTAAATATGGACATTTATGGTTATTATTTATCAGCAACTATTTTATTTATTCTAATTGATCATTTTATTAATGAATAACAATGAAATTGATAATTTGACAGAAGTTTTTGATAAACTATGAAGTTATTTATGTTTCCATGACAGGTGGTTTAATACATTTGTTAAACACTGTATTATAGACCGCAGGATTCAAAACATGAAATAAAAGAAGTAACGGTTTATAATCTGGAACATACGGTAACACTCAGCAACGCCATGATGAACGCACCCACAAATGGTGACAGGAAGTTTACTTCTGTGTACTTCCTTTCCTCAGTTCTTTGTTTTTATATATATGTGTATGTATGTATGTATAATTTTCAACAAAAACATCAAAAAAAGAACATTTGAAAAAGACAGACAGGGTCATTATAACAATCAGGAAGTTTGCCAGTATGTAAAAACAATATATGAACAGAAAATCTGATGGGTTACATCAGGGTGTACTGTGTTTCTTTCAAGTCTTTTCTTTCTTAATGGTCAATTAAGTCCAAAAACAAAGAAATAAATAAAGGGGGAAGATAAACCAAAACATCAGCATAGCTCCAGGTTGTAATATGACATCCATTTTCCAATATTCTTGTCCTTTTTTGGGGGCGTGTCTTAGAGAAACTGTTAATTGTTCTGTACTATGAATTTCCAGAATTATTTTTTTTTTTCCATTCGGTGATTGTTGGAGGTTCTTTATTCAGTCATTTATTTTAGTTATTATATTTTACCAGCCTGTAGTATCTGCCATAAATGTCTCTTCCCTTTTCCTCAGCTCCTTTAAGTTGTTTTTAGAGTTGGAGCCTCAGATTCGTGACATCATCTTCAAGTTCTATGAGTCCAAGTATGCGTCTTGTCTCAAACTGCTGGATGAAATGAAGGTGAGTGAGTGTAGGTGATTATTTTACCAGCTGTTGTGAAGGCGTCGTCTTCGTCAGTGTCTTTCACCAACAAAACGACTGGTTGGATTCATTTAAAATTTTATGTGTGTCTTTCTTGGGACAGTGACTACAAAGTTTGTTCTCAGTTTTGTAAAATGTTGCAACCGTCTAGTTCAGAGGGGGGTCAAACTCCTGTTGGTTCAGTTCCACATCCAGCCCAATATGACCTGAAGTGGGACGGATCATTAAAATAATAACATAATAATATATAAATCATATCAGCTCTGCAATTATATGTGTAATCTCTGTGTTTTAGTGTGAAAAAAAGTAAAATTGTATCATTAAAATGTTTATATCTATAAACTATCCTTTAAAAACATGAACAAAAAGAAATTTATGAAGAGAAAAGTGCAATTTTTCTTTTACCATTTATTCCATTATTTGTCCTCAGTTCCTCATTTTCACATGTTCATTATAACGTACAGATCACAGTGGAT
>JAPSES010000069.1:106276-124202 GCA_029822895.1 Maxillicosta whitleyi
ATCCAGACAGTGATCCGGATCACCTCCAAAATGTAATCATCTGTTCCTTGTCTCAGAGCAAACATTTCCTGAAAATTAAAAAAAAAAACCTTGTTCGTAACTTTTTTAGTTATCTTGCTAACTAACAAACAAACTAACAAACTAAACCTGGTGAAAACATAGACTGCATTTGAAAGAATAAACATCTGCAGAGATTGCACCGATCTCCACTTGACATCTGATTGATCGGATCAGTAGCTCTATAGCTCTGACATAATCAAAATAGTTGTTGAATATTATTTTTTCAGTTGATAGATCCATTGTTGTTGGGTTGATGTAGTTTATATGTCACTATATGTCACTCAAGTAGATTACAAGCTTCACTCATCATTCCATCACACAATTTTTAACCCATAAAGACCAAAAAAACCACCTGTACCACCAGTATTATCTACTGATCTAAACTTTTCGTTACCTGTTGATCCACTAATTCTATTAATAGCTTACATGTAAATAATTGGTGTAAAATGCAGTTTGTCACCTGTTCATGGTCATCACATATGACCCATATGGATGTTGAGAGGCTCCATAGTGAATGTGGAAACACGGTGATCTTTTACAATATTGATTCACCATTCATCATTCATTGATTCAACCCATGGAGTTTGACAAAAGACAGTGGACATTTGCGCTTATGTTCAATTAATGATATTTTGTTGAGGAGAAAAAGTAACCTTTTCCTATTATTTTCTGATTTGACCTAATAACCTTTGAATTTATTTTGAGCTTTCATGAACATCTATGCGAAGAGGAAATTAAACATAGGAACTGATTAATACCTGATTCACTGAAAAGTGGAAAACACAGAGGATAATATTCTAATAAATGATTAATCACTTGGTGGGGAAATTGGAAGTTGTGACTAAAATGGGTCTTTTAAGGTTAATGAATATGGAGTTGGCTGCATTTAGCAGATATTATTATACTATTAGTTGTTTAACTGATCAATAGAGGGTCAGTTATTTTTTTACAATCTCCTAACCTTCTGTGGTTCTGTCTGTCTGTGGGTCCAGCATCTCTTGACCGCACCTATCTCACTCTTCCCGGGTCTGCGTCAGCCACATGGTACCCTAAATGTCACATTTAAGCACTTCGGTTATTACATTTGGGAGGGATTAGGATACAGCCCGACGCGTTTAACACCAAATAAAGACACGAATGTATCCTTTTCTGCACGACTGTCCATGATGCGTCACATTCTATGACGTTTTCTTTTCCGTATGAGGCCGGTTCTTACAACTGGAATCACATCTGGACAATGAGGAACATAAACCCCACCGGAGTCCTGATACTACCCTGTCCAAACCCCAAATATTTGACTAAATCTGTGACGTATTTAACCACTGATGAGTACCGTACCGGGAATTCTTCGTATCCAATTGGGAGAATCTTACAGGTTTACAATTAGGATTAACAAGGTTCGGAATCTTCTAGTAAACGAACGTTACCTCGTTCAAGGCACAGCGGTTCCGTCATGGCCGCCATGTCCGCCTCCTTCCCGGGGTGGTAGTACGAGGACATCATTTTCAGCTACTTCGCTTCCAGGGTAGTTCCGTGTATCTCAATGCGTGGATAGAGCAGAAATTGTGGCTCACAGCGATGTGTCTTGCATCTTATGACAAGGTCAGCTGAGTGGAGACAATGGGGAACGAACCACAGCACGGCCTCGCGCAGCAGCCTCCTCCAGCTCCGACTTGGATTGGATCACACTGGCACGAGCGGTCTGAGCTGCTGGCGCGTGCTGCACTCTCACTGTAATAACACTGGAGTAAACGGAGCGGTCTGCCCGTTTAAAGTGGGTAAATATAGGCTATTCTTTGCAGAACTGGGTTCGAGCCCTGAGAGATGACCCATATTTCACAGAGTCAGTTTACATGCACATCAAAAGTCTGATGTTAGCCGATTTACGGTCGGAGTTGTCACATTATTATTTATATTATTATATTTCCTACAAACCTGCAAGTTTTATTCGTTTTAACAGGGAGTCTAACTCATTTTAGTTTTTACTTTAGGGACCATATTCCCACTAGCATGACCTCAAGTAGGCCGGACTAGTAAAATAACAACAGTAAAAAAAAAAAAAAAAAAAAAAGTTATGTTTACATCTACAAAGTTTCCTTAATGATCTGAATAATATGAACTTCAAATGTATTAAGAATAAGGACAGCAATTTTAAGATTATGCCTTGATTTATCAGCTTGTCATTTACACACGTGCGTTATAACTATTACAAATAAACACAACATTTAGTAAAAACGCATACTCCTATTAAGACATTTCAGGTTGTTCATATTCACTGTTTTTTTGTAAAAATTCATGCAATTTTACTTTTTTACAATAAAGCAAAGAGAAGTTTGAAGTTGTAAATATTTATAGGTTATTATGATAGTATTCTACTGGTTCTGACCCACTTTGGATCATATTGGTCTGTATGAGGAACCAGAATTAAGATGATTTTGACACCATATTGTTCATATCTTCAATGTAATTTTTGAATTTCGCAAATTCATCCCAGGGGCCGGACTGGACCCTTTGGCGGGCCGGATTTGGCCCCCTGTGCTTTATAACACAATGGCAGACAAATCAGATTAAGACGCTGGGATTTATCCTCAGTACTCCAATCTTTGTGCATGTATATCCAATAATCTGATTTCTTTCATGGTTTTACATGAGCATGTGTAGAAATAATTACATTATAGAAGACAGAAGTGATGTAGGAGACAGTAAAAAGGAAGTTTGGGTTCATCATCACATTCTCTGAAAGATATATGATGAATGTGGGTTTCCTGATAATCACATTTCTGATTACAATTATCTAGTTAGTCCCAGTTATGACACTTCTATGGTCACATTAAGAAGCTCACTGAATGGACCATAGAATCATTTTAGATCACAATGTCACTGCTTTTGCATTAATACTTAAGGTTTTCTTACAGATTTCCAGTCATTCAGAAATGATGGGATAAATAATAATAATAATAAAGGTCAAATCAAACTGGAAATCACAAATGTCATGTTTGGGAATAGATGTGTGATTTAACCCATAAAAACTTAATAAACAGTGATGACAACTTTAAAATCTTGTGAAATAAACAGGTCATTACACTTTTATTGTAAATTATAAAGACAGAAAAAGGCCAGTGGTCAAGTTACATGTTGTGTTGTATGCTGCATAGAAAATACACAAAACACATCAAGATGACCACTGAAAATTAACAGACAGAAGGTTCATAATTTATTCCAGAATGAATAAACAAAAACCAACCCAAAAGGTCACAACTCTACGTTTCCTTCAATTTTACATACATTAAGCAATAATTGATAACCCGAGTTGAAATAAGTAGAAAAATCAAAACAGTTTTTTTTTGTTGACTACACAATAAAAACAATCCCAAAACAAGGAGAGCACGTGTTTTTAGTTCATGGGAGGATCCATGACCATGATGAGGGGATAAAAATCTAGCCTGAAACACTAATGTTTAGCTGGGCAAAGCAGAAACGCTGCCACTGAATCAAATAATGAAACAATAGTTAAATATTTTACAGACAGAAAGCTAGCAAACAGTTTGAGACAGTGGAAGCCCTGAAAGCATGTCGATTTTGTGAACCTTGGCAGAAAGTTGAAGACCACGTAAATGATTACGGCCGAAACAGAGCACGATGCAACTGCTTTTCCTATGTCTCAGTACTCCTCTCCTGCTGCCTCCATCTTGTACCCGTTCTCACCAGAAGCGTAGCCTTCAGCAGATGGCACTGATTGCTGGTCCATGATCCCGTCCTGACTGTACTCCTCCATGTTGGGTGGAGCTCCTCCCTCATCCTCATTTCCTGTGTCATCCTGGGGACCCATGTCGTCTCTCATGGAGCCGTGGCGCTCCTCTCTGCGCTCCCCCCTATCTCGCTCCCCTCTCTCCCTCTTGTGCTCCCTGTCTCGGTCTCGGTCTCCTCTGCGCCGGTCTCTGTCCCTGTGGCTGCGCCTGCGGTCCCTGTCCCTTTCTCTATCCCTGTCTCTACGCTCCTCCGTGCCTTCACCCACTTCTCCTTCGTGCTCCTCCAGGGTACGCTCCCCACCTTCGGGGACACCGTCTACCAAACTGCCCTCCTCCCCATCTAACCCCTTGCCTCTTTCCCGGTCTCTCTTGCGATCCCGGCTCCTGCTCCTTCTCTTCCTGTCTCGGTCTCGGCTCCTCTCCCTACTCCTGCTGTCTCCCCCTGCAGCCCCTGTGCGATCCCTCTCCCGCTCTCGGCGTCGGGCGCCACCACCACCGCCGCCGCCGCCGCCGCCATCCTCCGCTCCCACAACTTGCCTGTCTCGCTCTCTTTCACGCTCCCGGGATCTGCTGCGTCGGCGTCGTTCACGGGATCTGGATCTGCGGCGGTCTCTGTCCTTGTCCCTGTCACGTTCCCGGCTACGTTCTCTACGGTCAACACGATCCCGATCACTATCAGTGAACAGAAACATGCTGTTCAACACTGCACACAACAGAAGACTTCAACAAAAGGCCTTGAGTTGAAGGACTCACCCCCCAAGTGAGCGATCATCATAACGGGAGGCGTCATCTCGGCCAGAGTGCTTGATGTTGACATCAGCTCCACCTCTTCTGGTACCACCCAATCCACCTCCTAGTTAAGAGGAAAAGTGCCATGAAGCGAGGACAAAATACATATTTGATTATACAACTGCACTGACAATGTTTGTCCACGATTTGTGAATAATGGGTTCATCTGTATCTGCTGTCAGTCTCACTTATCCAGAGGAACAGAACCATCAACTTTGCTGTTAAGGGTTAGTTAGGATTTTATAGAGTAGTAGAAGGTACTTATCCACAGTCTAAGTCTGCAAGATCAAAGTAAAAACAGCATCAGGTAATACTAACAAAACTAAATTCTTAAGTTTTTCCTCAAATTACAGCTCTAAAAAAAAAAAAACAAAACAACTGTAATTGCACCATTTGACTAATCAGTATATTTCATATACAACTGTTGCAGGGTAAAGATATTTCATTTTGTAAATTGGAATCCGAGCATTTGTTTAACATATCCCCCCAAGAACCAGCAATGCATTTTTGTCCTTGGGAGAGGACAAGAGTTGCACAGTTTCACAGGGCATTCTACTGTGGAACACCTCATCAGAGGAGGAGGACTCAGACTGAAGCAGCAGAGTATGTAGAGGAAAGACAACACTGATAATGAGTGGCATGATAAGACATTTTAACAAGTTGGTGGTGATCGCTAGTATTTAGTTTCTAATCTTGACAGAAGAAAACAGCTCAAAAGAGCAAGATTTATTTATTTATTTTAAATGTGTTTGTTTCCTAGTTTTGAAGAGAAATCGTGTCAATTAAATGTTTGAAACTGTATGGAGAAAAAAATTCCCATTACAACAGTTCCCAGAATTTTTATATAGTTACCTTGATGTTTCATTATTAGTATTGTATATTTAATGTTTGCAAAAACACATCTATTCTCTACAAAGAAATAATGACCCCCCCCCCTCCAAAAAAATAAGTATTTTGCTGTTTATTTTTAAATATAAAACTGCATACAGGACTGTTAGTATCTTGACAGTGTACAGTCTTCTAATATCAATACCC
This sequence comes from Maxillicosta whitleyi, assembly GCA_029822895.1. Lineage (NCBI taxonomy): Eukaryota > Metazoa > Chordata > Actinopteri > Perciformes > Neosebastidae > Maxillicosta > Maxillicosta whitleyi. Next base: position 111,910 of record JAPSES010000069.1, read on the forward strand.
TCCTAATCTATGAATGACAAATGAGATGACGGTCTGAACATTTCAGACTATATTTCTGATAAAACTCATCAAAACAATCAGCAGCTGGCGGTTACATTTAATGATTATCTTTGTATTTAGGCTCCAGGATGTTAGAACTGCATTTCTCTGCCTGTACCTGGTAGACTCTCTAGGTTTTGTGACAGATCGTGTTTCCACCTGCTTGTGTACAAGAGGTCCAATGTCTCAGAAAAAATTGTCCAACAGATGTTATGTTCCTGTAATTCATGGACCTCTTCTTCCATTTGTCTAGCTCCAATCTAGTTAGAAAAACAGACAATGCCTTGGCTTATGAATAATCTAGTCTGTTTAGTACCAGGGTTCGTTACCCATCTGGCTAATTTGTAATTCAGCATGTTGCGGAAGGAAAGTGTTATTGAAAAAAAAGACAGACTTTTCTGGCCACACCACCCAGCCCTGGCTGTTAACAAGTTTAGGTTGTAATCAATTAAGGCCTTCACTAATATAACTGATGAAATATGATCACATCAGTTTGAAAAAAAAAACAAAAAAAACACACATACACACTAGGGCTGCAGTGACTTAGTCGACAGCAAAATTACAAACGGGTCATTAGTGACTTCATCATGTGTATCCCGCAGAATGCAATCCCATAAACAATGGTTCAACATAGCCAACTGAAGCAGCTCAGAGTAAGATATATGTTTTTACAGAAAAAGAAGACATGTACTCCACAACACACTGCTGCTCTGACCGAGTCAATTTCACACATACAATGTATTGAAGCGACCCTGCAGTAATTGTTCTGTTAATGTTACCATTTGAAAGTTCGGCACTAAATGACTGTAATGCATTCAGTGTGTATGGGACAATGATACAAGGGGAGAAGATAAGAAAGGTATGGGGGTGGAGCCAGTGAGACGGTGTATGCGAGGAGAAAAAGAGAGCAGCGCTTTGTAATCTGACTGTATACTGTGATTATTAGTCGACTACACATTACAGTAGTTGATTTGAAATAGTTATTAGTTGCAACCCTGACACACACACACACATAAAGCCAAACACCTATCTGTTCCACTTCCAAAATGAAATGCCACTAAAAGGATTACATTACATTTAGCAGACATAGACGTACCAAGTGTGACTGGATATCTTAGTGGCTAACACCGCAGAAGGTTGCAGTTCGAATCCCAGGTGGGCCCTTTACACTATACATGCCTATATGTACCTTGTAAGTCGCTTTGGATAAAAGCGTCAGCCAAATGTAATGTAAAGTGGGCAGAGCAAATGAATAACATGTCAACGTGCTTGTCAAACATATTAAGTTTAATAAGAGAGGCAGCTGACCTAGCCTTCGGGGATGCCATCCTTTGACCGTTCTTCCTCGTTCCACATCCACCAAGACCCTCCTGCCATCAATCTTCTTCCCATCTGCATGCTTGTAGGCAGCTGGAGGAGAGGAAGGGGGAGAGGGCATGGAAAAGGTGAGAAAGGAGTACAACTGCATCAATGTGGCCAAGGAAAAAACGGTGCATTATACTGACCAGGAGCAGGTGAGGCCGAGAGGGCTGCTCTCTGGGTAAAAGCCGAAGAATAATGGGAGTAGATCTCCTTCCACGAGTAGAGTGATCGATATGTTGTACTTCTAACGCCCAACCAAGCTTTGTGTTCTAGTATTGGCTATATTAAGCCAATTAGCAATGTATTTAAGATTTACAATCGGTATTTCTGTGGAACAGCCTTAATAGATCAATGCCTAAATAAATCCATAATTTAAATAAGGCTTACTCACAGATTGGACTGTGATTAACAAGGCAAGAACACTCAGATCTGATTAATGTTGCATTCCATTGCAGAACTGCTGCTAACATTACTCATACTTTGTGTTCAGCTAGTTACTTACATATATTCAAGACACCGTCCTGACTGAAGACATCACTGAATGTCAGTGACCCAAGTGCCCCGCACCCATGTGTGAGTTGAACCCATACATAATATATACATTCAAAGGAAAGAGCATTACAATGATGCAATACTTATGTTGTGGTCACCTACTAGAACCTTTTCAAAGCTTACCAGCTTCATGATGCAACAGCAACCAAGTGGAGGAAACTCAATGTAAAGTTGTGAACATTCAGAGTTACCCCACACACCATCCCATTACAGCACACAACACTCTTTCAATCCATCTTGTATGATGGAGGTCTTGTTGAGGTCCAGATGGTTCACTCTCGTTGCTACACTGGTGTGCAAAGATGGTGACCCCTGAGGACACTTACACCTATGGGGGCATTTCCCAGCAATTCAGCACAGTCTGAGGGCCTTACCAAACTCCCCCAATCGTGAGCCTTAAATACCTTTCTCCAGTCTTAGGGCCTTACCAACGTCACTCAGACCGAGAGGACACATACTGTCACAGCGCCTAACAGGGGCCTTACCAGAACCCCTCCACTTCCTGCAGATAATAACTTCCAATCCATTTTAGGGCCTTACCAAACCCCCACCATTCCTGTAAAAACTGACCAAAAACTGGAAAGGAAAAAACCAAAACCAAAAATAAACAAAACAAAAAACAAACAAAACAAAACAAAAAAAAAAAACGGAAAAAAAACAAACACAAAAAACAAGACTTCCTTCCTTATAGAAGCCTTCTCAATATCTCAAAGTAGCTGTTTTTTGTACTTTGACTTCACTGGTCATATCTCTAAACCTGTGTCTGAAACTGTAAAGTGTCCTAACTTAGCAAACTGTATCAATGTCTTTACTACCTGACATGTAAAAGCTGAAACTATGAGGTCTATTTACCTAAACTATGTATAAATCTGGAAGGCTACGCTTGCAAACTTTTATAATTACGTAGTGGAAAAGTGTATGAAGAGCCCATTTAACAGTTATGAAAAATATTCCCCTCATCACCCTTTTCTATTAAAGCCAGCTCAGACTCACTTAAAGGTCATCCTTAAATGCAAGTACAACAACATTCAGTTGGGCTGTCGATTACAAAAAGACTAAATTTGCTCTTCAACCTGCATTTCCTGCCTGTATGCCCACCTCTCATTGGATGAATGAGCCAAACTACACTGCCTGGCCAAAATGTCAGGATTTTGTTGAACCTCCTTTAACTTGGTAACAGGATGCATACATTGTGGATTCCTTTACGCCACACAATGCTTCTGCAACATTAATTTCTTGTCAAGAACTTGAACCGATGATGGGACAATCAGACTGCACCACAAGTCTTCTCCATCAAATCTAAAATGTTCTCAGTAGCTTTATGGTCTGGACTATAATTCAGGACATGTTTACACATGGAATGGTAACCACACTTGATGAGCCTGATGAATCCAGGTATTGTGATCTTAGATACATGCAGGTAGGGACTTTTTTTTGGCCAGGTAGTGAATATGAATTGCCATGTAGCTACATTAATGCCTATTGTGTCATTAGTGACACATCTGTGCCTGTTTTTTGGCCGGACATGCAGCAGAATATAATGAAAAAAGAATAAGATCATGTGAGCCATGTTTCTGACCAATTAATATAAACACTTTTTGTCAACAGATGGGATCAATAATAATTATCTTTAATTAAGCTGAAGATGAAATTCAACATTGTACTAAAAAACAAAAGGATTTTAAAAACTGTCTTTTAAACTGCTCTCATTCCTGACCTTAATGCAACCACTGCACCACGTCGATAAACATTTAAAACAGCTTCACTTTTCTATATTTTGGTAAAGTATTTCCTTAACCACAATCTCCTAGTGGGACAGAGTTAAAAACCCTGAAAATGTCACTTGCTCACTATCTATCCTGATATACAGCTACGCTGGTCCTACCGCAAGGCCAAGGTCGCAACTAGAGGTAGCTTTAACAAAAAGGGCAGAATCATTGGGTAGTATTTAAAATACTAGTGGTCAGGGGTGCGTTCAATGGTCAAAGCCTATCATCCAAGTTGAAGGAAGTGCCCTGAAAGCTCATTAGGACTTGCAAATAATGAAGCTTTTCCCATTGAACGTAGCTCCTCTTCCCTATGTAGGAGATGGAGGGTGGAAAGAAATCTTACCCATCATACAAACCCATTATACCAACCATATACTGAGCTGTGGTAGTAGGGTGTAGATGTATCATAACCATCATCATCTGCCAGCCAGCTCTGGCCAATAGCCATCACAGATTGGCGGCTGCAGTGGCAATGAGAACAACAAACAGTTAATATACTATAGAGCCCCACATCCCCCCTCAAAATTCACCTTGCTGTTACTACATAACTGTGATTCAGCAACTCTGGTCTTGAGGAGCTCATAGCTGTAACATCAGAATAGTGCCACTGTGTTTGCTGGCACTATTCATTATGTCAAATGAGACTTCTTTAATCACTCATCACAAATCAGACAAATCTCAACGTGACCAGGGTTGAAGACCACCAATACAGACTTTGACAAACAAGCTAAGTACCTAGACAGACAAAGGAGGCGTTACCATTAAGTCCTTGAAACTTTGGCAAACCCCTCACTCAGTGCTTGGTGATCTGGCTGACCTTGTGCTTACCATTACAGTCCAACCGGGAAAGCTGCTCTTCCACAGAGCTACCACGCCTGACAGTTAAAAGAAAATTTGCCCTTTGACAGGCACAGTTCAGTGAGATTCTACATCTTGTCCGCCCAGTTTTCCCAAGATGCCCAACTGAACAGAGTAGCTCCCCTCCTTTTCCAGACCATTAGTCAACTGCTGACACGCATCAAACACAAACACACACACAACCAGACTCAGATTGCAACATGCAAATTGCACTTCGGTAAGGTGAAAACTGACGTCTTTGATGATCTAAACGTCATTAAGTAGTAGTCACTTTTCCAAGGTGTTAGGGAAAGCTGCCACCCCCCTAAAACTACACGCATTGAGAATAAGGTACAGGAAGGGGTTCATAAGGAGAACCCCCCTGCATTTCACAGCTCATTGTTAACAGGTGAACTGTTCTCAGTTGGTTGGCTCAGTGCTCTACAAAAGGTACTCACAGTGCATGTCTCGCTCATGCTCATACTCGATGAATGCATAACCCCGGGGCTTCCCTGTCCTCTTGTTGTAGACTATGTAGATCTGAAAAAGACAGACATGAAAATGTACAATGACTGTGGGATTCATTATTAGATCCATCACCCCCAATTACAGTTCTGCATCACATGCATTTAATTTGAACAAAAACACATAAAATACATAAGATACAAAGTTACTTCAGTGGTATAGAATGGAGGCTTCTGCATTTCCATGGAGCATACCAAAGGTTTCCACACTGATGTGTTTTTCCCCTTCAAGACTTCTTACAAATGTTTGTGTATTCAAGTTGCAGATCAGTTAATCCTAGTTCACTTTTGCCCCTTTTCCACTGCACCTGTCGACAACTCATCTTGACTACACACGGTTTTGGTGCTTTTCAATTTTTCAAATGTAGAGCTAGGCAATAGCTCTAGATTTTGAAATATCAACATTTGTACATGGTTCGGTTTCCAGTCATTAGATGTGAAGCAGAAAAATGTGTACAGCAGGGAATGCCAAAAACGTATTCCTACGAAAGGTTTGATTATGACCAATCTATTTCGCCATTTGCAACAGCGGTATAAAGTACAATATTAAGAGATTTTAAGACTGTGTTGCAATAAAACTCACTCATGGCATCCCTTATGAGAAATGGTGACAAGTGCTGCAACATTTCTAAGGTTGTAGTGTACCACATTGCTAAAGGTATGCATTTTACTTTCAACAAATTTTGTTGTTGAACCATTTCATTTCATTTATACTTATTTATTTTATCTTTTTGTGGACATATTGATATTGTGCTGCTTTCCACCAATTAAAAAAATGCTTATATAGCAGTTGGTAGCTGTGAATTAGACCTAGAACTCTCTTAATTATATTATTTTATAAGAAAAAAAATTAATATATAAAACACACACACACCATTCAAAAAAAATGATCAAGATATGACTTTTGGTTCATATTGCCCATCCCTACTAGTAACCAGATTTTTTTTCATAACACCTCCGGCAAGAGTCTATCGTGGCTGAGTTGGCCACTGAATAATCAGAGGGAGTGTTGTCACATGTTGGTCTTCAGTTTCATACTTCTGTATGGCTTTCAAAATTCTCCTTTGCTTTTCAAGTGCATTTTGTCTCAATGCTTGTATGCATTTCTGGCGCTCTTGTTTCACCTTTTCTGTGACAAAACGCCACAGACCCAACAAGTACAGCAGCATTACTTTTTACTATACAAAGTGAAACCTGTCGCCTAAAAAGACATCACAGCAGTTTCCATAACTTCCACTGACCATACCAATCTCATTCACGTTGAAGTGATGTCAATTTCAGCAGAAAAGCAACAGCACTGTACCAAACCATGTAGAGTTGAGCTGGTACCATGCAGTGGAAAAGGGGCATTTGTAGCTTTAATCTAAAACTCTAATTTGGTCACTTGAAGAGCTTGTTCAATAAAGTAATAACAAAACAAATACAGTTTTACATTAACATACTGTTTTTACATGTAGAGGCAAAGTGCAGTTTGTACACCAAATGTAAACATGCATCAAGTCTAGTTAGGGAATAAGAGAAGCAAAACATACCCGTTTTATGGGGCCGTAAACCTCAAACTCACGACGAAGTTTGGACTCTGTAGTATCATAGTTCTAGAAGACAGACAGCACAGATGTCATTGAAACTAACACACTACACATCACCAGAACAGCGAGAAAAAAAAAGATCTCCACTCATTCCATCAGTCCTGACAAGAGAAGTCTATTTAATACTCACAACTCGGGCAACAAACAATGTTTTGAAGGCATCTCCTTGTGCATTGGGGTCATTGTGAGGGTCCCCTGGAAAAATGCAAATATGTAGAATTAGCTTAAATCATAAATCCATACACATGGGCAAATGTTAATGGTATGCGTCTCTGCTAAAACTTACAAAGCTTCATTTCCGTCTCCACTACTGCTTGCCTCCTCTCAATCTTCTCTCGCCTCTGTGCAAATACAAAATTTATAGACAATAAGTTAGTAACCACTCAAGGAGGATTCTCTGAATGAAAACACTGATAAAATACTAGGGTTTAGTATATGCTACCGCTACACTGCAATTACACACACATTACACCCAATTTAAATATAATTGAGAGCCATCATACATCCACGAAGAGTTGGTAATGTGTACAAAAAGACTGAAATCCTTTATGTTCTGTATTAACTGGAGCATATAGAGAGCAACCCTGTCCTGTATACACACTTAAGTAGCATCAAGAGCCAGAACAAGTACCTTTAAAACCCTAAGGCCTAAGGGAAGAAATTCTGTAAAACCGAACATTTAGAATCATGGGTGAAGGTTTGTGTTTTACATCTCACCTTCCTCTCTAGTCGCTCCTCTCTGGTCTCCGCCCTCGTCGGCGGAGGGGCATCTCTAGGGTCCTGATTAGAAAAGGTACAAATCCGAACGTGAAATAGAGTATTGACAAAGAAAATATAATAAAGGTATACAGATACTGATAGAGATTGAATACTAACTTCGAAGTGCCTGATAAAAGGGGCAATGCCACTGTAAGGTTGGTTGTGATGTTTCTCATGGGGAAGTTTCTCTAGCTGAGGCAAGAAAGGTATAGGGTCTCGCGGCGCAAAAAGGGCCAGCAAGTTTGGAGGCAAAAACTGCGTCATCTTTCACCTGAAATGACAAATACACTGGTTAATGATACTTAATATAATCCAACATTTCACCAGAACAAAGTATGAGGAAGGCCGAAATAATCACAGAAAGCGTAATCGTTTGCTAGCCAGACTTCGCTATTATGGCGACCTTTTTCATCAGTATGTATTGTAAATGTAAATAGATATTTTACCAGATATTATACTAAAATAATACATCTCTGCTTAAAATAATGTGAATATTGGGATTTCACACAGCAATAAAATACGACCTAACGAAGCTACTTGGAAGTCCAATCGTTAGCATCGGATAACTACATCATAGCTATGCTAGCTAAGTAGCCGACAGTGGCCTTCTTACCCGCTCCTCAGACGTCCTGAGAAAATTTAGACCATGAATCAAAGCAAGGGGACGACGTGTGCACTTATCTGGTTAGTACTCTGGTAAAACACCCGACAAATACCTCGAAACTGACCCCACACAAGACTCTTAGACCCTTGAATAGTGCGCTAACTAACAACTGAACGCGTGTAGGGCAATCGTGGTAGCGCTAACAAATAATAAAATGGCGGGATTGCCGTAAATGAAGAAGAAACGACGTAGATTTTTTTCTTCTGATTTGATTGGATATTGCTAAACCTTGTGACGGATGCACGACCGTAAACCCACACGGATGGACACACTGCTAAACAATTGTCGGTGTCGAGTAAGCATAAAAGCAAAAACAAAAGAAGTCGTTATTAATATAATTTCTGTTGCCCACTTGTTAATGTGGAGCAACATTTAAGATAACCACTAAAACTAATCTTATTTGAATCTAATTTTTAACCGTCTAGTGTCAAGCTTTAATGTCACAAGTGTCTTTGTGCTGTTTCTTTCATCGTGCACAAAAAAACATTTGTTTATATAATCAACATAGGGATCCTGCAGTGGGATATACTACTTGTACTAGGTGGCTGGTGGTTTGTGGTCTTTTCAGTACTTAACATGTTAGTCATCTATATCCATCCATCCTCTGAGCCGTTCACCAGTCCTCTGGAGGTAGGACAATAAACCAGCGGCGTACACCCCGGACGTGTCACCAGCTCATCGCAATACTAATTCAGTAAATTATTTAAAAGAACCCCAAATATTTTTCTCTTTTTCAATATGGAAGGTCAAGATGTGGCCAAGCACTCTACACTGGCAAATTCCATGTCTTTATCAACAAAATAATGACCTAATCACATTAAGAAAACAAATTCAGGCTATTTCCCATCTAACCGGATAGATTGCTTTATAATTTACCCATAAGTTGTCATGCAGTAAATCGGGTAATGACCATATGTTGTGCATATCCTACAACATATCACAAACACTGGATAACATAAGGTAAACACAGGAAAAGAAAAAAAAAAAACTCAGTAAATAAGCAAATTCTTCAGTATACTGGTTTTCAAGCAACATTTATATTTTTGTTGGTCAAGTCATTTTATAAAGTATAAAGAGTTTTAGCAACTTTCTCATCTTCAGTAACACATGCACACAAAACACATACAGCAGAACCAAAGTGAGAGGTCAATTGTCCAATGTATATGAACCATCATCATCATTCAGCTGTCTAACTCACAGAGAGGGTCAACTTGCATACGGTCTGCAGAGGCAGATGCAGAGGGGAAATGTAGCTTCTTTATACTTTGTACATCAGATTCTGGTGTGAAACCAGGTATTACAGATTCCCACAGCTTGGCTCTTGATACACGTGGATTAGACAAAAAGCATTAACACTTCAGGACAATGAAAAAAAGTTTTGTAAATGGTATCACTGTTGTGACAAACAGTAAATGAAGACTAAAAATAAGAAGCTTCACAAGGAGCTATTTATTGCACAGTTCTAAAATATTAGGTCACATGGGTATTCATGATGGCATTCACTTTCTGAAATCTGCATACATGATAAAGTTTGTGTGAGACATATTTACACTGAGATCATGGAGAAAAGAACAGACCTGTAAAAGATCACGTAAAGGCAAAGACAGGGTGGAATATCAAAACAATAAAAACATTTCATGACAATTAGTGGATGGCCTGGATGTCCCAGATCATTAGCAGAAGGCAATGTTGGGGGTTGGGTTTGTGTGTAGATTAAAAAAAAAAAAATTATAACAATAAAAAAAACAAAACACCCCACTAGGCAGAGGAATGCAGGGTTCCTGATTCCCTGTCCTCCCTCTCCTCTTCATCCATCTTCCGTCCATGCTTCCTAAAGTACTTGTAGCGTTGGACATACAGTTTTACAAGGTTGCTGACTTTGACCGGGTTGATCTCTCCAGTGCGGCTATGACAGATCTAAGACAAGAAACAGTTTGGTTAAAGAGGCTTCATTTAAGGAACCTTTATGTTTGGTTCATGTGGTGTAATTGTAGACTCGGGCAGATTTCGCTGTGACTTGAAATACTTGTGTGATTTTAAAGCTCCAGATTTGTACAAGTATCATGTTGTAGAAGTCTTAATAATTATGTGATAAAGCAAATTAACAATTTTCATGTTAAAACAGTCAGACAAATTACATTACCATTAATCTATCGCACAAACTCGTAAGAAAAATTAGGGGATGTATGGTCAAGGTATTGAAATCAAATATTTAGTGATTCTCTTGTATCTGAACACCACAAATGATTACAAATGATCCAAATTCAAGAGCTCAGTGATCCTTGAAATCTGTTTGTTCATCAGGTTTGTTGAGCGCTGAAGGCACCGCATCCTTTGTAGTTCCTTAAACAGGAAAACCCATGAACATAGACAGCTGACAATCTACTGCACAGGGGTCAAACATACAGCCTGGGGGGTCAAATCTGCCCCCTCAAAGGGTCCAATCCAACCCCCTGGGATGAATTCATGAAATTAAAAAATTACACTGAAGGTATCAACAATCAAGGACGTTCAAATCATTTAAAAATGATCAGACCAGTAAAATGCTATCATAACAACATAAGGAATGAAAACTGCACATTTATGTCTTTGTTTTAGTGTAAAAAAAAAAAAAAATTACACAAAAATGTTTACATTTGCAGACAAACCTCTTAAAAAAATGTGAATAATCTCAAATCTCTTAAGATAAATATGAGGAATTTTAAAATTTGACCTGTAATTTACAGTTAGATTCACTGTGATATCCAAGTTGTGATTCACATGTATAAATGATAAACTAAAGCGTAATGTTAACATTCATTAATTTTCAGGTTGTTCATATTTCTTCATATATTTGAGTACAATTCATGGATGTAAACATTTTCATTTCAGAATTTTACTTTTTTTTCACTCAAATGTTCTCATCTCATGTGTTTTAAATACAGATTTTTTTTTTTTATTCCTTTTAGGAAGTCTTTACTCTTACTGGACATTTATATAAGAGTTCAGTTTATTATTATTCTTAAAAACAAAACAGCAACTTTCTGTTTTCCTTTTCATATTAATTTCAAACACTTACAAAAACTAATAAACTATTTTATAAGGATTATAAAATACTGTATAGATTAAAAAATATGGAAAAATGCATTTCAGACAGACATGTGGCCCCTCCACCCACCACTCCCCTTAAAAAACCATGGGTCTAATATTTTTCTAAAGGCTAACCCCACAAAATTCACCTGCTTTGGGTTTTATCTTTATTAATACACTGTACTGACAGAAATACTGCACAGCCTACAGGAGCTTTGAGGACATCCTATTCTAAATCCAGAGGCATTAATATGGAGTTGGAACCTCATTTGCAGCTTAAACAGATTTTTAAATTCTGGGAAGATTTTCTACAAGATTTTGCAATTTATGTATGAAATGTTTTTACCCCCTCATCCTGAATAGCCTTTGTGAGGTCAGATACGACTGTTGGATGAGAGGCGTGGCTAAAAGCAGTCCAGTGGTGTTCTTTACACTACTCCATCCAACACAATTCAACACATGGCATTGTGCATGATTTAAGGCGTGCGTGCAGCTGCTCAGCCATGGAGACCCCCACCATGTGTTTGCTGCAGTTCCTGTGCTGACACCAGTGCCAGATGAGGGCTGGGCAGTTGTTCAGTCTGCAGAGCACTGGCATGAGCATTCATGTGTACACAGGGACTCCACACTGTAACTTTACATGGTTTGCCCGAGTTGTTCCTTAACGTTCCCACTTAACAATAATACCAGGGTTAGATCTGAACACTAGCCCGTTAGCCCGTGGCTAGTGCAGATATTCACAGGATAATGCAAAAACTCTGCTACTAGCCCGTGTTGGCTAGTGCTAAACTTTTTACCATTAGATCTCAGTTGTGATTGTTACCCTGACATTATTACCATGAAACATTATGATATATGTGTCATAGGTTTTTCATGTTTGCAAAACTACTGAGGAATATTTATTTTTGTCTGAAAATTTACTTGCGTAAGAATTTGTCACATTCTATTCTAGTCCATTGGCAAAACAACTACGTGTATGATGTCAATTCTAGTCTGTTTATAAACATTCGTCATATTTTTTCTAGTTTCAGACTATTGGATGATTTCAGTTCTGTCCATTTTCTGATGTTACAACTAGTCTACTTCAGTTACCTGTAACCAATGGTTACCTGTGTTGTACTTTAAAGTC
>JAPSES010000069.1:155708-167947 GCA_029822895.1 Maxillicosta whitleyi
TTGATGGACGTATTAGGCAACCAATAAATGTAAAGATGATCAGTACATTGATTGGTCAGAGTTTTCCTCTGATTACAACCTCTAGACCAGACCAAAAGTTTCATTTTTTTTTTGCAAACAATTTATTTCAGTGGGTGGAATGGGAATGTGAAGAGGTTTTCACACAATATTGTAAAAAAAAGATCACCTACCCTTCTTTCACATTATAACCTTTATTAATTTAAATATTTTGGCCCAAGCATTTATATAGTCTGTCATAAGTATTTAGTACAAGTCGGGGGTGGGGCAGTAGTTATTCAGGAAATTTCCTGGGCTTTTTTGATTCCATCAGCATCTCTAACACTGCAGCACAGGACAGGTGACACGGGTCATTTAGCATCGATTAACAAATATTAAATATGTCTAATATACATGGCTTCCTTTAATAGAAGAACTATGTTTATAATTTCAAGTTCCGTTTCACATTGTAGGTAAATAAACAATATACTTTGGCAAAACCTTGATTACAAAGCAAAGACTGCATTGCATCAAGACAATCTAAGAGCAAAACTCCGTATTATTAAAATAGTAATCATTAACCCCCACCTTGATGAGACAGGCACTGCTGACCAGTTGTTTGGGGTCCACTACATCAACAAGGGGCTCCTTGATCGCCACTTCTTTGATGCATGACATGTCAAACCCATAGACGTTCTCCCACCCTAAACAGAGAAAATCAGAGATCTGAAAATTAAAGCAGGTCATATCTATCCTGTAGTCAGGTTTCCAGAAAAAAAAACCCAAATATATATAACAAAATAATGACATAGAATCCCTGTATTCATGGCACAGATCTACTTATGACTACGGTGAAGACTTACAAAAGCACGAAGCATTTCTTAGAGTCAGGTCGAGGGAACACGCACATCCATGAGGAAAATCTAGATTTCCCTTACCCTATTCTGTACGCAGGCATTCGTTAGATTATTACTGTGATGTATAATGAATGTTCGTATGAAGAATATTTGACTCTTTCTAGACACTTTGGTCCTTACATCATAATAGTATCAAGAATTGAAAAGGTGTCACTATGTCCATTGAAACTGTGTTAATAAGTCCAAAAGTGGACGATATATTTTCTAAATGTTTATATCAGTGTAGCTTAACATGTTATTTAACACACCAGACAAATCCTGTGAGAACCGAATGTTAAGCACTGATGTAAAACCATGTCAAAATCTTAACACTTTGACCAAGAATAGGTTAAAATGTGCTTAATAACACGCTTTCAAAGATTTATTTTAAGCACTCATCATTCTTACTACGTTACATGTACAAATACCTACTGAAATATGTAACACACATTGACTTTGTACATGTATAACCTATATCAGAAGATGAAACAGAACAGTGTCGCTGCTTGACCTGACCCTACAGAAACCTGCTGAAAAAGAACCAAGTGGGTTACTCACAGTGGATTTTGTAGTCCTTATACTGTCTGTCTTCAATGGCAGTGACGTAAAGGGTTGCCCTGTCTGGAAAGATCAGTCCATCTGGTTTCTGTCAGGGCGACATTACATTCAATTCCATCAAAACATTGAGGGTCCTGACATGTCCCAAGGAGGTGGGTGAGGAAAATCACATCAATGTACAGTCAGTAGATTGAGTTAGAGCTCAAATGTTTAATCAATTGTAAGTTTATTTTGACTTCTCCCTTCAGGGGTCACCACAGTGAATCAGATTTGCATGTTTAATCAGTTTACTTAATTAAAAAAATAAAATAAAAAAAATTCTTCTGTCACAATTTTCCTGAATCAAAGATTTGTTTCCTTATTTCACTGTTGCTAAACATCGGTGTCACATGACACCAGGGTCAACACAAACAATATGGAGCATAGCTCAGAAGAGATGAAGTAAAAAGGCAAAATATGGGATTGACTTTTCTACATTGGAACCATGACATACACCTCTGACGCCTTCACACAAATGTTTAAGTTAGTTCTGTGTTAAGTTAATAAGTTGGATGTAAATGCGTTTGGGACTGCAGTGCACATTGGACTGGTTTGTGTCTATAGATATTTTAATATAGATATGATTTGCCCGACTGTAGCTGTGGTTAAAAAGGTTCCACTAACAAGACTCTAAAATGGATGTTTACAATGTTTGATGAAATCTAGCAAAACCAATGGGTTCCTCTGTCCGGTCTATGACTGCAGTATTTTCAGTGAGTAAATGAATAAATAGCAGGACTTTTCAAAGACCAACCATGTGAATTAGTGAAAATCTACCCACACATTTATGACGACTATCCTTTTCAATACCAACATTAGAAAAACCTCCAGTTGTTGCCATGTTTGTTATTATTGACATTCTTCTAACAACAGTTCACTTTTCTTGGTATTTCCCTCTGGTGGATAGAATGAGAAACACTCACTGTAATGAACTGGACGCATGGAAGTATGACAGCATCAACGTTTGAAACAGACGTACCCATTAATGCACTTAAAGTGATCATAAATGAGCACCATTCGTGGTCACCAGGCATATGTGTAGGTTTGTGCTGCTAACAGAAGCAGTTCACCATCCCACTGACCACTGTGGACTCAGTGTACACTAAGAGCAGCTGATCATGAGCTACTTCTCCAACAGGAACAGACACACCTGCTCTTTCTGTGGGTAAAAATACCTTGTTCCAAAAACAAGTTAGAGACTAAAAACTAAAATAAATAAAAATCAAGTGATGCAGTGAACACATACCAGCCATTTGTCCCTCGCATAAATGACTGTATTGAGCATGGACTCGTAGAAAAGGCAGTAACCCATCCACTCTGATATGATGATATCCACACCTTCCACAGGCAGCTCCACTTCCTCCACCTTTCCCTTGATGATGGTCACAACTGGGAACAGACCAAACAGTTTTATCTATATATCCATGTATGTATGCATCTATCCAAGTTTATAGAATTAAATTAATATTCACCATCATCAAGTTTGTTGGCCTTGACAATTTTCACAGCGTAGTCTGAAATACTGCTGCACTCAATCTGTTAAGACAAAGTCAAAAGAGCATGAACAAACTTCAGAATTAAGTTTTACGGTACAAACATGCTTCTCATGAATCCTTCAACAGCAGTGAGCGTAGAAACCCTTTTGGACAAGCTGTCATTTAAGTTAAAAGACTGAGCATGAACCACAAATGCAGTCAGCAAAACTTAAAAGATAACATGAAATAACAAATCATGTTACTGTGACTTCTTTCTTCATACCTGAAGTAATATACAGCATTAAAATACTTATTCACTTGGGTTTATTTGAAAACTATATTTAACTGTTTTTCAACTTTCTCACCAGCGAGGCGCAGCCATCTTGAAACACTAACTGATGGTTAATCTTCAGCAGTTACTGAAGTAAACACATGTTTATTGAGATACCTGTGGGTCATAACTCAGATTATATGCCATTAAAACATCACAGTGATGCTATATTAAATATGATCATAGTTAATGTAACATGTCTGAGTAGATCAGGTTCAGATCATCTAAAGCACAAGTGTCAAACATGTGGCCCAGGGGCCAAATCCAGCCTGCCAAAGGGTCCGATCCGGCCCCTGGAATGAATTTGTTGAAAAAATTACATTGAAGAAATGAATAAATGGTGTCAAAATCTTGTTAATTCAGGTTCCACATATGGACAGCTGGGTCAGAGCAGTAAAACATGATCATAATATCCTATAAATAACAACTGCAAATTTTCCTCTTTGTTTTGGTGGGGGGAAAAAGTAAAGTTACATGAAAATGTTTACATTAAACTATACTTTTACAAAAAAGTGAATAACTTGAAATATGTCAAAAATAGTCCCTTATATAGACCCTGATCTGTACATTAGAATGAACACATGTAAATGATAAACTGAGGCAGAACATTTTACAAATTGCATTTATTTTTCTAAACACATTTCAAATTGTTACTTTTATTCAGGTTTTTAAAGAAACTTTGTAGATGTGAACATTATCATCATTTAATGAAAATTTTTCACTGTTATTATTTTACTGGTCCGGCCCCCTTAGATCATATTGGGCTGAATGTGGCCCCTGAACTAAAATGAGTTTGACCCCCCTGATCTAAAGGCACCAGATGCTGCTTGATCATATTACACCCTGTTACACTGTTTATATGTGAAGTTAAATAAATACAACCTGTTGTAAGAGCTGCACAAAGTACTGAGAAGTCTGAAGTGTTTGATGCAGAAAAAAAATAAATAAATAAAAACTTTAACGGAATGAAAAGACGACGGAGAAAAAATTAATGGATCCATCTACAGGGATGAACCAGTAGGTTGGCCAACTGTGTTCATATGCTTATAACTGTTAACCATGTTTTTCTGATAATACTTTCAACACCTATATACAGCTTGCGACTGTGTAGGGGTCAAAAATGCTGATTGTGGTCATATATAAATTAGTAACGTGTTTATTTAGATACATGCAAATTAGGTAAGTGGAGTTTTGTTTCTCCTCAATCCAAACCTAAATAACAATAAGCACTTTGAATGCTTTGGTTATAATACTGTGCTTCTGCTGGCTTGGTTCAAGATCGCTCCCCCTGCTGGTGACAAATTGAAATACAGTGAATTATAATAAGTTTTCTAATAAAGCTACATGAAAAACAAGTTTTATTACAGTGCCATATAATGCCAAAGGTAGACAGAAAATCAACCACAGTAATACGTTCCAGTGTTTCAGGTCTACTTTAAGGTCCACTAATTGAGACGTCACATCATGTGGAAATCACAAAACAGTGGACAAGATGTTTAATGACATTCTAAAACTCATCTGTCACTTTTTAAGACAGTGAGCCATCAAGTTTCCACATATTACACTTGCATAATGGGTAACAATAGTTAAACACTGCCCTCAGAAATGCTCAAAGGTGGTGGTTTATAGAAACCAGACAATTAATCTAACGAATCAAGTCAACACTTACCCCTATGACTTTCTTAGCTCCAGCTTTGGCCGCAAACATACAGAGAATGCCTGTCCCACTGCCCACATCCAACACCACCTTGTCTTTGAAGAGATGCTTGTTGTGAAACATGGAGTTTCGGTACGTCAGGGTGCGGACTTCATCTTTCAGCATCTCCTACAATAGACAGAAAAACCACAAGGTTTACATATTGTATCCCAAAGCAGCAACACATTACACTGAATGGAACAGAGGGGAAACAGTTTGTTTTAAAGATGATACCTCGTGGATGCCAAAGTGGGCATAGGAGTCAAAGTAGTAGTCCTTTGATGTCATATCCTCAGCTGCAGGCTTGACTGAGCTCTCCCCCTGAGAAACCTCAAACAAATACCAGCAGTTACAACCATGGCTCCTTTGTAAAAATGTTGGACTTTTTACATTGTAAAGTTCACGATATTATCTAAAGTATATAAATAATTGGGTTCTTTACACAACATGTGGTCACAATGATGTGGTTGAGCTTCTGATGCATGTACTGTAAGTGGTGCAGCTTTAAAAACATATTCTACACTAAAACAAGCTGTGGAAGCAATATTTTCTGTCCATGTGCATGGTGTAGAATGAGTAGGAGATGGTGTTAAAGTATTACAGAGGCACCAAGTAAATAATGTCACAACTCATCTGTAACAAAGCAGAGTTATTTAGCTACTGCATCAAGGTGACCTCATCTAAACACATTAAATATACACATAATCTTCAATGTCTATCATTTATTCTGTTCAAAGAAGTACCCACTACAAAAACAAAATCATGTTCACTTTTACTTTAATTTGTCTTTAAGATTGTTTTCAGGTCAAAATATCCACCTCACTGTAATGTTGGGCTCAATTTACACAAACTGCTGGAAGACCAAACATGTTGGTGAGTAGTGTGTGTATGTGTGAGTGTAAACCACACTTCACAACTTGGAGACACACAGAAGCTGCATGATGATTAAAGAGGCAGAAGATGTTCATGAAAACCCTAGATCTATGAAACAGATCTGTGCAACTAAAAGTTCATGTATCAACTGCCAAGACCATACCATTAAAAAAAAAGCATCAAAAAGTAAACCCTAACATTTGACTGATTATAGAAACATAATGTAAAGTTTTACTCATAGAGTCAGGTTTGTGGTAATATGCCATTCTTCATAACATACTGATTAGTTAAAACCCTGTTATTCTATTTGAATGTTTGGTTACGATGCTGGTGTTCTTGACTTGAACTGCACTGGGACTGTTTCAAAAGACAAGATTGAGGACCAGCCTTCCTCGGAGCCCAGTGTCTGGGAGCACATGGTTGACAGGACCTGGCTGTGATTTTGGCCTTCTTCAATATCATCATTTGTACCCTTGTAATATTTAACAGAGTTATAGACTCCCGATAGACTTGTAGTAACAGCTTATCCGCCAGGCCTTAACATCAGACAATCACATCTACTAGAGAACGTAACTCACCAGCGCGGATTTTACATGCTAAAGTGATAATTAGCTTAGCCACAAGCCATGATAACAATAATGAGCATAACTATTATAAGGCTTTAATAAACCAAAACATCGGTTGAGTACAACCTTCGTAAGCCGCATCTATATGGAACTATACTAATATAGTTTGATCACAGTTAGAGTCTGAGACCGCATCCATTCATGCTGTAAGTAGCTAGCTAACCTAGCTCAAAAGCTAATAATTCATTCCCCATGCGGTCTCATAGGCTCTTCAGACATTGCCGGCCGGCTGTCGCACCAACCACACGTTTCAATTTCCATACCACGATAAAAACCCAGAAAGCTAAACTTCGCTACACGGTGCTTATTTAAAGTTCACGGTCGGTGTGTTTTACACTCTATTTCAGCCGTGTACGACACGTGATTCTACAAGAATGAGTGCGCGAAAATGTTAGCTAACATGAAGTTAAAATGGATGCACCGCTTTCTGCCGCATGTGATCACTAAATCCTTCCTGTGAACTACAATGCGCTAAACAACGTATTTCTTGGATCACTACACACGCGTATATGTGTTTCACAATATACCATTAACATAGTATTGTTTTAATTATTGTTGAAAAACCTTACCTCCATCCTTTCAGCTGGCACCGCCATTTCGATCTCCACTCCTACCTGGTCGCGTGAAGTGGGCTTGCTTAGATTGTAGAACAAACGGAAAGTCTTCCCGGGCCACGCCCACGATAGCAAACATTATTTTGTGATTGGATATACACCGTGTACGTTTAAATGCGGCATTCATTAGATCGGAAATCCGAGATATATGTCGTCAAATGACAGAAAAATAGCTGTTTTACGCTCTCTGTAAATTAGTTCTGATCAGAAAATTACCCTACATCTGTAATATTAGCAACATGAGTTAAACTACATGGTATTTTAAACAATATAGCGTAATTTTCTTTAACCTATTTCCCCGCGAGACTCTCAATCAATGTTTTCAAAGGGGAAGTGTTGCATTCAAGTCACTTGGATATTTCTCTCTCTGTGAATGAACATGGTAACAGTTGTGGGAAACTAGTCATGCATCATGTACCATGCTATCAAAGAACTGCAGTCACATAGGCAGACCTTCTTTATATGACCAAAAATAGCAGTACAAACATTATACAAGACGAATCTGTATTCTATTGGGGTTAGTTTTGTTGTAAAATTCTTTGCCTTGAACAACCATAAGAGGTATTTTTTTTTATTATTATTTTTAAATTAATGTGTAGGTTACTTAAAATCAGGTGACCTAGGTGTGCAATAAACATTTTTGCATAATCACAATATTCAGTTACTCTTATTAAAGAAAAAAGAGGACTTATAAAGATTGATTAGTCTATTGTGTAACTTCGTCAGCTGACATCAAAGTTCTCTCAACACAATTTATATAGCATCAAACCACTACAAAAATCATCTCAAAATACATGTACACAATAGACTGTACATTGTTTATCCAGAATTCTGGGGAAAAAAACAAAACCAAACAAATAAACTCCCTTTGGAGAGAAAGCCATTTTATTTTTTTTATTGATTGAATTTAATTGCCAATTTTATATGCAGTCATACATTCAAAGATCATTACATAAATGTGTATTTGTGTAGCTTCATATGAAAGATATTCAATTTACAGTTAATACTAATGTGGATCTAAATTCTTTTACAATACAGTTGTTATGGTTGTTGATCATTTACAATCAGTCATTTTGTCATCCTGCTTGCCACCAGTGAGCATGAACTCCTTACATGGTTACATACTGTACTGTATATAATATAGTGGCATTTCTCTACCATAATAAGTCACATTGGGTACCACCTAAGCCTAACTATCAAGTCACAATGGAAAGCATAATTAACTAAATGAAATTTCCCTGACTTATTTGTCATAGATTTGTTTCTCATTGTCTCAGTGAGCATCTTTAACAAGCTTTAGTTTAAGCATTTTTAAAAAAAATATGGTTTAGTTATTATATAAACTTTCCCTTTCCCACAATGGTTCAAAATTATTTAAGATTGTATATTTTTTTATTGCTTAAATTCTCCTTCCTGTCATGTCTGCCCCCAGTCTTTAGTCTTTGTCTTGTCTCGTCCCGTTTTATTTTGTAGGTTCTCTCCTCTGTGGTGTTTGGTGTCTTTACTTCCTGCTCCCATCTTTCCCACCTGTTTAATTACCAGACTCCTCCTTAATGTTTCACACCTGTGTCTTATTTTCACCCCATGCCCCAGTATATATTATCCCTGTCTTGTCAGTGTCTTGTTGCAAGTTCGTCACGTCAGTTTTTGTTTTCCAAGTCTGTGTCCTCTTGTCTGTGTCTTCGTTTGTTCTTGACCAACCAGCGTTATTACAAGTCTGATCTCTTGTTTCTCGACCGTTTCGGAACCTTGGATCTTGTAAGTTTTTGCCTAGCCCTTGTTGTGGATGTTTGCCTGTTTGAATCTGTTTTTGGACCTGGACCTCACCTCTGCCTTTGACATGTTGTGCCTTTTGCTTTTTTGAACCAGATTTTGGATCTGGACCAAGTCTTTATCTTTTTCCCTTTGTACCCTTTACAAATGTCATCTGGCACCAAGTACAGATGGCTAAGAAGGAGAAGAAAGTTTTTAGACCTTGCCAATACCTTCAGGTCAATGCTTCATGACTTTTTGTGGACTGCGTTCAATTACTTCCAAGTCCCAGAGGACATCACCAGGTTGGCCAAAGCCTACTTCCAAGACCTCCAGTTTTGCATCACAGCACAGGCTAGTACAACTGCCAGGCATTATCTGGAGACGGGCATAATGGCGGGCTGCACCATCTCCCCACTGGCGTTTACCATGGCAATGGAGCTCGTCATTCGTGCACCTCGATGGGTGGTTGGAGGAGAGCGTTTGAAGAGTGGGCTATGCCTTCCTCCAATCAGGGCATACATGGATGACATGACAACAATTACAACAACAACTTCATGCACCAAGCGACCCCTGGATAAACTCCAAGGAAACATCAAATGGACACGAATGCAGATACATCCTAGCAAGTCCCACAGTATCTCCATTGTCAAAGGCCAGTTTGCAAATCAAAGGTTCCATGTCAACGGCGAGCCAATACAACCAACTGAACAGTGGCACATGGTATTGGAAGAGGTGCACCACCAGGAGGAAGCAGCTAGGTGTGCCAAAGCAGTGTGCCAAACTCAGCAGGGCCGCTGGATGAAGTGGGAGGGTGTGGAGAGGAGGAAACTCACCTGGAATGGAGCATGGAGTCTAACAGGCTGAGCTTCATCATAAGAGCCACATATGATGTCCTGCCTTCTTCAACCAACCTTTATTTCTGGTATGGAGAGGACACAGCCTGTCACCAATGTGCAGCCTCAGCAACCCTCAAACACATCTTAGTGGATTGCAAAACCAGCCTGACCCAACGTAGATACACCTGGCGCCACAACCAGGTTCTAAAGTGTTTGGCTGCCGAACTTGAGAACAAGAGGGTATCCACCAATGCCACACCTCTGAACGCCCTGCCTACCATCTCACAGAAAGCATTTGTCTGGGAAGGGGAGAAATGGCCGACCAAGTCATCTCCCTCAGAATGTGGTCCATTGAGCACAGCCCAGGATGGGGAAATGCGGGTGGACCTCAGCCAGAGGCTCACTTTTCAACCCATAAATTGCAGCAACCAACCTGCAACCAGACCTTGTCCTTTGGTCCAAATCCTGGCAGCATGTTTTCATTGTGGAGCTGACAGTCCCATGGGAGGATGCCATTGATGAGGCATTTGAACGGAAAAGGCTGCAGTATGCCAACTTAGCAGCTGAAGCAGCGGGCAGGGCTGGAACGTGAAGGTGTGGCCAGTGGAGGTCGGTATAGAGGCTTTGTAACAAGGTCCACCATAAGGCTTCTGAAGAAGGTAGGGATCAGAGGGCAGGCCCAACGGAAGGCAATCAAAGAAGTTGCCACTGAAGCGGAGCAGAGCAGTCACTGGCTGTGGCTGAAACGCAGGGACCCAACATGGTCTGCCAAGTGACCGTGCAGTGGCACCGCCTGACACACCCAGGTCTGATCAACCTGTGGTGGGCCAACCCCAGCAGAGGGTGTATTGTGATAAGCAGCCGAAAACACCTGATGAAGTTGGGGTACACAACTGATGATATGTCGAACTGGTGGCACTGCACGATCAGTGCCTGATTCCACACCACCCATGAGGACCTCAATTGCTGTGCTGATTAATTTACTTTGGGATCTATAACAGATAGTCCTATTAAGAAGTCAGTTTGCTCTGTTTGGACTGACCACCTAGATTCTACCTGTGTTTTTTGATTTGAGCCTGTTTCACCCCTGTATGTAGTCGCCTGGATTATCTGGCCCGCCGATCCCAAACCCTTGAGTGTCCTATCAACACGAGTCTGGACCACCACTCCCAGTTATAGTGATTGTTTATTACATTTATTATAATAAACTCTATCCAGAAACTTCCATCCATTGTTGTCATCTCTGCATTTGGGTTCAGCTCTCAGTACAGAACCGTGACACTTCCCTACTTGCATAACTGAGTCTTCCACAAACTGAAATCCTGCTACCACCTGAATCGGCACTGAAGCCCCTGAAAACCATTGCAGTATATTTGTCCCCCATGGCTTTGCTGTATGTGGACTAATGCATTCTGACATTTACAACAAAGTCATAATATATCAATTCCATATTCTACTCTCCTGCTCTTAAAACAGCAAAAAAAATTATATATTGCACATTTGCACTGAGTTGCCTAAATAGTCTAGCTCTATAGTAATCTTATCATACTGCAGAACATGCTACAGAAATATATACTACAAATCCCTTATTTTATACAGACCAGTCCAAACAGGTGAATTCTGAGCAGTGGTTTTCAGATGTAGAAGTTACAACAAACTTGGTGTGACTTATTTCTAAATATATATAAATTCAGAGGAACATTCTGAATAAAATCAAGTTTATGATTGCTCCTTACAGTATCTATTTTTACTGTCAAACTCAGCTATATTGTCAGTTTTGCTGTATGTACAGCACATACAGACAACTGAAACTGCATAACTCTAAAGCCCACAGGCAGCAAGGAACATAAGTTTTGTTTACAGTACAGACCAAAAGTTTGGACACACCTTCTCATTAAGTGAGTTTTCTTTCTTTTCATGACTATTGACATTGTAGATTCACACTGAAGGCATCAAAAGTATGGATTGACACATGTGTAAATATACAAAAAAGTGTAAAGCAAGTGAAAATATACCTCATATTCTAGTTTGTTCAAAGTATCCACTTTTTGCTCTGATTCCTGCTTCACACACTCTTCATTCTCTTGACGAGCTTCCAGAGGTAGTTCACCTGAAACTTCCACTTCACAGCTGTGCTCTGTCAGCTTTAATAAGTGGGATTTGTTGCCTTATAAATGGGGTTGGACCATCAGTTGTATTGTGCAGACATCAGGTGGATACACAGCTGATAGTCCGACTGAATAGACTCTTAGAATTTGGATTAAGGACAGAAAAAAACAGCTCAGTAAAGAAAAACCAGTGTCCATCATTACTTGAACAAATGAAGCTCAGTCAGTCCGAAACATTGGGAAAACTTTGAAAGTTTCCACAAGTGCAGTCGCAAAAACCATGACACGCTACAAAGAAACTGGCTCACATGAGGACCCCCCAGGAAAGGAAGCCCCAGAGTCACCTCTGCAGAGGATAAGTTCATCTGAGTCACAGCCTCAGAAATGTCAGGTTAAAGCAGCTCAGATTAGAGACCAGGTCAATGCCACAGAGTT
>JAPSES010000069.1:168047-182171 GCA_029822895.1 Maxillicosta whitleyi
TCTGCTCCAGGTTTCTGCCTGTTAAAGGAAGTTTTTCCTCGCCACTGTCACCATTTACAAGTGTTTGCTCCTGGAAGGTTTTTGTTGGGTTTCTGTAAAATTGGCCTCAGAGTCTGTTTTTTACCAGCTCCACATGTAAAGTGTCATGAGATAACATCTGTTGTGATTTGGCGCTCTACAAATAAAATTTGATTTGATTTGAATTTGATTTTTGTAAAAGGGCAGGTCACAGAGAAAACTGTCTGACCAATCAGTGTCTGAACTGGTTCTACGCTCCATACAGATGCAGCCAGTTTTCTTATGCTTTGGGATTGTTCAATAGAGTAACTGCAAATAAATGTTGTTTTAATGGACTGAAATGTTGACTTTCATAAATTCTTATGTTGTCTTCCCTCCCTCAAAATCAAATGACTTGGACTCGGGGGCAAAAAAAACTTGACATCCCTAGTCTGTACTGTATATATACATAATATATAATTCAAATAGCTGATGAAACAAATAAATAAAACTAAATCCTGTAAATGTCCTTCCTGTAGGGAGGGGAAAGTGGCAGCAACAATGTTCTCAGCTGCTCTCACTATGCACTGGAGCAGGGGTGTCAAACATGCAGCCCACCGGCCAAAACTGGCATAAGGTCAAATCCAGCCCATGGGATGAATTTGTGAAATGACTGTGTTGTTAAATATCAAACTCACTTTAGTTCAGGTTCGACATACAGGCCAAGATGATCTCAAGAGGGTCAACTTCAATTTTTTCTTCTTGTTTTAGTGTAAAAAAGTAAAATTACATGAAAATGTTTACATGTTCAAATGTGAATAACCTGAACAACCATGTATCCCCTGAAATGTCTTAAGAAAAATAAGTGTAATTTTGACAGTATTCTGCGTGTTATTAAATGTTTGTAGTCTGTAAGATGGAACGTACATGTGTAAAGGTGAAGCAGAGACATAATATTTTTAAAATTGCACCCATTCTTCTGAAGAAATTTTGGGTTCTTCTTGCTTGTTTGTGTTATTCACATACATTTAAATAATAGTTGGTGGATAGAAACATTTTCAGTATTTCATCATAAATTGTCTTTTTTTTTTATAAGTTGTTATTATTTTACTGGTCTGGCCCTCTTGAAGCCATATTGGGCTGCATGTGGTCCCTGAACTAATACGACTAAATGAATTTGATGCTATTCATAAGATACTGATTGGCTGAGAATGTCTTGCTTGAAGATAGTTTGAAGTGATCTGGTTAATAATAAAAATAACAAATAAAAACACCAAGGGAGTAAATTTATTAGTAGTAAAACAAAATGAATGTTGAGTATAACTTTAGCATCCAAATATTATATTTTCAAAACAAAGAATTAAGAATAGATAAGAGCAACCTTTACAAGGACTATACAGTTCAGAAAATGGATGGATGGAACAATAAGAACAATAATTATCTTCTGCTTCTTTCAAGATTTAAATGGGAGGAACAAATAGAAAGGAAAAGTAATATTAACAATAAAAATACTACATCTGTGGATGCGGGTATTGAGTTGGAGATCTGTAACATAATTTAGGTCAAATGTTGTGGTCTACTCATTTTGTATAATGTTAAACATATTAGAATGTAAAATAAGTAATGATGAATAATACATAAAACAAATATAAATATGGCACAGTCACAGTTTCTTATACATCTGCTCATTGTGGCAAAGTCATGGAAGAATAAGGACTAATCCAGTGTCGTATGATGAAAGACAGCGTGCATACGGTAATATTTTATAGAGGCCAAAGACACGAGTTAAATATGGCATAAGGATCAAAATTATTGAATGACCTGTTTCAGTGCAGCCCATATTCATTTTGAAAGAAAAGAAAAATAACATGACTGTGTTGCAATGGTATTAAAAATGTAATTAGTTATGGAATTAAATCACATAGTTACATGAATTACAGAACAGGAAATTATTTTAGTAATTAACACGTATAGACATGATCATGTATTTGTTCTGAGTTTTCTTCAGTCACTGATGCATGCACTCTAATTGTAACAAGTATATTTTTACAGTTGTTTAACACTCTGTCCTGAGCCCACATCTATTTCATAATGTGATGCATATCACACACTTAGCAAGACAAGGGCTAACTTTAATAGCTGGTTGATACATTTTTGTGTTATTATTATTTCCTTTATCACCATCAAAGTAGAGGGGATTACAGAAGAGTCAACAATTTATGGTTTATTATTTGTGCTTTTGTCTAAAAAAAGCTTCCCTTATCTAAATCAGTGTAGCCCCCAGGAAAGAAATATTACCCATACCTGGCTATTGAAATCACAATATGTCAAATGGCATCAAGCAATAAAGTAAAATCAATTGCTAAAGTTGGCCACGTTACATAATTAGCCAAAACAGGTAAGCATACAAGTAAATAGAGCCAAAAATAAAACGAAACTAATTATACTTTGAATCAAACTCTTCTGTTCTACCATTTAACAATTAATTTGAAATTTTGAAAAATACAGTGACAGCTGTTTTAAAACACTGTAGCCTATGAAAGAAAGCTACAAAAACTCACCAAGTTCCTTAGTTTTCATTGAAACACTGATCAAAACAGTAAAAGGCTGCGTGTGTAAGAGTTGGCCACCGCCAGAATAACATGGGCCAACGTCAAAAAGAATGTTTACGTCTACATGCAGTGACTACCTCTCATATTTGGGGGTATTCAACATAAACTGCCAAAAAAAGCGTTTGTTCATAAACAAGATGACAGTCTTAATGGCAGCGAAATCGTACAGGCTTCTCTGCAGCCAGGACACTGGGCTAATTAGCACGGGTTATAGTCCGCAAAAGTAAAGGAGCGTACGCGTGCACGTGTGCGTCGCGCGGTCACGCTGCTGGAGCTGCTGTCACGAGCCTTATCCAGTATCCAAGCCGCGAAGTGGAGATTGGCGAAATAGAACGGTCATCAATTATACATCTTATTTACCATATTTGTACGAACTAAATAGAGCAGATCTGTAGATACACATCTCTGGTTAGCAATTAAGACCATTGACATAGTTATTACGTTCATCGGTGATGTATTCCAGTATTTGAATGATAATGCTAGCCAGCTAGCTAGCTAGCTGTTAGTCTAGCTTTACGGTGCGTGACTCGAAGTAACTTAACGAAATATTCTCTGGCGTTACTTTTAATAACACATCTGACTGCATTTCACTGAGAGACATTTAGTTATTTGGATGGTTTTAACTTTGGTCAATTATTGCCGTAGACGCATCGCCTCTAATCCTAGCTAGATAAGGATTGAATGAAATAGCTTGCTATAGCCTGCGGAAACGAGCCAGGAGTAACGTTTACTTAATCTGCTGCTGGTCGATCCACTGCCATTGAGGTAATATAGCAAATGCTATTGAACCTAGCCGTCCGCAAGCGTACGGTGATCCTAATAGGTAACATTTATCTATAAAGTTGCAGCGAACGACCGGATCAGCTAACGTTAAGCTAACTACTACTGCACGTCAAGTTGGCCATCTTCCACTCCAGCCTAGTGAGAAAAGCTGACCGACAACAGTTAAGGCCGGAGTAAGGACACAAACCTGCAAAAATGCCGGCTGTATCGAAAGGAGATGGAATGCGGGGATTAGCAGTTTTTATTTCGGACATCAGAAATTGTAAGTAATTTTCTCTTTTCATTTGTTGTACTGATAAACGTTATGTGTCAATTGACTAACGGCATCGTTTCAAGTGGCTTTTGTTGATATTTTTAACCATTTGACGCTAATTAATGAAATGTTTATGGGATTCAAGGAAGGCACATTATCGCTTGTACATTTTGACCGGTTCGTCACTTTTCATTGCTTATGTACCGATGTTGTGTGTAACATGAACTGTCACCCGCTGCCACACAACAGTGATTCTTGAACGGAGGAGACGAGGCCTTTCATATTTGAGTGACTGTCATCGAGGTCGAAATCATCAGTGCGTTTTAATAGAGCCTGATTAAGTGAACGACTGTAAAATGATATATTTGTCATTTTCCACTTCACGCAACTGACACCAGGTTACCTTTTACATATGGTGACTAGACAGGAAACTGCTCTGTCGTGTAGCAGGCCACGCGCACAGGTGCATCTTCAAAAAATGAGAATATTGTGGACTAGTTCAGTGTTTTTTTCACTTATTTCAGAAGGTGAAAATTGTACATTTTCATCACTCGTTGTTTTTAAACTACAGTGTATGTGTATTTTATTTTTAATTTTGATAGCTAGACAAATGGTATCACAATATTTTGTTATAATTTATTTAGAATTTCAGTAAAAATATGAATTATGTGGTATAAATACCAAGATTGTGTAAGGATACTACAGTCAGAAGACTGCTGACTAGACAGTTATCCAGACATACTCATTGACACCTCCACAAGGAGGTAGGGCCACAGAGTGTGGTTGTTGAAAGGGCTGGCTCTAACAGAGTGCTTTATCTAAGCATATACATGGAAAGTTGACTGGAAGGGGAAAGCGTGACAGGGAATGGTGCACAAAGAACAGCAGCAAAGAAGAATTAAGAACTTAGGGGAGTCCTGCAAAGAGTGGACTGAGGCAGTGCATCAAGAACTACTATACACAGACATATCTAAGCTATGGGTGACAAGTGTTCCATTCCTTGTGTAAGAGTGTTCTGAAACAGAAACAGAAACAATATCACTAGTGTCTTATCCAGGTTAGGGAGAGGATGAACTGGAGCACTGCTCCGTGGTCCAAATTCCTCTTTTCCAATCTAAGGGAATTTTGGTCTTCATTTGGAGATGAAGATCTCAGAGTCTGTAAGAATTGTGGAGAGGTATAGAATCCAAAGTGCTTCAGGTTCAGAAGGATATCCGTCAGTCAGTGATGTTAGCCTATATGCTAACGTTATTCCACTGTGCTTCACCAAGGTCGGTGTCAATGCTGCACTTCTTCCCTCCATGTGCTAATAAGCTTTATGGAGATGCTGATTTCATTTTCCTACTGAATTTCAGATCTACCCACAGAGGAAAAACAAAGGTAGCTAGACCACCAATAACAGTTGACTGTACTTCCTCGGGTCAGAGGAGGAACACATAGTGGTCACATGGTTTGTGGCATTACAAAGTTACATCACCAACTACTGGTCTGGCATGCATACTACAATGTCTTCAGTCCTTTCAGTGTTCTGATGTAAATGGATATCATTTTCACTCCATTGTTGTGTAAACCCAACAAGGCAAAGGAAATGCTTCTGGTGAAACATAGAAAAGGCCTATAAGAGGATTGTTCACTCTACCTTTTTGAAAAGGCTTTTTCCAGGACAATAATTTTGAAGGATCAGATACACTCAACAAAATCTAACAGGATTATATTTAATGTACTTAAAAAAAAAAAGAAAAAAGTTTTCTCTTGTAAACCCAAAAAATACACTAAGTTCTGTTAGTCTTTCTTTTTTGTTTTTGTAAGATTACATTTGTAAGAAGCCAAGACAATTTTGTAAAAAAAAAAAAAAAGCTTTAGAAATTAATTTCAAGTACTGTTAATGTGGTAAAAAGTGGACTGAATATCCAAGAAAATTAGAATACAACTACAATCATTGATAGAAACATTGAAAACTTTTGTGCCTAACCACCCACCCACCCAAAAGCATGTATAACAGTCTCTGACACCAAAGGAAGGGACACATTTTCCATTAAGCATTAGACTTAAGGGAATTTTTGTCATTTGTGGTTGTGGAATTACATTAGTGTGGTGATTTCAAATGAAAAAACTGCTTTGCTGGATTATAAGATCTGTCTTTTGGAATGAAAAAAAGGTTTAACACTGATTTGAATTTTGAAGAGATATGGTATGTATGGTGATGACCTAATTAACAATATCCAAAAGAAAAGGGTCTTGTGTCTTGGAGGATGTTTGGAGGTTCATGAGTTCTGCATATATGCAGTAGAGCTCAAACTCAATGATGGGATTATGCAGGTCAGTTACCTACAACACCATTCCAAGCAGGAATGTGCCTCTGAAGGAAGTGACTTAACATGATGACTAATCAAACATTTGTGGGGAACCGTCAAAAGTGCATAATCTGTGCAATGCCATAGTATTGTCAAAATGTTTTACATCCGTTTTTTTTTTTTAACTTTAATTTATTTGTATTTTCTTTATGTTCAATTGAGCTGTAAACAAAAATACCAAATTCTCGTTGAATGTCAGATTTTTTTGCCCTTTAAATGCCATGCTTGGAATGTAAACAAATCATATTTGTTGATGCTACATAAAAATGGGATTGCTTTTGATCCAAATTCTGATCCAGACACAAGTCAAAATGAGTAAAAAGGACCATTCTAATCAACAAAACTAACAAACATCCAACCACTGGATCAGAATTAAAAAAAAAAAAAAAAAAACATTCAAAAATGAACAGCTTTTGAATTCTGACCTAAATACAAATTGGGAAAAGATATGACCTTTTCTAACATGAACAGCAAAGTGTGCCTAATATGCTCACCTGAATACAGGAAGGATAAAATCATAATTGTGAAATTAGCAATGACGTGGGTAAATATTTTCCAAATCTTCTACAGTGAAATAATCCAAGTAATCTGAACAGAAACGACTCTAGATCCACTAGAAATGAACAATGCATTTAATACATTTTACAGGAGCCTGTACTCATTTGTAAAAGTATATCTAGAAGAAATGAGATGTTTTTTTAAAAATAATTTAGAAGTACTATCTCAGCTTTAAAAAGAAACGGACATGGCAATTCTTGATGCACCTGACACCAGACAAATTTCATAAATTTCTTCCAAATGCCAAATAATAAATCACCCAGATCCAACCACTCAGCATCATATTATCACTGTTAGTATTAGTTGTGCATAGAAACACAAATATACGCTTTGTTCTAAGAGTCGATTGTCCTCTGTAGCCACATTTATTAATTTATGTTATTTTAAAATTATTTTTCTTGACCCCTCCCCCTTGCATTCTTTCTTATTTTCTAGCCTCTCACCTTTCTTTATACCATATGTAAAAATGTATTGCACAAAGTAACTAATTGTAGTCCTACTATGTACACATTTTTTGTTCTATTTTGTTTATTTTTGTGTGAAAGTATTATCTATTTCAATAGTCGACTCGTCATTCATTACTGTAAGGACTAGTTGACTAGTCAAATTATGAACTACAAAAAAAACCCAATGGCTTTTATTTATATTCTTTGCAGCAATAATATATATTTTCTATCCTATAACAAGAACATTTGGTGCACAACATTTAGAATATATAAGTAATGTTTAAACTAATATTTAATTCAATAATAAAAAATATTGCAAGCAGCAATAAAATACCCTTTCTTCTCCTTAAAAAAAAACTGCCTTTTGTGTTAAACAATCACAGTGCCTAACAAATTGTGTCAAGGAGACAGTTAAATTTTTCCACTCCCTGGTACTGGCTCTACTATACTCGACTCTACTCAGCTCTGTCGCTTTTTCATTATGAAAAAGGACCTGGAATCTGGATCTGATACTAGTTTTTTAGTACCGCCTCAGTCGAGGTTTCAAAATGTTGGAACCGACACCAAAATGTGACATGGAACCACTGCAGACACTGATTGGTCAGACAGTTTTCTCTGTGACAGATTTACATAAATCAGATGCAGAAGTAGACAGTGAATAGTGATCCATGAATCCACATGATGACAGAACCAAACTACACCATAGACGGTCACATCTTACACTATGGTGTAAGTGGAAAAGCACCACAGGAATACTGAGTAGAGTAGAGTTGGTACCATGTAGTGGAAAAGCGGCATTAGTGTAGAAATTCCCACCATTCACCACAGGTTGTGTTTATTTTTCCATCTTAAGTTCCTCCTAAATCTGGATCATATTAAATTGCATATTTTTGTGAATGTACCCCACCCAGACAAGGAAAAAAGTGACACCCACCCAGTATTTCACTGCTGCACCTTTAGCTTTGAATAGGACATGGTGCTTATGCAAAGTCACAGTAAATGTTGTGACATTTAGTAGACCTGTTTGCATGGTTACCCTAAAAGAAGGTTGTGACTTTTTTAGTGCCTGTCGAAGCTATCCTGAGACTGATATTCACATGGTGTGCCCAAGAGTTTTTTGTTATTTTTTAATAGCAAGGAGATGAATTTGAAAGCAGACAATAAGCTATATACTGTTCAAGTGAAAATGGCCAAAGAAGGTCTTAGGTCTATCATGAGCTTTACAAGGTTCTGACATTTTCCTGTAGACTGGTCTATCACATCTATAATAATATTGTTTTGTATTGTTTCCCTTGTCAGGTAAGAGCAAGGAAGCTGAGATCAAAAGGATTAACAAAGAGCTGGCCAACATTCGCTCCAAGTTTAAGGGGGACAAGGCTCTGGATGGTTACAGCAAGAAGAAATATGTCTGCAAGCTGCTTTTCATCTTTCTCCTTGGCCATGACATTGACTTTGGACACATGGAAGCAGTCAACCTGCTGAGTTCCAACAAGTACACAGAAAAACAGATTGTAAGTTCTCCAGTTGGGTCTGTAGTTGTGTGTCCTGCAAGGTTTGTCTGCTCTTTGTCAGAAATGTAACATTGGACTGAAATCATGAAAAAACACCATGTCTGAAGTTTGGTTAAACCAAATGTTAGACAAAGGCTTTGGAAAACAGGGTTTGGGTTGGCAACGTTATATGATCCAGACTATAGGTTTGGTTAAAGGTATGAAAACTGTCATTTAAATGTAGGTTTTTGATCAAATGTCTCTTGCATTTATCAGCTCCTCAATCAGCAGTTTAGGTAGTAGGTTATGAGCTGATGGATGCAGTGAAAGAGTCACTATATGGGGTCAGGATCTGCCACTGTTCTGCTAAAGCACACCAGAGCCAAGGTTTGTGACTGTCGGTGTTGACAGAACTGAAGAGCACTGACCAGTGTGTCATTAACCATGTACTGACTACAGTTACAAAACCCCTGGAATGTCATTCTCGGCAGTAGCTATTAGACACAGGGGTTTTCATGGCTCTGACACAGTGAGCTTGGCTTTGCTGACATTGACTATCAACTATCAATAGGTTCACTAGTTCATGGGATGGTCCACGTCAATATCCAGTGTTTTTTCTTTTCTTTTTTTTCCCCAAGTATTTCAGCAGATATGCTTTATGTTTCTCCTACTGGAGAGAACGTAGGATTTAAAAGAAAAAGTGGATAATAGGGACCATGTTTACCATCGTATAACATCCCTGAACAGTCCATAAATGTCTGGGAATTGAAGAGAACAGTTCCTGGAGTTTTTGGGAAAGGACTGTTGTCCTGTTTTTTTCTGACATAGGATTTTAACTGGTCAACAGTCCGGAGTCCCCCCCCCCCCCCACCACACACTGTCAGAGGTGCAGGCTTTTGAACTGAGTGCTGGTAATGGTCCCTCCTCTCCTCTTTAAGGACACAATGTCTAAGGAAAAAGAATTTCAGTTTTCAGTTGGTCCAAATCTAATTTAATTTTTATTGCACCAAATCATAGTAAAAGTTATTTGATGACTTCACATATAGAGCAGGTTGAAACCAGACTTTCAGCCTCTCTCTCTGACCATGTAAAAGTTTTCCATTTTGCTTTAGTCCATTTTAAATGACCTTTGATCCAGAGAGGATGACGGCATTCCTGGATCATGACCGTATATGTCTGCTACTCAATGATGAAGCTTTAAGCTACATTATTGGATGGTGTAGCAAAATATGTTCAGAGTCAACGATTTCTGGAGGTTTTCCTGCGTCCATGTTGTGATTTCATTCATTTTAAATGCAGTTCTGCCTCAGGACCTGAAGATCACAGGCGTCAAATATTGATTTTCAGTCTTGTCCCTTGTGTGTAGGGATTCCTCTAGGTTCTCTGAGTCTTGTAACTATATTTCAAGTATTGTCGATGTTTAAAATCTTCATAATACTTTGAGTAGTTTTTCTTGTTTGTCACATAATTATACCCCCACCCACCCAGAGGTATATAGATATACCAAGAATTGTCTGTCTAAGATTCTTGTCCATCCCATTTCTCATCATCCCGTTCATCCAATGCTGAAGACTTATTAATTAAAAAAAAAAAAAGGGGGGGGGGGATTTTCTACAAGTTTTTAAAAAGTTCTTGAATGTTAAGGCTCAAAATAAATCTCTGGGTATCCAGTG
Source organism: Maxillicosta whitleyi (assembly GCA_029822895.1). Taxonomy (NCBI): domain Eukaryota; kingdom Metazoa; phylum Chordata; class Actinopteri; order Perciformes; family Neosebastidae; genus Maxillicosta; species Maxillicosta whitleyi. The sequence goes on from JAPSES010000069.1 coordinate 178,214, forward strand.
ACCAGAGGGGCAAAATGTTGTGTGACCAGGCGGGGGTATGGGTAAACTCTGCTTATCTTTTTGTTTGTTTGTAAACACAGTTTAATGAACCTCTGCTGTTGTCTGATACTTCTGCTTTCTATTTTTTTCTTCCATCAATTCCAAATATTTCTTATTGGGTTGAATATTCCTCACATTTTAACTGGAGATTTTAGTTGGAACAGTATGGTGTTTTTCTTAGGAAGTTCAGAATACCTTCATCTGTCAAAAATAAAGGCAACTTTAGCTTTTTTCACTTTGTGTAAATGTAAACCGTGATTGTTAACTTCCTTTTCTAGGTTGTGCAACATATACATTAGAATATTTGAGATGCACAGATTTTTGCAGCAGAATCTGAACTTATTTAACACAAAAACTGAACATTACAAAATATTAATATGTATAAAATGCATTCTTCTTTTTCCATTTTTTTCCCCAGGGCTACTTGTTTATCTCAGTGCTGGTAAACAGTAACAGTGAGCTCATCCGTCTGATCAATAATGCTATTAAGAATGACCTGTCCAGCCGCAACCCCACCTTTATGTGCCTGGCACTGCACTGCATTGCCAACGTCGGTAGCCGTGAAATGGCTGAGGCATTTGCTAGTGAGATCCCTCGGATCCTGGTCGCTGGGTGAGTTATCAGATCTGCGTTATGAAGCTGTGGAAATCGATTTGGATCCTTTGACTTGTTTTAATGTTAATATGTGATGAATTGCAGTGATACAATGGACAGTGTGAAACAGTCTGCGGCCTTGTGTCTGCTGCGGCTCTATAAGACCTCCCCTGACTTGGTGCTGATGGGGGAGTGGACGTCCCGCGTGGTGCACCTGCTCAATGACCAGCACATGGTGAGGGCACAACTCATACCTTCACATGATGAAGCCTTGTTTTTGTGTGCATACTGTATCAGAATAGTTTCTCTCATAGACAGATCTGTTGTATATCCACCACAGAGGTTTGAAGTGTCACCATCTGAACCCTTATTGTTATGGATTCACTGAGATACTGGCTCTGCTGCCCGCCCTCAGTCTGACAATCAGCACATGAGATGTTTTATTTAATGTTAAAAAGCAAAACATTGTCCACCACTCTTTGCACTGTTTGCATTTGTTCATTTGGTGAGCACTAATATATTTGTATGAACAGCCCTTATGTGAAAATGGAATGATCCAAACGCGGGTTAGGAATGCCTGACAAATATGGCAGATTTAGAATGAAGATAACATGCTCTCAGTTCTAGAATGTCTACCACATCAGCAAAAAATGATCAAAAGATACCACAAAAATGTCAAAGCCTACCCCATGTCCCAGTGTTCCTTAAAAAATGTTTTCTAATTCTTAACTTTTAGATCATCTTGTAGAAGAACTGAGATATTGGACAGACCTACATTGTATAAAATATTCCATCCAAAATGTGCAGTATGTTAAGTTCCAGATGCACACAAACATGGCCTATAAAAAATATTCACCCTTTTGATAGTTTCCCCATTGCATGACATAAACTCCTGTTCTGTTCTATTCTATTCTATTCTATTCTATTCTATTCTATTGTTTCCTCTTATAACTACTGAACTCTTTCAGGCTTCTGTTTCTGCATTTACTGTCATATTAATATTGTATTTACAAAATACATTCACTTTGTGTATATGTTTAAGTTGATGAAACAAGTTCTAAGGTAAGTACATAGAGTATCCACTAAAAAAAAAAACTTTTTATTTTTTTCCTGGATTCAGGGTGTGGTGACAGCAGCTATCTCTCTCATCACCTGTCTGAGCATGAAGAATCCAGATGAATTTAAGACCTGTGTTTCCCTGGCAGTCTCCCGACTCAGCCGGGTGAGTTAACTGTTCTATATCTATATTTTCAACAAAAGCAAACAGTCAACGGAATCTAGTTGTGCATTGACACTGCACCCTCCCGTCATTTTTAAATAGTTGTCTTTCATCCGGTTTTGTGATCAAATTATTTGAGGAGTTACAGCAAGTTTCCTGTTTTCATAAAGATTCTAAGAGAAGAAAATTAGTTTCAATATTATTTTTTGATATGTTTATGTTTGAGCCCTGACCAATAAAACTTGTTTTAACCTTTACTTATAAGTGGCTATATTATGATGGTTTATAACATGGAAATGTTTGGAAATAACAATATAGTTATTATTGAGCACTGATGAGTCATACATGGTCTTTCATTTGGGTTATGACCTTTGACCTTGAAGGGTCAAACTCAAGGTCACCAGTGTCTAGATTTGAGATATTTTAGTATTTTTAATGGGTCATATATAGTTACTATTGTGCACTGATAAGAAATCATATGTGGATAACCCACTTCTAGCAGGACATTGATTTCCTGCATCTATACCGCAGGATTCTAACAGAGACCCACTAATTCTGTAAAGCCCTGTGAGACGTCCTTGTTGTGATATAGGGCTCAAATAAAATAAATGAATTCAAATAAAATTGAACTGAAAAGAGACAGAACCTTGTAACCGCACAAATTCAACTCAGCATTGATCCATGTCGGAACATGCCGGTGAGGTAGAGGACCATTGGTTCTATTTTATCAGTATTTAGTATAATTTTGTCTTCTGTATTTTTCTTTTTCTTTTTTTTTGCATGAATATCAGTTGTTATGACAGAAATGGAGTAAAAAAGTTGGACCTTTATTTTTTAAAGCAAAGATATCATTAATTGAACATAAAAACTAATGTCTCCAGCCACTGTTGTTTGTTAAACTCCATGGATTTTACTGGTGAATTAATGTTGTAGAAGATGATGGTGTTTCCATGTTGACTACGGAGCCTCTGAACGTCCAAATGGGTCATATCTGCTGACCATGAAATGATAACAAACTGTGTTTTACACCAGTTACTTCCATGTATTGATAGAATTAGTGGATCAACAGGTATTGCACATTTTAGGTCAGTGGATGGTTTTGTTCACCAGTGAATGTTTGTGTTTTCGTGGGTTAATAGGAACCATTGTGCACTAATCAACCCTCCCTCTTCAGAACCTTGTTTCTATTGCTGTTTTTACATAGAATATTCTTTGGAGTCAGGATGTTCAGGTGGAACTGTCATCAGATGTCTGTTGCAAAACTCAGACAACATTTGACTAACTTCATGCACGATGAAAAGGGACCGTCTGTGTAAACTGTTAGTTCATAAGATCACAATAAATTGACAAGTGGCGCTTTGATTCACGCTGTATTCCCCGTCTTTGGTGGGGGTGGGAGTTTTTAGTCCCTTTTTAAAAGACCAGAATGCTGACCAGTTTGTGAGGAAAATCACACGGATCCTTGTGGTTTTTTGCAGATTGTGTCTTCAGCCTCCACTGACCTGCAGGATTACACCTACTACTTTGTCCCCGCCCCATGGCTGTCCTGCAAGTTGCTGCGTTTGTTGCAGTGCTACCCTCCACCAGAAGATGGTGCAGTCAAGGGGCGTCTGGTAGAATGCCTTGAGACCATTCTCAATAAGGCCCAGGAGCCTCCAAAATCTAAGAAGGTCCAGCATTCCAATGCCAAGAATGCAATCCTTTTTGAGGCGATCTCACTGATCATCCACTATGACAGGTGAGTGTCACAGCTTTACATGACACACAAATACTTGTGATCGGTTATGGATGGTTACATTTAGGTCGACGGGGTAAGGTTTAGGTGATAAGGCAGATGTAGACAGATGGATGGATATATAGATATTTTTATTTCAAACATGCTCTACTTTCACACTACCTGCACTTTTACTTTTCTTCCCAACTTGTGTTTCATCACACACAACTCGAATGAATTTGTGTAAATAAAGAACAGAACAGCACAAAACAATACAGATATGTTCCTTTCTTTATTATTGCCATTATCATTCTGCATTAAACTTCATTTGCTCATTGTTAAATTTAGTTACAATTGTTTATATATATATATATATATATGTGTATGTATGT
>JAPSES010000069.1:219512-230581 GCA_029822895.1 Maxillicosta whitleyi
TACTGCCTTCAGAGAACAGCACAAACAGGCTCTAACCAGAGTAGAAAGAGAAGTGGGAGGTCCCACTGTACAACTGAACAAGAACATAAGTACGTTAGAGTCTGAAGTTTGAGAAGAAGACACCTCACAGGTCCTCAACTGGCAGCTTCATTAAATAGTACCCCCAAAACACCACTGTCACCACTGTTATGGACGGATGAATGAAAGTGTGAGGTGTTTGGGTCACACAGAAGAACATTTATGAGACTCAGAACAACTGAAAAGAAGCTGGAGGAGTGTCTGACACCATCTGTCAAGCATGGTGGGGGTAAGATGATGGTCTGGGGCTGCTTTGGTGCTGGTAAGGTGGGAGATGTGTTCAGAGTAAAAAGGGATTTTGAACAAGGAAGGCTATCACTCCTTTTCCGACACCATGCCAGACCCTGTGATCAGCGCTTGATTGGAGCCGATTCCATCCTACAACAACAAATACAGTGGGTTGTGTCAGGAAGGGCATCCGACATAAAGACCTGTGCCAAATCAACATGTGAATGTGATTGACTGTGGTGACCCCTGAAGGGAAAAGCCCAAAGAAAGGTACTTTTAACAAGACGATGATCCAAAGCACACCTCCAAACGGTGTACGAACTATTTAGAGCAGAAGAAGCAGCTGGTGTTCTGTCTACTGGAGTGGCCAGTGCAGTCACCACATCTAAACCCTACTGAGCTGTTGTGGGACCAACTGGACCGTTGGGTACCATAGGGTGCCAATCCAGCCAATCCGACTTGTGGGAGGTGCTTCTAGAAGCCTGGGGTGAAATTTCTCCAGATGACCTCAACACATTCCCATCTGGAATACCTAAGGTCTGAGGGCCGGAACTGCAAATGGAGGATGATTTGACCAAAGCAAAAACATCCTAATGTGCTAAACATACTTATATGCTAACAAGCTAATGGGCTGTTTAGGTTGTACTGCATATTTGAATTTTTAGCTGCAAAGAAAATTTTATGACTCAACATGAAACTGAATCAATACTTTATAGTGTGGAAGTAAAAATTCATAAAGCATCATTGAAATGAGTGTGATAAATGCTGGTGGTGGAGTCATGCACCTGAGGCTCCTGTACTTTGAGAATTTGGTATTAAAATTTGTTCCTAGTCCATCTCAATTGGAGGTAGGTACTGCCTGCACTAAAAGTGAACCTGAGTGGACAGGGCAGCATTTTGCCACTAAGACCACTGACTTTCATTTGGATCTCTACTGGGTTTTCAGAGGTTTTTGTTACATGCTCTGTTAATTGTAGCTTTTTCATAAGTATATGAAACTTAGGTGCAGCTTTATGCAGCCTGGAGGTCATTCTGAAAGAGACAAGGACAAAAAGGCAGACAATGTCTTTATTCTCACTTTTCTTCTTTGCAATATCACTTCTTTAAACTTTTAAGTTTTCACACAAACATTAAAACTAATTGTATTTTTTTTCAGTTGCATGTTAGTTCCATCCTAAGTTGTTTGTAAGTTGGATACAATTGTGTTGTAGTCTGCAGTGCACATATTGTTTGTAGATGACATTTGACTTTGTTGTTTATATCTATAGATATTTTCATATTTTATACTGTTATCATTATTGTTATTTTGATATAGATACTTTCTATATATCCTTTTACTTGTATATTTTTGTGGTTGTTGTTTCAGCTATAGTTGATGTCTTTTTCAAATTTTACTTTTTTTTCTCTTCAGATAATCATTTAATTAAACTGAATTGAAGAAAATAATTGGTAGATTAACTGATAATCAAAAGGTGCAGTTCTATTATATATGTATGTAAAATCTAAACAGGGAATCATTTAAAGTCATTAGATGCAGAAAAAGTAATTGTAGTTAGTTTGGGATGATGTGAGGCTGACATGATGCCCTAAGTGTTTTTGCACATAAAAACACTGGGTATCATGTTATAATGGAAGCAGGCTGGTTTCTTCAGTTTTTCATAGGAAAGGACTGTCTACAGGCAAAGTAAAGCACTGGACATGTTCTAAATATAGCACTGGAACTGATCAACCTTTTAAGGGGCATAATAGTAACACAAAGTTGTGTCGTTCAGTGTCGATGTCTCGTGCTCTTTATCCTAGGACGCACCTGTCTGTCTCACACAATTACACCCCCAGCTCACCCCTCTCCTCTCCCCACTTGCCCCTGCTTTTTTTTCACCATTTTGCAGCCAGTGAAGTTACATTTTAACATATATAACAATGTACTGATTTAAACAATCTAATTTTTTATTGAATACAGCAGGAGTATAATGGAGCAGTAACACCTGTTGTGTCTGTTGGTAGGTGTCAAAACTAAACAGCTTTTAATTCTGATAGTTGCATTCTTTCATTGTTGTAGATAGAAATGTTATTTTCAGAAGTTTGACAGTTTAATTGGGAATTCATTGAACTGGATTTATTCTGCTGCATTTCATTGCCACTTTGGTATTAGTTCAGTCATTATTCAAGGGTCTTTGTTTCAGACTGTGGTTTTTATCACCAACTTGATGTAAATCTTGTGCCTAATTCAACAAACTGAACAAACAAAAGGAAGTATGGCAGATTCGATGCTGAACTAGAAATGACAGAAGTAAATAATGCATTCAGCTTGTTTCTTACTTTTTCCTCATTATGTTAACTAAGTGGTTTGCACTTCCTGGCCACCGTAGTATTGGCATCAGTGTGTCTCTACTGTGTATATATTATGGGTTATGAATATGTGTATTTAATATGTTTGCAAAGATGGACTTGTTTTTTGAAAATATTCTTTTTATCTGATATTTTATTATTGAAATGCATAATAATAATAATAATAAAAGTGCTTTTCTAGACACCCAAAGCGCTTTACATTCTTGATGGTAAACTACACCTGTAGCCACAGCTGCTCTGGGGCAGACTGATGGAAGCGCGGCTCCCAATTTGTGCCTACGGCCCCTCTGACCACCACCGAACATTTATATCCAATCATAAACCAGTGTGAGCGGCACTGGAGGCACGGAGGGTGACTTTTGTTGCCCAAGTACACAATGGACTGACTAGGACAGAGTGGGATTGGAACTGCCAACGGTTCTTGGTTCTTGGACAACCCACTCTACCTCCTGAGCCATGGCCTCACATAACCAGCCTTTTCATTTCTTCTTCCTTCTCTCTCTTTTTCCCTTGGTTTGACATAGTTCATGTCATTTTGGTTAATTGTTATTTCTACTTTTAAATAGAGGCATAGGATGGAAGTTTTTTTGTTTTGTTTCTGAAGACGAAAATTAGGCCAATATGATGATCTTATGTGACACTATGATAACCATTTCAGAGGTGGAGCCCCTTTATAATTATAACTATATGTTATAGCATCTCTTAATTGTATTCAGTATAATGGTCTGTGGTATTCTGTCAGCTGTGGTCACATCGCAGATGTTTTGTTTCAGTGACATTATGTAGCAGTACCATGACATGAATAAAGTCACACTAGCTTTTCAGCAGGAGATGCAATAACAAGACACTACAGTGTTTAAAGGTATGAATAAGTAAATTAACTTAAAGTAGGGCTGGCTGATGAAAAGATTCATATTGTTAATCATCACAATAAATGTGATGTAAGGAGATAAAATGATGATTTGGTGCTTGTCTTCGTTTTGATTTAATTGTAATTTAATCGAAGTAAATGAAAGTAGTGCAATCTCATTTTTTATTCAACAAAATGAAAACATGTATATGTTTTGTGTTTGTAAACAAATTTAACAGCGTACATGAAAAAAACAATATATATTGTGATGATGACATTTATATTGTGGTAAATATGAATATAGCTTTATTGCCTGGCATTATTCAAAAGCATATGTCTGTTAAGCAGGTTTGTCTGGAATAAATATAGACTGTGCATTGTGAAGGAGTTTTAATGAACATCGCTGTCCATCTGTTCCTCAGCCTCATGTACGGGAGCTCCAGATCATCCCACCCAGACTCAGAGCTGATCCACAGACAGGCCTATAGCACCCCCCACCCCCTCCAAGGCTATGCAACCAACCATCACCCAGGAAGCTCAAGAGAAGGTGGAGCCTGGGGTGCTACTGGTCGCACGCTTGGTAAGGATTGATCATGTAAATGTAAAAACAGAATGTGACATTCAAATTGTCTTTTAGAGTGGAGGGCTGATGATGGAAACCCTGGGATCAGTATCATATCGGTACCTGGTATCAATGTCTGAACAAGTACTCTTAGTATTGTGTTTTTGTCTGTAGAAGACTCAATACAAGTTTTTTTCCCACTATTTCCTTACGTTTCTGAAAATATTTGTTAGCTGTGCATTATATAAAATACTGTCCGTTGAGAAAACTAGTTGATTCAACTGGAATCAATAAAAATAGAAATATATTGTTTGGAAGGAATTCAAATGTATACTGTATATGTTGTACTGTTGCTATCATGGATTCATTTATGAAGTGGTTCACATGAATTAAGTGAAGGTTGTGGTTTGTTGCTAGGCCTGTCGGGGCTGTTCGATGCCAGCCTTCACCATGCCAGTCCCTCGGGTCCTGATGCCTCAGTTATGAATCTTATTTCAGCTCTAGATTCCCGAGGTCCACAGCCCTCTCCCTCAGCATCCTCCCTTCTCTCTCAGTTCCGCACACCATCTTGGCAGACTGGTGAGTGGTCACTCTGTTTGGGTGAAGCTGAAAAACACATTTATCGATCAAAACATCTTTGAGTATTTTAACTGAGAAAATAAGAATCATTATTTGAGATACAGAGCATTCATTTAACTTTCCAAATTAACCAAATAATTTTCAAGTGTTACTTGGTTAAATGTAAATGCGACTTCCTTTGACCAACATTTTCCATCTAATGTGTCCTCTAGCAATGCATACACCGGCCCCAGCGGACCTCTTTATTTCAGGGGCACTTCCAGGTTCCAGCTCCTTCCCCTCCTCCTCAGCCCTATCCGCCTATCAGCATCCTGGTTCCTTCTCTGGAAGACCTTTCACTCCCTCCATATCCCTACAGGACACGCCTACATTTAGCCCCACCTCCAATGGCTTGCTATCTCCCCATGATCCCCTTCTTCACATCAAAACACCCTCCCAACCGACCTTGGGTTTCGATCGTTTGCTGACTTCCCAGAGTGCCACCTATCGTTCATCCCAAGAACCCCCAGCACCTCTTCAGAACCAAGCCCCTTCCACCTCCTCTAGTTGCCATCTGCCACCTCCCCAGTTCAACCTATTGTCCTCCCAGCTCCACAACCAGTCCTCCCAGCTTTATAATTCATCCATGTTCTCTTCCACACCAGCTCTGCCACCTACAGCTCAACCCCAGGGTCCTCAGGAGAGGGCAGTTCCCAGGCAGGACAGTGTGATTAAACACTACCAACGTTCATCGCCATCCCAGTCCACAACAGTTCCTCTACAGCAGTATGTCAGCTGTGGTGGATCTACAGGCTACCAGCAGATAGCAAGTCACCATCGGCATACTGGTTTGTCCTGCAGTCCCCTGGGGGAGCAAAGCCCATCATCTGACCCAAAGCCCTCACCACGAACCGAGTCCCAGACATACAGACCCATCATTCAAACACCCTATACATCCTCCTCCTCCTCCAGCTCCTCAGCCTCTGCCTCTTCTGGTACAAAAGGAACAAAGAGTTCTAGCTCCACTAGTGGCTACTCCTCCTCAGGCTCAGGATCTTCCTCTTCCCGTACACCACACACTCCTCCATCAGCCTCCTCCACATCCTCCTCCTCCTCCTCCAGTTCCAAGGGAAGCACTGGATCCATGAATGCTCCTTCACGTCAGCAACCCCCACCTCAGTCAGTACCAGGATCACTTCCACCACCAGTGGTTACATCCACACTTACTCAGCAGTCAGCACCTAAACAATGCCTTGTTTCCTCCTATGGTTCACCCTCTGTGGCCAAATCTAGCACAAATTTATCAGGCCAGACCCCACCCCAGCAACATGCCCAGTCTTATTCTCCCAACCAGCATCCATCAACACTCATGGCACACTCGTATGGAGGCTTCAACTCACCTCATGGCCAGGAAATGAGCTCTTTAGCAGCAGGAACTACAAGAAAGGCTTTCCCTGGTTTAGGTCCTGGAGAGCGTTCATTTTCTGCAGAAACAGTCTTTGGTGATTCAAATTTTGGCTCAGCTTCTCTCAGAAGAGCGAGCAGTCCTGCCCTAGCGTATGGAAATGTTGGAGGATCATCTGGAAGTGGACCTGCAACAGGAACTGGTGCTCTTGTCAGTGGAGTTGGGTCTGCAGGATCTGGAAGCACAGCTGCTGGTCTTGGTAATGGAGGCAGGACCACATACCATCTTCCTGAGTCAAGTCCCTCCCCCTCCATCAGTTCTGCTATAAATCGCTCTGGAGTGCACTCTCCAGCTTCTGCACGCCCTGCACAATCACCTGGAGGCTCAGGGGCCAACAAGTACCTGTCCTCAATCCTCTCCCCTCCTTTTATGTCTTCACCGCAAGGTTTCCCTGATACACGGGAAGCACAAAGCCAGTCTTACCACACTACACCACCCAGGCCAAAAACAGAGACCAGTATGCTGGGAGTTGAGCGCTCCCAAGATGAGGAAGAGGATGATGATGATTTCCTCATTCACCACTTGCTACATGCGCAGAGCTCAACTCCCCATCCATCGCAGCATCACCAACCTTCTCAGCAGATGCCCCAGCCCCTCACCCAAGTTAGTGACAGAGAGGTCAAAGGGCTGTCCTATAATATCAGCAAGATATCAGAAGAGCGATACCACCTTCAAAGTGTCATTCGTACCAATAATGCCACCAGTAATTCAGGGACTGGAATAACAGTTGATCCCAACACTCAGATGGAGATATCCCAGAAGAAACAACAACCAAACAAGCCAGAGTTGACGCTGACAAAATCAACAGGTGGAGGGGTGGGAGAGGCTGCTGACTCTCTTTCCCACTCCCATCAACAACAGCACGATTCCTTTAGCTCTGTGGTTCATTATGGAAATGATGACACCTACACCCAACATCCACATGCACATCATCCCCAACATGTGTCCTCACACACGCAGCAATGCCAACACTCCCAGCTCTCTCAACACTCTTGCCACACTCAACATACACAGCACTCTCAGCACACCCATTCTCACTCTCACATGAATCCGAAACAGCCTTCAGATGCAACAGACAGCACTTACTTGTGTAACACACAAGATGTGCAGCAAGCTCGTCAGAGCCAGGTACCCATCTCTATGATGGATTCCTCACCAAATCCTTCTAACCAAACTCACATGTTACAATCTGTCCTTTCCCATACCACCCACACAAAGATGGACCCACAGCAAACCACAACATCAGCACAACATCAACGCCCCTTACCACAGCAGGCTATGATGGTTTCAGCTGGAGGAGCAGGACCTACTAGAGTGGAGTCTCACCCACAAAACCAGTCGTCACAGTTGCAACTCCAGCTTCAGTCACAGGATATTGATACACATTACACTCTGGGACCCCAACCAAGAGATCAAACCCAACCTAGTCAGAACTCAGTGTCTCCATTAGACATGCTAGACCAGTCACTTTCCCAGACCAACAGTAGAGACAGTGGGGCTCTGGACAGAACGGGAGTAGGGGTGGGGGTCGCACTTTCAGGAGGGGAGCGAAGTGCTGCAGACATGCATAGACAACACAGACTTACACCACGTCTCCATTCCCAACAAACAGCCTCAGATCTCCATGACTTCCTCTCTGAACCAGACCTGTCCAACCCCACACACCTGCACCACCTCAACCAGCCTCAGGCCCATGCTCATGCTCATACACAACACCAACAACAAGCACACACTCACCATCAGCTTCCACACACACAATTAGGACATCCACACTCTCACAGAATGGCAGCAAATATGGTAACACCCCAACAACAGCAGCAGTCCCAACCAAGTGAGACTGAACCCCAGCTCTCACACGCCCAGTTAGATCCACTCAAACAGCACCAGTTTGATTCTGTGAGCCCTGTAAGTAAAGTAGGACAGAATCAATCTCAGCAGCAGCGTTTCGCACCACTAACATCAATTTGCTTTCCAGACTCTCTCTTACATGACGAAGATCGCTCTTTCTTTCCTGCAATGGAGGAAATGTTTTGTTCAGCTGATTACAAGTCAAGCTGTGCAGGGGATTCTGGGACAGGACAGGCTGCTCAAGAATGCCTCACCCAAGGTCATGGACAGGGACAAGAAAGTATGGAGGCCTTAAAAACAGGAGGTGCTGGGGAAAGCTATGACATGGTTGGTCATCATGGTGATCAAGGCTATGGACAATACTGCCACAGCCTTCCAGGAACAGGAAATGGTAACCTACATTTAGATCTTGACTCATTAAAGACCCATGAGCTTCCCTCCACTGTGAATACTGATCAGCTTGGCCTTATCCAATCCCAAACTTCAAATATTGGAATGAGCTCAGCAATTCAAGGCAATGACTCAATCACCAAAATGATGGGAGCTGTAGGACCTGTTGGCTCGAACAGCACTGGTCTAAACACACCTATCTTCTGTTCCTCTCGACCTAAGAAATTGCTGAAGACTAGCTCATTTCATTTGCTTAAACAACGACAGGAGCCACAAACTCAAACAAAGAAAAATTATGCGCAAGAGTATGAATTTGAGGATGATGAAGATAAAGCTGACGCTCCAGCTGATATTCGCCTCAACAGTCGGCGCCTTCCTGATCTACTCCCTGACCTGGTGTCCAGTTGTAGGAAGGTGGGAGGGGTATCAGGGGTAAGTGGGGTCACCCAAATGATGGACATGGACTTCTGCCATCCGTCCAGTTACTCTTCCCTCCCCCCTCCACAACCTCTTTCACACGATGGCCCTAAGAAAAGAGGCAGGAAACCAACCAAACCAAAACGTGAAGGTCCTCCTAGGCCACGAGGTAGACCACGCATACGACCTCTTCCAGAACCTCCTTTTTGCAGGGGGCTCATGGGATCAGTGTCTGGAGAAAGCAGGAGGGGTCGTGGCCGTGGCCGAGGAAGGGGTAGGAAGGAAGAGGGACTTGTTGAAATGCATCGAGACATGAACAAAGCGCAGAGCATGACATACCATCCTCTGCAGCAGCAGCATCCGCAGCAGTTCAACCAACAGCAGCATCTCCCACCACATCAGCAGCAGCAGCAGCAGCAGCACAGACATCACCTGGGCCACCACCAACCACCACAACAACATCACCTTTGCAGCCAACAGCAGCAGCAGCATGTTTCCTCTGCTCAGCACCAGCCACATCAGCAGCAGCATCTTCAGCAACAGCAAACGTCTCAGCAACTGCAGCAAGATCCTATTAGACCAATCAAGGTAACGGGGAATATTGTAATGACAAGAACATGTAGCATTATCACATCACATTTGAACATTTTAATATCCATGTTTTCAATGAGATCCATACCCACAGCTACGTTTATAAGGAAAGAAGTTTAAGGACATTATGCATGTATTAGACCTAATTTGGAAGGAAACATCTAGTTTCTATATTTAACATTTGGGTGAAACACAGTCTGAACTACATCAATTTACATCTGGCTTTAATTTTTTGGATAATAAACATCGTCTTCTGTCCAACCTGTGGTGTTTTTAGATCAGACTACCAGTGCCCACCATGCCTCCATCAGAGTCCTTGTTGAGAACGGACTCACTGTCCAGTTCTGAGCCGGTTCTGTCTGACGGATCTGTGGGTTCAGCACCATCTCTAGGCCTGAGCCCTGGGCCCAGTACAGCCATGGACATAGGCAGAAATGAACTAAACCAAATGCAAGACAAGATGATGAAGTATCAGCCTGGAGAGGTAAATAGACACAATAATTAAAAAAAAAACAAACAAAAAAACAATTTTTCCTAGATTTGGTGTTTGCATGATATTTGTCTTTGATGTGAAAAACATATTTGATATGTAATTTTTTTTATTATTTTGAATTTCAAAGATTTGAAAAAATTATGCGAAATACATGTATACATGTATTTCGCATAATTAATTAATAAAAAAAATTAGCTACATCTAATTTAGTTCCCAGTAAATGTAGACTGGCAGTGTGTATTGACTATTTCCTCGTCTGTCGTGTCCATCTATTATGCACAAATTAACTGCACACAGAATTCAGTGGCTTTTTGCCCTGGAGGGAAAGCTACTTTTAAAGAAAGAAGTCTGAGATGAATCAGAGACATCAAAACAACATATGTATTAATTCAAAAACACCCAGAGACAAAGACTTAATTAATGTGCATTATTAAATGTGTGGTCTGTAAAATGTTAAGATATGTCAAAAAAAAACAAAACTGTCATGTCTTGTTTGATACATGTTGCAAAGATAAGAAATCAGAAAATATTGAAATGTCAAAAAAAGCTTTTGGTTCCTAAAAATGATCCTAGTGCTCATCATTTGTCAGATAACTAATTAATTGATTAGTCATTGCATCTTGAGACTGCATATTTTGGGAGAGCAGAGCAAATTATCAGTGTAGCCTTAATAATGGCATCAAGAAATATTCTAAAACTATTTTTATACTGACAAATTCAACTTTGTTTTATTAAAAAATATATTTAAAAATATTCATAATGAATGTATGTCTGATCTGATACTATTTTCTTTCCTTTTTTTTAAAAAAAAAAAAACCTTTTCTTTTATACCCATGGTATGTAGACGTACCAGGAATTCTGCCGGTACCGGCTGCTGTCCAACCGATTTCTCTGACATTATTATTCACCCAGTTCTTTCCAAATTTGACACATGTTCTATACGACTAATAGAGGCTCAGTGCACAATTTGATGGCTGAATTTAAAATTTAATGTGTGCCTTTTTCCAAAATTTTGCATTGTTTTTACAAATGTATTTTTTTAACACATTTCTGAAAACATTCAAAGTCAAGACTGAAAATGAAGCCGTGTGTGTGTGTGTGTGTGTGTGCGTGTGTGTGTGTGTGTGTGCGTGTGTGTGTGTGTGTGTGCGTGCGTGTGCGTGTGTGTGTGTGTGTGTGTGTGCGTGCGTGTGCGTGTGTGTGTGTGTGCATGCATGTGTGTGTGCGTGCGTGCGTGCGT
>JAPSES010000069.1:244720-256695 GCA_029822895.1 Maxillicosta whitleyi
AAAGAGTCGAGTAGAGTAGAGCCGGTACCATGGAGTGGAAAAGCACCAAAAGTTACAGCTAATTCTTTTTGTAAAATCAAGAGTTCACTGATAGAGTGACTTGTGCTGTCAGGTATCTGTCTTGGGCTCTGGACACCAACCAAGAGGAAAGGGACAAAGGAAAAACCGTGGAGGTGGGCCGAGCGTACTTTGAGACAGATAAAAAGCACTTTACCATCCTAGACGCGCCTGGACACAAGAGCTTTGTACCCAACATGATTGGAGGAGCATCACAAGCAGACCTGGCTGTACTGGTGAGTCTGTTGGTTCAACACTAACATGTACGTCAAGATGGTAGAAATGCAAATGAACACACACATAGAAGAATATCCAATGTCATCTTAAATGCACCCATCAGTGTTCTCATTAGTTTAATTACATTTGATGACCTCCATCACGCAGCAGGATTAAGGGGTCAGTGAGGGAACATCTGGTTCAAACCTGGATTTTCAGTAGTGGGAGGGTCGGTTCATTCTTACCAGGGTACATCTCCATGATAATTTGCCCTTCAATGGAGAATGTGATTCAAGATGGAAAAATAAACTGAATTCTGAAAAATATATTTCAATAGTGTCAGTTATCAACTTGTGTTAAAACAGAGATGAGGCACTTTAAAGCAGGGGTGTCAAACATTTGACCCGGGGGCCAAAAACCGGCCCACCGAAGGGTCCAATATGGCCCACGGGATGAATTTGTGAATTAACTCATTTTAGTTCAGGAGCTGGATACAGACCAATGTGAGCTCAAGTAAAATAATAACATGATAATATATAAATAATAAGTACTAATTTTGGAATTTCTGGAATGTCATTTTTCCAGTTTTGAGATTAATAAAGTACTTCTACTTCTTTTTGGTCTAATGTGAAAAAAATAACATTGTACTATGAAAATATTTATATATAAAACTATCCTTTAACAGTATAATGTGAATTTTATTTAATTTTAACACCGTTCTGCCTTTTACTAAATGGTTTGTGTCTTTGCAGATCAAATGTGACTACTACAATTTTGTTAAAATTGCACTTATTTTTCTTAGAAAATGGAAGGTTTTTTTTTCAGGTTATTTACATCTTTTTTTGAGAAGGGATAGTTTGTAAAGTTTAATATTTTTATCGCACTTAAAGAAAAAGCAAAAGTCGTCATTTACAAGGTATTATGCTGTTATGTCACTGGTCCGGCCCACTTGACATCAAATTGGGCTGAATGTGGAACTGAACTAAAATGAGTTTGACCCCCCTGTTCTAAAGCCTTTGACTTCTTGATTAATCCAACTTCCCAGTAGGACTTCCTTCATATCTGTTACTTGCTTCCATAGTGTTGACGGGTGCTAGGTTTGGACCAGTAGAGTAAGGCTCCAGTGGTCCAAAGGGCCGTATGAGTTTAGCAGGACAAACTGTTGTAATGATGTACTTGTGACTGAGTGATGTCATATTAATCAGAATGTTAGTGGGTTTGGATCTCCTGTAAATACTGCCAGAGCGTATGTCCTACACGATGGGTGGTGTTTTGTGATTATCCAGTCTACTGTGGTTAAATGTGTTTTTGTCACTGATCAAAAGTGGATGTGAAACAATGAAGTCTGCTTTCTGAACATGTAGAATCTGTTGATGTTTTGTAACAATTCATTGACAGGATGTTGTTCACACAAAATGTTTTGCTTTAGTGTGAAAAGACCTGATGTCCTTTATCACAGTCCAGCTTACATCTGAAGAAACGAGACAAATGTCTGACAGAATCAGAACTGTAGGCGTTTGAAGTATAGAAACAAGTAGTTCATTTTCACATCAGAGCCAGCAGGTCAGTTTGCATAACTAGTTAAAATGGTAAAATTCAAGGCAGTCCTCCTCCAAAGTCATGTTGACACTGACAACAACCAGGTGGTATTTGTATGGCAGCTGGATACTGCACACACCACTGCTTAAACCCACTGAACAGTGGCTCCAGTTGAGTTCTTGGACTGTTAATGGTCTGAACTGGTAATATTTGATCTTATAACACATCAAAGTTCATCTGATGAGTGCTTTTGACTGCAGCTCCCTCTGAAAAAGTGATCTTTATTTCTCTGCTCACATCAACAGGAACGTTTAACAAAATATCCTAAAGTCAGTGCTATGGTAGCTAGGGCTGGGTGTTAAACTCTGGCATTACATGGACCACAGGAACCACTACTGAAGACTGAAGTATAGATAAACTCACATGTTATCGGGTTCATAAACTACTTGAGAACGGAACAAATAGAAAGTTATTTAACTCATTTTTCTTACTAAATCAGTTATAACACAATTATCTGTGATGCAATTTTTCAATTTTCAGTCCAGCTGAGAGATGTTAATTTCTCTGAGGGGTGGGTCTGCTGTCTGTCACACAGGGATCCTACTAACACAGGGTATCCACGGAGTCTACAAAACTATAAAAAAAAAAAAAAAAAAGCCTTAAATCCAACAAATTGAATTTAAGGCCTTAAAATGTCTAAAATCTCATAAAAGCTCTAAAATATAATTTTGAAAGGTCTTAAAAATCTATTAACGTTACTTTTATTTTAAACGTGCAAAAAAAAAATTTGATTTGAAATATCTCGCTTTTTGAGGACGCTGTGACTGAAACGTAATGAGAAAGCCGAACTAAATGTCACAATTTAGAGTCACCAGTTTATATACTTTGCAAGTAATTCCATGCCTCCAATTTTCCTTCAAGTTTTTTGTACTTTTTTGCGAGTATCGATGTAAAATAGGTCTTAGATTGTGATCATAACGGTCTTAAAAAGGTCTTAAATTTGGCTTGTTGAAACCTGCAGAGGCTGGGGTTCACCAAGGAACTACACAGGAAATGGGACACTTCACCCAACGACACAGATTAACGGGCAGAAACATCAGACAGTATATCTTAAAGCTTGTTGAACGTCTGCCAAGTACAGTTAAAGAAATGTACAGTTGGATGTTTAGCCCTGAGTTCATCTGTCCTGTTGATGGTATGCACAGCCACGCTGACAGCCTGGGGCCCAAATACAAACACGAGTTAATGATTAAGTGACCCAGAGCCCACTGATGGTTTCACTGTGGGTTGGTTCATACATTTAATCTTCAAGGGTCAGAGCATCACATGATCTGTCCACAGATTCAGAGCAGGATGATGAAGAGATCAGGAGGCTGCAGGAAGACCAGCACGCGTCAAAACACTGACAGTCCTGTGTTCAGTTTTATACCTACACATGTTTAATGGAAAAGTGTTTTCTGTTTGTGTTTCTACAGTAAATCTATACATTTTTCACATTACACTCATGAAAAAAAAATCCTATTAATTATATAAGCCTAAGCTACAAATGAGAAAATAATTCAGTTTACAATTTAAACTGTACCTCTAACTGAAGAACCAATAAGATTACTGTTAAAGTCCCGATCAATAAACTGTATTGAAATCCAAGTTTGATGGATAAAGTCTTGAAAAGCTCATCTCTGCTGGTAGCCCAGGGTCACTTTAAACACAGTCCAATTCACCTTTTCTGTCCAACTGGTGTCTGTGCCTGTTTACATCAAATTCTGAAAGTCTTTAATTATCTGTTTGTGTGCTTTAATTTTCGCTTGGTTTATTTTGTATGATTTTGTCATTTTGAAATGTTTACTCAACATTACCTCAGTCCCTCTGGGATCCTTTAAAGTTTAAACAAAAGTATTGTGTTGCTTTAACATTGCCTCTAATTTGGATGAGATCATTTGTCCTTTAATGTCAAACAAGATTCAGCCTGGTGGTGTGTCTAATGTACAAGTTGTAACTCCAACTGTGTGTGTGTGTGTGTCCTCAGGTGATCTCTGCCAGAAAAGGAGAGTTTGAAACTGGGTTTGAGAAGGGCGGTCAGACACGGGAGCATGCCATGTTGGCCAAAACAGCTGGTGTCAAACACCTGATTGTTCTGGTAAATAAAATGGACGACCCCACAGTGAACTGGAGTATTGAGAGGTGAGTACAAAGATCCCCATTGACTACATAAATATTCATACCCACTAGTTTAAACCTCCACAAACAGCATTGGATTGGAAAGGAATCTTTTGTTGAGAACCAAAAAAGGTTTATTTTGTTTTTTTGTTTGTTTTTGTTTTTTTTATTGTTTTTTTCATTACAAATTCATGGATGAATAAAATATTCCACTTCTTGTGCTGTTACTTACCCTGCTGCAGACACTGACAATAAGGTAATGTTTGAATGTCAGATTTTCTGGCCCTACACAGAAATTACTGCAAGTTACTGGAGTATTAACTAATCAGGATTAATTAATAATTAATTTGGATATTAACTTTGGTTTTTATTGGTTCTGAAATATAAAATAGATTATTAAACCATACATTAACCAATGTATGTAAGGGGTGGGGGTGTATAAGATATTTTTGATAATCTAAAATGTTAATTATTTCTCTGACAACTAATGCAAAATAGTCTAGAACTTGAAGTGCAGTTGACAGGAAGTTGTTTTTATGCATGTGGGTAGAACAAATCGGGCTTCCTCTACAGGTTGGGTAGTGGTGACGACAAAGGTAAAGGCGATGGAGCTTTTTCCTGACCCAGGTATCATTTTACTGGTAGTAAACAGACTCTGTGCCATTAAATCTACATAACCTTATCTCAGCCAGACGTCATCGCACATCTCCACATCCTGTTTCAGTTTAAACATTTGCACAGAGTCATTTGGCTTCATGAACCAGTGTTTGATTAGACGCTGAAGCAGTAGTGGTGCAATCTGTTAAAGCAATCATCATGATTACACAAAACTGTCGTGTCAGCTCCGTTACGTGTTAGTTAGTAGTTCTCACTTGTTATTGTTGGTTCTCTGTAGGTATGAAGAGTGCAAGGAGAAACTAGTGCCATTTTTGAAGAAGGTAGGCTTCAACCCGAAGAAAGACATCCACTTCATGCCCTGTTCTGGTCTGACAGGAGCCAACCTGAAGGAGCCCACTGACATGTGCTCCTGGTACACGTAAGTCCCACCCATGTGCTGCTGTCAACATGCACGCAGACTGGACACTGGCAGAGCGGCTTCAACATTCACTGCCTGGCATCATGTGTTTCTATTGCAGAGGATTACCTTTCATTCCACACTTGGACAGTTTGCCAAATTTCAACAGATCCAGTGACGGCCCAGTCAGATTGCCCATTGTAGACAAATACAAGGTAAGACTGAACGGACTTCATTAGGTTTCTCTTTTTTTTTGATCAACATGGATATGAACGATACAAGACAGTATTGGAGACATATGATGATGGCAACATAAACGGATTTCAAATACCCATGTATACATTTTCTCCCTTCCCCCCTCCCGCTCTACCCCCACCCAACCCAACCTGGATATTAAAGTACAATACAGACATCAGAAATAGACACATTTGAAGATATGGTTTGACAACATAAATCAAACTATTCATATTTACATTATGGCTGATTGTGCTGTACAGAGTGTATACTGTATCCCATGAACGGATTGTTGCTTCATGCATCCGTCAAACAGATCTCCATCATAACAATGTCAAGAAAAGAGTTTGCACATTTGTTGCCATGTCAAAGTATGGGATGACTGTCATCTCAATGCCAGCATCTTCTTGGCTGCTTAAGTCCAGCCCGTAGTATGCGCCTGTGTTGTAGAGAAAGTTTGAAGGTAGTTATCATTGAGCAGGAGTAAAGACAGAGAACATGGGGTATTGTACCAAGCACATCACTCAAAGTAGCAGAAACTGACCTCCAAAAAGCAGACACACTGGAGCATTCCCAACTTGATTAGGTTTCTTTCAATTCATTCTTGGAGGTGCCAGCAGTGGAATAAGCAAACTGGGGGAGTTGCACAGAATAAGGAATAGAAACATCAGCATGAGTGTAAAGTTTAATAGAGGATCATTGTGGAAATAAAAAAAAAGGTTTTGAAGGTGATATTTATGCGTCTTATCCATAGTAAACTGTAGTAGCATCAACTATTCAGATCACACACTAGCAAAGACCAGTCACTAGAATCTTCTACTGTTGGAAACAAATGCATTTATGTTCTGTCACAGAGATTCATGTTACTTGTTCCATGAAAGTATGACGTGCTGCGCTTTCATCTACAAACATAACGATGAGAGATGTTGGTGGTTTTTATGATTATTTTGTTCAAACTCATTTAACAACAGTACTTATTAAGGCTGTTACTTTTTATTTAAACTTCCAACATGAGGTGAAAAGTCGAGTTGGAACTGTAATTACCTGTGTGACCGTCAGCTGTGGTGTCTACAGGCGCATAAAGTAACCCCACACAGGTGATTTTTACCTGCTTTCAAGGTGGATGGAGACTGTTCTTAAAGTGTATAAACACAGATGGTCGGCTTGTTCCATCAATCAGTCTGGATTATTAATTAACTGTCATGTTTAAAATTGCAATTAATCATAACACCACAACATCGTTCCAACTCTACTTTTGATTTGATGCAAAGAGCTGTAGATACTGACGGATGTTTATGGAATGAATGTCAGAACCCGTCAGCTCCACATACAGGAGGCATCCAAGTCTGCTGCTAGGCCTAAGATGTACAGATGGACTCAACTATTCACTGATTAGAGGGTGTGTGTATAAAATAAAACAGACCAGATAGAGTGTTTTTTAGAAACGAGGTTTTTTAGGGCAGCGTCTAGTGGGCTGTGAGTGTAATTACTTGAACCCAGGTCTGTGGTTTCGATCCAGCTGTTTTTAAATCATATTTTTCAACTTGTGCAGTGGAAACTTAATTTGAAAACTCAAAATATTGTAACAATTTTTTTTAGGGTTTTTATTTATTTTATTAGTGCATTCAAATAAAGGTAGGTTTGACAATGAACCACCATTAGGTGCAGGTCAAATCAGCTTTTTGGATGCAGGTTATCATTGGCTCCAGCCTTTCCACATGTTTGTATAAAAATATGGTGATGGTAGGAGTATTAGTCCATGTAGATAACAGACAGTTACATGACAGGTGGAAACGCGTCTATAGCTTTTCTCTAAACTTGTGACGCTGTGTTTTTCCTCCAGGACATGGGTACCGTAGTTCTGGGCAAACTGGAGTCTGGCTCCATCAGTAAAGCACAGCAGCTCGTCATGATGCCAAACAGGGTAAGGTTTACAAAGAGCATGTTATGGCCAAACTACAAACATTACATTCTTCTGTATTGTTCCTGGTTTACTGTGTTTAATTGGATGATTACTCAGTATATTTAGCTGTTACTCGACGAGTGACTGAAATTAAAGAATTTACCAACTAGTGATAATGAGCATATTAAATGAAATGAACAGACTTTAACAGCGTCGTCACTACTTTAAGGAATTTGAAGGAGAGAAATCCATTAGAATGTACGGCTTCAGTTAATGACCATTTTAATTGTCCACTAGTTGGTATTTACAGCGGCTCTTAGTTATATTTATTACCTCAGTAAAATACAAATTCTTTCCCTCAACAAGAACATTTAGTGCACAACAACTACAAAACATAACAAAGTTTAAGGAAATATTAAGTTCAATATTCATCAAATATCGCAGGAACAATAATATACTCTTTTTTTTTCTTTTTTTTTTTTCATCAAGTGATCAATGTCTCTACCAACCTCTAGATTAGTTGTTGACTAATTTAGTCGACAGTGAGTCACTTTATTGGAATGAATGTACAGTGTCTCCCTCTCTTTCGGTGTCGGTCCAACATTTTGGAACCTCGACTGAGGCGGTACTAAAAAAAACTAGTATCAGGTCCAGATTCCAGGTCCTTTTTCCTAATGAGAAAGAGTCAAGTAGAGTAGAACTGGTCCCATGGAGTGGAAAAGCACCTTAAAGGTAGAAAGATGCATCTGTTGTTCTGATGGTTCCAAACAGATGAAATGGAAGTTGAATGTGTCAGAAGCACCAGTGTTGTTTTTCACTCCTTAGCCTTCCCTGGTGTCCCTCTGCCCTCTCATGCTTGTCTTGTTAATGTCCTGCAGCATGTGGTGGAGGTGCTGAGCCTCCTGTCGGACGACGTAGAGACGGACGACGCCGGACCAGGAGAAAACCTCAAGCTGCGGCTCAAGGGCATTGAGGAAGAGGAGATCTTACCAGGCTTCATCCTGTGCAACGCTGAGAACCTGTGCCACTCAGGGCGCACGTTCGACGCCCAGGTCAGACCCTACTGCCCCCCCCAGCACCAACCCTGCTCTGCTAACTGTGTTGTATAGACTCCTCATGTGACACTCATGTCTTCCACGCAGATCGTCATCATCGAACACAAATCCATCATCTGTCCAGGTTACAACGCAGTCCTTCACATTCACACCTGCATTGAAGAAGTGCAGATCACGGTAAGGGTCTGCAGAAACGTACCAGTGTAACAGGAGCTGTGTGCATTACCTGACTTTGTGTTGTTGATGAACCCCCTTCAGGCCTTAATCTGTCTGGTAGACAAAAAGTCAGGAGAGAAGAGTAAGACACGACCACGGTTCGTCAAACAAGACCAAGTTTGCATCGCCCGTCTGCGCACAGCAGGGACCATTTGCCTCGAGACCTTTAAAGAGTTTCCTCAGATGGGACGGTTTACCTTACGAGACGAAGGTACGGCTGCTCCCACATGACCTGCACCGGTCTACATGTTGACCCTGTTCATCTGCCACTAACACACACCTTCACACAAGGTCACATGTTCAGGCTCGTACTGCCTCATAGACAGAGACGGGTCCGTTTCTTTTCTCTAATGACAAAGACGGTTCCATTTCCTAAAGTCTAATCCAGTATCAACATTTGATACAGATGGCATTCTATTTATTTAGGGTTTTTTGTTGTTATTTATCACCCTGCCAGGGAAAACATCACTTTTTTTGTTTTATATATCAAGTGATTAAAAATACTTCAGGCCTTCATTACGTCAGCTGTTGCCGTCCGAGAAAGTGATGTTTTATTTCCTGACATCCACATTGGCTGATATCGTCTGATACTGATTCACCGCTGTTTAACAGAGGACTTTAAAAACACAGTGGAAATCAATGAAAGTTAGATGGAAACAGATTCAGTGAATAAATGGAGGTCTGCGTGGGTCGATGGGGAAACGTTCACTGAGTTAATAAGGAATATAGGAAACCATTAAATGTATCCAAGGAGCTGCACAGCCACACGTCTGACAAATAGTTTGGATCAGTTGGAAACAAAACCTCAAAGCAGCTTTCAGCTCTGCAGTTAACGGCTCCCATCATTTGTTTGTGTCCCAGCTGTCCTTGTGTGTTAGTGGGACGATAAACACATTTTAAGCTCCTTGAACCAGAGCTACAGCGAGAAGACAGTGAAATGTGACAAAGGTCAACACTAAGAACTGTTGTGTCTATTTGAAGAGGACGTGAACAGATGTTAGTTCATAACACGTACATCACTACCTACTTTATCAAGATCTTCAGAGTGAATAAAACCTGAAACTAGCACTGGAACAATTAGACACATACAGAAGAAAGTGTTTTTTCATTTTCACCTTTAAATAAGTAGTGACTTTATAACTATTGGTAGACCATTGTAATGCAATTGTTGTTCCTGGTGAATTAAAACTACTCGAGTACTTATAAAACTAAACCAATAAAACCCCACCTGCAAAAAGTCAAAATGAAGGATCGTTTCAAAACTGTCAGAACTCTAAAAATCTAATTAATTCATTATTTGTTGCTGATCTTGATAATATTTGTTAAATATGCTCACAGACTTTTATAATTATAATTAGTTACTATACTTAATTACTGTTGTCACATAAGATCGTGGCCATTTATTTTATTTATTACAGATTGAAGCTTGTGTTTTTTCCCCTTTTTTTGTTTTTCACAACAGTAAAAAAAAATGTGACTTTAGTTTTTAGTCTGATTAATTTAATTTCAGTTTGTCAGGGTCCCATGAGGTCTTAAAAAGTCTTTGAATTTACAAGTCTGCCTTTAAGCCTTTAAAAGGTATTAAATTAGGTCTGTTGGCTATATTGTGTTTAAATGTGTTTGTTAAATGTTCAAATAAAATAACGTTACGTGACGGGTTCCAACCCGACCATTTAGAAACCATTTATCACCACCTTTGCAGGAATGAACGCAAAACACGTCTGTAGCATCTAAGCATGGGGAAGTGCATATTTACTGATGCCTGGTCAGAGAAAAGATCGTTCTCCACCCGTTTGACACGAGTGGAGGGGAACGTGTTTGAAGCTCCTTACATTTGTACAAGAAATCAGTTTGACTCGAGGTGTTAGTGTGAATAACTACATTTTCTTAAATTCTAGGACTCGCAAATTTCTGCCAGTATGGCTGTGAAGTGTGCGTTAAATTCCGTTTTAAAAAGGTCTGAAATGTAACGTAGAGAAACCTTTATGAACGCTGGTTTGTCCGTGTTTGAATTTTTTTTTTTTTTTTTTTCCAGACAAATAATCAGAAAACAATAGTGTTCATTAAAGGTCCAATGTTATTCAAATCCATTTTATTAAACACTGGCATTAAAACCAAAGCTAAGTTAATTTTTCTCTGTTTCATAGTCATTTGTGCCCTTTTAGCCTTAGTTTGTAAAGTATTTTTACTGTTAAAAACATATTGAAGGATCTGAAATGGAAGTGGAATGAAAACTCATAGTAATAATAATAATTAGTTTTTTATATAGTGCTTTTCTACTATAGATGGGTAGATAGAAGCTTACTTGCATACATGCATACATAATTACTTACATACTTAATTACTTTACCCCACCCTCAGTCAGAGCAGCAGTGCAACAGTAAAGTGCAGAAAATTCTATATAAATAACAGGCAGTGAGAAAAAAAAAAGACATATTTACATTATTTACATGACATTTCTGTTACTTAATCGTACTTAAAACATGTACATTGGTTCCATTATTCCACACATTCACGCCTATAACTCGCTCATCGTCCACTCGTCCTTGTGATTCTCACGCGCTCTGGTTTCCGTCGTAGGTAAGACAATCGCCATCGGGAAGGTGCTGAAGCTCGTTGCTGAGAGGGACTGAAGCGAACCCAGACTCCTGGGAAGACCTGGTGAGATGGAATGAGCGGAGCTTGGTCCTAACCCGCCCACACTGTTGTCGGCGGCAACGGCCTCTCCCTCTCACGCCCCCCCTCTGCGTGCCGAAGATCAGCTTCAGACAAACTTCAGTGAAAAACGAAAATCTGTTTTTAAGCAAATGACAAACCAAGAAGTCCACACGAGTCAGCTTTCTCATATTGAGAGCTCAGCTATGCCATTCTGGGTTAGCCCCTCCCCTCACTAGTCCACTCATCATGACACCATTTATTTTCTTCCACTTCTTTTTTTTTTTTTTTTTTTTTTTTTTTTTTTTTGTGCTTTCATACATGACAGTGACATATGGCTGAAGTTATATCTGTAAACAGATGTGGACCAGGATTTTTGCTTGGAATATAAAAAATGATTTTGAGAAGTAAATTGCAAAAGAAATTGTTTGATAGAACTTAACCAGTTGAAACCAAAATGTTTATCTTGGGTGTACATGTCTCCCTTTGCTTTTACCCAGTTTTTGGTTTCTCATGTGGCGTTCTGGCAGTGTGCTTGAGCGTGTTCAAATGTTATTAAAGCAAACAACTATGACAATAAAATATGGAATTGGGAAATGGAGCCTGTTCCTTTTACAAAGTGTATTCCAGTGCCTGTTTCTTCTGCTTCCTACTTTATTTGGTCCCAACATTACTACATTTACTCTGGGTTGACTGATAAAACAGTAGCTGCCATTGTTATCGCGTGATAATTCTGTTCATCTCTGTGTTTTTACCTCTGACAAGGAGCTTCTGTTTTTACCAGGGTTTGTTAGTTTGTTAGTTAACAAGATGACTCTAAAAGTTATGATTTTAATGAAATGTTCAGAAAATTTGGAGCTGATCCGGATCACTGTCTGGATCCAGGAATGTTTTAAAGGATTCTTTATCATTGCAGATAGGTCCATTT
>JAPSES010000069.1:261717-272562 GCA_029822895.1 Maxillicosta whitleyi
ACACCTCTAGAACCTGTACACCTCCAGGACCTGTACACCTCTAGAACCTGTACACCTCTAGAACCTGTACACCTCCATACCCTGTACACCTCTAGAACCTGTACACCTCCAGAACCTGTACACCTCTAGAACCTGTACACCTCCAGGACTCTGGGGCGTGCAGGTGGGCTCACAGCTGACCCTTCTCACCCTGGACATGGACTTTTTGAACCACTTCCTTCAGACATGAGGCTACGATCCATTCGGACCAGAACCTCAGGCCACATGAGCAGCTCCTTCCCGTCTGCTGTTGAACTCCTGACCTCTTAATAACACTGACACTAAGCCTGACTGTTTGTTGCTGCAATAACACATTTACCGGAGCATTAATATAGAAACTGCATTTCACAGAAAACGCTTACGCCGCAGCGCTCGTAAACCCTGTGAGTCAGACGCTCTTAAATGATGGATTAAGGAGAGAGCTTAGATATGACTCATACAAGCACTGGTGTGTTGATGGTAGCAAAGACAATGTGATGAGTCTACATGTTCAGGACATGTGTCCAGTGTGTGTCTGTCCACACACTGAAGACAATGAAGACTCAAATCCACCGTTCTGTGTGTAATGACAAAAGAACAGAAAGGCACCAGTAACTCAGTGTCCAGAGAATACTATTCTGTTTAAGATTAAAAGTAAAATATTCTTTATATTTCCACTGGAGGAATTTATCTTGGGCAACAGTGACAATTAGAAACACAAATAATACAATTCAATGGTGTCGTCTGATCCCAGTTTCAGCGACAAAAGACTGCGTGAAATAACATTAAATCCAAAATCACAGAAGTACATCCCATTTTGATTATTACGACGGAGCATTAGAGCCATTCATGAAGACAAAGATATTTTTTGATATTGTAGTGAAGTACATGGACTGTGTTTGGGGGACGGTTTGTGACTGGTCACATGGTTGACAGTGTCATCAGGTCATGTGACGGTGCACTGTTTTGCATGTTAAATGTTATGTGTTAAAAGCAGGTTCTTGTGTTATTAAGTTATAGGATTAATGTTGTGTCTATAGGAGAGAGTAGTTAGATTAATTGTGTAAAAAGGAATGTTTTCAGTTTGACACCATGACTGAACCCTCTGTGCCATTACCATAAAGTCTGTGCTGTTTCACATACATGTTGTAGTAGTTAATGTAAAGCAAATTTAACTGTCTTCTTAAAGTCGTGCTCTGTCCTGGGACCCAAGAAGTGCAACTACAACTGCCTCTCCTGTGACTCATTCTGCTGAAATGTCACAATATGAAGAGATTAAAGTCAACATGCTGACATTAAAGTTGAAATCCCGAGAATAAAGTTGAAATTGGATGTCGACATTAAACTTGGAAATGTCGAGAATAAATTTGATATCAAGTCGACTTTAATTTTATTTTTTTATTCTTGGAATTTCGAGTTTAATGTCGACATGTTGACTTTAATCTCGTCATATCAAAAAATATCTTCTTCTTATGAATGACCCTAATGCTCCGTCGTAGATTATACTATATTTGTCTCTCCTATGTAAATTAATTTAATTTACTTTTAGAGGCCCTGTAGGAAAAAAAACAACAAAAAGCTCACATTCAACACACTGTTAATTAAAACACACCTGAAAGTACAGATAGAACGTCTATCTGTGTATATATTTACATATAAATATATCAGATAGACTTTAGTAATCCCCACAGGGAAATTTAATAAATGATGCGTTTTGTTAATATTATAAAGTGACAGATCAACAATAAATCACATTGTCGCACTCATTTAATGAGAAGAAAAAATGGTTTATTACAACTTTATGGACAACAGCATATTTACACAACACAATATACATGTCAAGATCATAAGAGTGCATACACAAAAACACCACCCACGTCTATCTGTGGGTGTCAGAGGGACGGTGTGACGGACCCCACTGAGCCCACTGGTGGAGGTTACACTGAGCGTGCTCGCGCCGTCTCGGTGTCTGGTAGATTACGCTGTGACTGAAGGACTTTGTGGGATTACGGCACATGAGCCTGTCTGGAGGCTGAACTGGCCCCAGTCTGTGTCTAGGTGGGGGGGTGTTCACTGTCAGTTGAGTCATCTCTTCAGGTGGTTAAATAACGACTGCATCAACTTCCAATGTGTCGTTGTTGTTGTTTTTCTGCTGGTTTTGGGTTCATTATTTATTTATTTTTTTGTTTTTTTACTCCAGTCTGTACAATTACCAGAAGAACTTAAGCAATGACACGATGCTACAAAGTGCATGTGTAATCACTGCCTTCCGCACTGAAAGCCTGTTGAATAAATGATGGTGTAAAAGCATCACGTACAGTAGAGGAAACATGAATGAACGGCTGCGCGGTGGACAGGATAATTGGCTGCTCCTCTTTGTTCTTGCTACATTATCTTTGTCATAATACCAGACCACACTACTGATGATTTCAACCTCAACAATGTGCATTCACGCATTTATTTCTACTCTAATTCCACCCTTTTCTATGAGAGGGGGACGATTAGACCGCCACACGCCCTGCAATCACATTTATATGCAGCTATTTTAACTGATGAAAGTGATGTTTTTGTGTAGTTTTTTTCCGCAGTGGTGACAATCTTGTTTGATTAAAAAAGTGACTGTGGCTGGATTGGATAAATAAAAGAACAAATAACATATAATATGAGTCATACACGTCTTTATTCAAGCACTGACACACATTCAGAAGTGGTTTCCTGACATCAACCGAAGTAAAGCTGTGTGTTTTGCTTGTCAAAAAAAAAAAAAAAAAAAAAACCTTTGACTTTCTGGCTGCAGCAGAACCAAGAGCATCACACTGCAAGGTATTTTAAGTGAATACGCATATGGTTCTGATGGTTCTGCAGAAGAAAATGTGGCCTCACATGTCCATATTAAACCATAAAGACCCAAACATCCACCATCGACCAAAACCACCTTCTGATCTTAAATGTTTAATACGTGTTAATCCATTAATCCTATCAATACATGTAAATAATTGGTGTAAATAAAGTTTTTCAGCTTTTCATGGTCATCAGATTTGACCCATTTGGACCTTCAAAGGCTCCGTAGTGAACGTGGAAACACAGTCATCTTCTACAACATTCATTCACCAATAAAACCCATGGAGCTGAATCAATGAAAGCGGATGAACACAGTTATTTTTACTTTTAATTATTGATATACAGTTAATCCTCGGGTTACGACGTATCCAACTTACGTTATTTTGACTTTAAGACGCCGAAATCTCATCTGCCATTATTGTACATACATTGTTGTTACTGTACGTACAGTAAGTACAGTATCTTATTTTTTACTTTATTTTATTAATATGAAGTATAATACGTATATTTGGATAGTTATTTAGAGATTTAATGGGGTATTTAGGGGTACTAAAAGGTTAATTTTGACTTACGTGAAAATTCGGGTTACGTCAACAGCGCAGGAACGGAACTCTTCGTAACCCGAGAACTACCTGTATTTTGCTAAAAAAAAAAAAAAAAAAAAAAAAAGTCTTTTTTTTCAGTTTTCTCTGTTTTTGATGAACATCTACATGATTAATTAATTGAATGTCACAAAATACCTGATATTCATTGAAAAAACACAAAATACAGAGGATAATATTATAATAAATGGTGATAAACTGCTTGAAGATGGTTAAATATAGAGAAAAAAAAATAATTTGTGAACTGATACAAATGTCACACCGGGTTCTTACGGGTTAATGTCAGAACGTTCTCTATAGTGGGTGGAACAGTAAGATTAATGAATAAAATGAATATATGAGAACACACAATCATATTTCAGCCTTCATTTAGAATTTACAATTTTTAAGCATAAAATCGTAGCACAATATTTGATCTATAATGTTCCGATAAAGCCAATGGTTTCTTCCTTTTTTCTTTTTCTGTCAGAAAACAAACAAACTTGTACATATTATGTGCCTCATTTATTAATCTTATATTTTCCTAAACTTAGGTTCCGGATCCAAAATGTGCCACAGAGGTGTGGTTATTCATTCAACTATTACCAGAGGGAAAAAATACTTATAAAATATGATGTGAATTAATTATATCATTTCAAACAGAAGAGTGTGTAGATGTTCAAAAGCAAAATGGAAAGAAGAAAATTATAATAGTAACATGATTAAAATAAAAAGAACATGATGTAAAACCTGTAAACACTAAACAAAAAACATGCAAAAGGCACAAAATAATAGCATAAAAAACAGTGGAAGTAGGTTTTGATCATGATTTAATTCATGTTTTGAGTCTGGAGCTGAAATTATGTGTGAATTTTGACTATTTCTGTCACAAACTTAGCACAAAAATATCACTTTATTACAACAGAGAGACATATTATCATACCAACAACTGATATTAGTTGTACAAAAATGTATAATTAACTCAATGGAATGTATAATGAATGAAAACCTTTAAAATGACCACATAAGTATTTTTAATTGCTATAATTATCTTTGTATTTTAATAGTACAATACTTACTCAGTATTATAAAGTCAGATTATTTTCTGTATTGAATTAATATTTAATTTAATTAAGTATTTGTCAAAACTACCATTGCTTGGTTTTATTTATTAATTGTCACATTTACATATTTATTAAGTATTAATTCAACCTAATCACATTTATTACAGTTTGCATCTCCATCGCTTGATTTTACTTAAATAGTTTTATGTATATGTTAATTATTTAAGTGATTATATCGTCTTAATCCTAAAAGAAATGCACTGATAACCACTTTCATTACACCAGACACTGATGATGACAGGGTTCATTCATTTCTGTTCCTTATTCTTGTATCTTGTGACAATTTTCAGTCATTTTTTTTATTTTATTTTGAAGGTGATGACGGACGGTATATTATCCTTTTTGGAGTTTATGAGTGTGTTTTTAATGTGTTGTACAATAAATGTATTGTGACCTGAGGTTGAGGTTAAAATGCATTTTCAGACTTTATATAAAGCTTTGTATAAATAAATAAACGTTTGAGGAGATGATGCATCTGACACGAGGCGTTTAACCCAATTTTTTAAAAACATTTATTCCAAAACCTGCAGATGCTTAATGGTTGCTCAGTTGGTAAATATTAAATAATTACTTTAAAAATGTTTCGCTGGTACAGTTAAGAAACATCTCCCATTTAGCAGAAGAGAAACAGTTTGGTTGTGCAGAGTGTGGGAACATATTTGCTCAAAAGTCCCACTTGGACGGTCACCGCTGAGTCCACAGCAGAGATAAACCATTCAGTTGGTTGTCCAGTTGGAGGTTCAAATCCTGGCTCCTACTGTCCACATGTTGAAGTGTCCATGAGCAAGACATCGAACCCTAAATTGCTCCCATAGGTCTGGAAAAGTAGCATAGTGTCCTCCTACTGGTGTATGAGTGTGAATGTGAGGCTTTATAAAGCACTTTCACCAATGCACAGATATAGTGCGTTATAAACTTTGGTCTGTATCGACTCATAGGAAACACATTATGCCACATATTAAACTTCTATCAGTCATATATGACCACCTGCTCCATCTTTCTATGTATATATTTTTTCAGTTACAAAAACCTCTAGTATGATTAGAGCTGCCTGGTCTGAGTCCATGTTTCCAGTTTGTACCTGAACGTGTCTGAATATTAATACCAATACTAAATATTGGTATCAGACCCTGCATGGATCTCGGGGTCATTTATGAGGTGACCACTAAGTGACTTAGTGTTGGAACAACTGTGCCACGGCTGTCCTTCAGAGGAGTGGCAGTGCACCCTGGCACGTTAGTGGATTAGACA
This sequence comes from Maxillicosta whitleyi, assembly GCA_029822895.1. Classification (NCBI taxonomy): domain Eukaryota; kingdom Metazoa; phylum Chordata; class Actinopteri; order Perciformes; family Neosebastidae; genus Maxillicosta; species Maxillicosta whitleyi. The sequence goes on from JAPSES010000069.1 coordinate 267,533, forward strand.
CGAGTCGGTGACTGTGTCATGGATTAAAGCTGCACCAAAGGATCCACTGTCTGATCTGGGTCTCCAGTGCAGACATGGACAGAGAAAGAGGGTGTATCTGAAAGCCATATGCAAATGTGTGGAATGGTTTTATTATATCCGTCAATATGTACAACACTGTTTAACTGATGGTACATTCTGATAAAAATGGTAAAAAAAACAAAACAAATTAAAACACCTTTTTCCATTTTCATCTTAAAAAACGGTATAAAACATTTGATTGAAACTGTGATTCTGCAACAAACACATGATTCTTAGAAAAGTCTCTTTGCACAAACTAAAACAGCTGCAGCCCCGCACTAACCCCAAACAACATGTTGGTTTAACCAAGGTCACTGAACCTGCAGACGGACTCCACACAGGAGTACATAACGCCTCTAAATCCTCCAGCCTTTACAATAGCTAAACCCGCTAATAGGAGCTGCAGGAGCGGCTCAAGCCCCACGCTGACGTCAGACCACAGTTGTGGGAAGCCAAAGGTACTAAGCAGGTAACAGCTTACAGACACAGACGTGGTCCACAAACGCAACACAAACCAGTAGAAAGTGTGGAGAACGCAGTACATGAAATACATCCAGTACAGTGGAGTACATTCTGCTTTTTATTGTACAATCACAGTATTTCACACATTGATGAGGAGTTTCAGACAGAAATGAAACGGGAGGGGGGAAAAAAACAGAAAAATCAGCCCCATGTCATACGTCAACATGCTCATCCGTTTTTGGAAGAGGCAGAGTCAATGGATGCTGGAACCGGATGGCCTCGCTGTTCCTCCTCATGTACGCGTGTCCGCTGATGGGGTACCACATCTCCGTGAAGGTCAGGTTGGCCACCGTGATGGCGCAGCGCCCCAGCACCTTAAAGCCGGACTTACGGTAAAAGGGGATGAGGATGTCTTCGCACATGAGCATGGCCCTGCGCACGTTGGGCAGACAGCGGAGGTACTGCAGGTAGCGCCACATTAGGATGGGACCTTTGCCCTGCTGCCTGAAGGTACGGTGCACGGCCAGGACGTGGATGTGGACCGTGGAGCCGCAGGGTTTGTGAAGAGTCAGAGCCTCCTGGAGCAGAGGAAGAACACGGATTTAAAGATCACGGTAACTTTTGTTCGTTTCACACATGTCAACGCCGTTTGTCTCACCGTGGTCAGCCGGTCCTGGTCCCACAGAGAGCCGATAATGAAAGCCACCAGCCGGCCCTCTTCAAACCAGCCCATGGACAGTTCCGGACACAGCGTGAGGAAATGACGCACCTCATCCAGGTGGAGTGGACATTCACCTGAAACTGAGATAAACGCTGAAACACAGAAAGCGGACACGGAATGAGAGCGGCCCGTGCGTAAAGCGGCTCCATCTGACTTTTACGCACAGGTAAAACGCACCAGGTCATGAAATACCCCCATCCCTGAGAGCAGATTTATGATGCTCTGTTTCAAACAAATAAAGACAATGATAATCTGATTAAACGAAATGTAAACCTCTAACCTAATCTACCAACCGGATCCTTTTACGCACCAGGTAAGATGCGTGACTTACCCTCTCGCTCGATCTCGAACACGCTGATGGCATCCTGCGTGTTCAGAGGTCGGACTTCACTTGCGGGGAGTGTATGTCTCCTCTGAATGGGCGAAACTGAAGGCGACTGCATTGGTTTGATGAAAGGTTGCGCGCCCACAACGGACATCATATGGCTTTTACACTCTCCAGTGGGAAATAAGAGGAACGCGTCTTGTGTCACACGACTCCGCCGTCAGGCCCTGCGTGGACAACAGGATGATGGTGTGTGTCCGTATTTATAGGACGGCTCCCCAGGCTCTGATTCATCAGCCAATTTGCATTTCAATATTCCAGGATGATGGTCAAATCTGTGTCTGGTGTTTAACTGGACCCTGCAATTAACTGTATCCATTAATAGCGTTTTACTTTGGTCCATAAAAACCATCTAATAACAAATGATTTCCACGGAAACATCACCTCCGGGTTATTAATAGTAACTTTCCCACAAAGGGAGCGCGCACAACAATGGGAACAAATGAAACATAATGACATGACATTTGAACGCATCACATTAATTGGTTTCTGCTGTGAATTTAAGTGGATCAGTGGCGCATGTGTGAACCCTTAAACAATTCTGTCTTTAGTCTTTTTTTTTTAAAATGGTACAAAATGAATGAACACCCAGAGGTCACTGTCGGAGGTGATGACTGTCGTGACATTTCCACGCTTACCTGTGGAGGAGGGTGGGTTTTGTGGACGTGTTCTTCAGGCTCTCCCTCGTCTTCTTCTGTCCGTGTCTCTCCCAATACACGTCTCTTTTCATTATGGAGTGATTATTACTATGAGTCACATGATGAAGGATTACAGAAGTTGTTTCCACAACTCGGCGCATTACGGACACCTCATCTCCTCTCTGGAGTCCGCGACGCAGTCACTTCGTGGGTGTTTTGTTCAGAGAAAGCGCATGATCGAAACAAGAGAAATGTTTTTTTTTCTTCTTTTTTTTCCTTCAGAGTCAAATGAGTCCAGGAAAAGTCTGTTTCATCCACATTCTCTGTTTAACCGTTGCGTAAAAACCTTCTTTTGGTGTCATCTGAGTCCAAAATCACAATATTTATTATTTATTTTCCACTTAAACTCCTTTTCATACCTGGGCCTTGAACCATTGTCTTTACTTGTTGACATGGAGTGAATTTAAGCAATAACTTTTCTCTATAAATTTGATGAAATCTTATGTTTTCTCGTGTGTATTTCACTCTGTTGAGATATTTTTAAACCTTTGGGTTGAAATATACACGTGGAAACGGTTAAATGTGGTTTAATAATCATAAAAATGTCAAATATCATGATATTTCATCCAAATGAATGACAAAACGCATGGTTTACAGTAGAGTGATAAAACTGTACAGATTAAATGTGGATTGAAATATTACTTTTCATCATAAAAGCATCATTACCTCATTTTTAAAATAATAATTTACAAGAATATTAATCACGTCTCTCATTTATAGAGTATCAATATGCAATTTTTTCCTTGAAAACCAAAGAGCTGTTCACTGCAGCATTATTGCATTAGAATTTTTCCAACACAGGCAAATATTTAATGTAAAAAAAAAAAAAGCCAAAACTTTTACTTTAATGGGTCTAAGGAGATAATCAGATGAGTAGTGTTGTAAATCTGTGACATATACAAGACTCTAACCACCACCGAACCTCATTACCACTATCATTTATATGGAAAACAGTATTTCTTGTTTATTTTTGTAATAAATAACGGAATGAAGGGGTCAAAATCCTGGAAAATAATTGAATGTTTTATTGTTTTGAGCAAGTCTTAAGTTGGGTAAGAGTTAAAAAAGCAGGGAAAAAATTACTGTTTGATGATTTAAAAGCAGTATTTTATTTTATTTTATATTTTATGGTGCATGTACATTACTGCCATGGAGGTTTCCAGAGGTTTAATCACCTTCTGTCCTAAAGTATTTCCATCCTGGTTGAGCTCTGCTTCGTGCTGTGAGTTAAAAACACAACCACAGTGACATGGGCTCCATAGACTTTAATGCATATAACTCCTAATAAGTCATAAACTGTACATGTCATCATGATGAGCACGGGTACAGTCCGTCGATGTGCAATACTGAGCAGTTTGAGCTATGAATGGAGACTGTGTACATTGGCAGAGATATAAATACAGTTGATGTCTATTGGATTATTTTTTTTCCCATTTCAATCTTAATAACTCAAAAAGTATAAAAGTTATCCATAAGAAAAGTCATAGCACCCATCTACAAAGAACCCCGCATGGTTTGACGTAAGATTCATCAGACAAGCTGGAGGAGGACATACAAAGAAAATCAGTTCCTCTAATATCTCATTATCTATGCAAATGTGTGAATATTTTATGAAAATACTTCATGAAAGTAGACATGTTCCAATATATGGACAGGATATGTAGCATAAATGGGCTTTGAGTAAGGAAGGCACATAAGAAGAAGAAAGCAAAGAGAAGATGAGTGGGAACACTCACTACTTACAAGTCAACACTGACCTAAAGTCAAACAATACTGGAACGACGAGCGGCGTCTGTAGCACTGAGGCGACGAGGCAGCGTACAGTCATGTTTCTATATTCATATGCAAGCAAACAATCCTAGCACAGGACTGGAAGAACACTACTGAGTTACAGCTGAACTAACAGAACTAAATCAATTCATACTGTTTACGGCCATTGATTAAAAATAAAATCAGATGCTTGTTCGCTTCAGTCACAATCCTTTGAAATATTAAATACTGGTCGAACCGAGGATGATGATGATGATGATGATGATGTGGATCCACTCATAAGGAGCAGGTGGATCTGCTTATGTGTGGATGAAGTCATTTGTTTACTGTGCGTGTGCAGTTCATGTGCATTTTCACAGACAAGTGTGTTACCTGTCATTAGGTTCATGTTGGGTTCAGGCAGATGCTGCAGATGGGGGGGGGGGTAAGGCCAGTAGTGCTTCTACATGTGTCTAAACCTAAAGTGGGGTGGGAGGGGCTAGTCCATGTGCTGGTGTTGGAGACATGCTGCGTTTGTTAGTACAGAACACACAGGTGTGTGTGATTGTGCTGAGGCCGTGGAAGTGGAGGTGTAGACGGGACGCGGAGGTTAAGGCTGGTTCTCTTCTACTCTGGCTGCGGCGCCGGCGTCTCGTTGGCGTTGTTGTCAGTGATCTTGTTTTCCAGCTCATCGTCGGAGATCAGGTCCAGGGACGTTCCCTCGACCTGCAGCTGACGTCGGCCCGAGCGGCTGGACGAGAAGCTGATGGGCCCGCCGCGCCTGTAGGACACACAGCCGACCAAGATATGAAACATGTGTGCAGTTGGAATAAGAAGTTTGTACCACTAGACTTTTTAATATATTAACAGGGCTGTCAAAAGATTAATTTTCTTGATCGCGACTAATCTCAGAAATTTCATAGTTAATCGCGATTAATCGTGATTTACTTTGCAT
>JAPSES010000069.1:290078-305069 GCA_029822895.1 Maxillicosta whitleyi
TGAACATTTCATTAGGTTTGGTCAATAATTAACCCAGATACTGAGAAACTACATTTTTGGCCCCATTGACCCCAATGATAATGAAAATTTCAAAGTGATCCAGAATCCAGGATTTCTTACGGATCACCCCCAAAAGTTAATCATTTCTTTTTTGTGCCATTGCCAACAAATCCTGAAAATTTCATCAAAATCCGTCCATAAGTTTTTGAGTTATGTTGCTAACAGACAAACCAACAGACAAACGCCAGCAAAAACACAAGCTCCTTGGCGGAGGTAAAAATGTACTAGAGAAATATAACAATTTAAAAAAATCTACTGATGAATCCAAAATCCAGACCCACCCTTTTCTCATGGTTGGGGATGATGCAGCGCACAAAGTTGGGGTTGGTGTTCCTCAATGTGGCCATCAGTTTAGACAGCTGTTCCTTGTAGAGCTGACCCACTGTGCGGAACATGCCCTTCTTGGTTTTGTAAGCAGCACCAAACGCTGTCTCATTCATACCTGCAACCTGGTCCAAACCTACAATTCGATCGACTGGAGGTGAAAAATAACGAAAAAAATAAATATCAATGGAGGGTCAGATACTGTGTCCGGTCTGTGACTCTTCACCTGATGGCGTCTGTATATGTTGGATACAGTAAAGTAATGTTGCTCTGCTAATCACAGAAAAGAGAAAAGCCAAGAAATGCACTCAAATCCAATTATGGAAATTCATTAGGTAAAGTAAATGAGGTCTGGTGTTTTCAAATGAGCAGGATTTGCTCTTTTCTGACATTACAATGAAGCATAAAGACACTTAATGTTGGTGTTGCTTCAGAAAATGTAACCAGTAATGATCAGCCAGGTTGGTTTTATTAGCAACAGAACAGTACTGGCATAAAATTAGTCAGATGATTGCTGCATAATTTCAATCACAACTTATTGAAAACAGGAAGAGCCTTTTATATCTTTTAAAACTTTCATATTCCATCAATTCATTACTTTGTTTCATATAAAAATATTTATGCGAATGTAATCATTTTTGCTGATTACATTAGGATAAAGACCGCATGCTTTGACTTTGTACATTTTCTGGACTAATAACATTATATTTGACAAACATTTCATCCCAAACTAATGAATTAAAGCATAGAGATAACAATTAAAGGACATTTAAGGACAAGGTTTCAGAAGATTTTCTCTGGTAAAACCACAATTAGAGGAGAACTGAGTAATATAATATTGTTCGACTCATTTAAGATAAAAAAAAAAAAAAAACACAAATTTGGATCTGTTATCTGGCTTGCAGGTTCCTCACATATTTTCTGTCCATTAAGTCAGTGAACCTCTATCAGGTCTGGATTCTATAAGGATCATCAGATTTATTGAACACCACTATTTCTTTCCATCTGCTCTTAACTCTTTGACATCTTGAAATAGTCCTTTTGCTTTTATGGACTATGCGTTACAGAATTTTTGAGTAAGCAGCATGCAGAGTAGATAGCGGAAATAGCTTCTTAACTTTCCTGCTTTAGTTTTTCATCCTTTCAAAAGCACATGTGACTTAGAAACATTATGGCTGATTATGGTGACTTATGATTTAGCTATAAACGCTGACGTAAACATAACATTTATAGAAGTAGATGTTTTTAATACAGCCCGACAGAGCCATGCAAAGCTAGGGAGGGAGCTTCGAGAGGGGTGCACATTGCAGTCAGAACAAGACATAACCAGCAAGTACCCCGGTGTTGGAAATGAGAAGAAGCCAGAGATACACAAAGGTGTGACTATGATTCACCTGGAGCTTCGTGGAGCCCAGAGACATTGTCATAGAAAGACGCTCTCTGAAACGTCTGAATGTCTACAGCAGCAGAGACACAGATAAAGGACACAGGAGAGTGAGAAGGAAAAACAAAGCCTGCGAGAAAAGTAGTAGGCAAACACATAAACTGTACTCGCACCACACATACTCCCACAAACACCCACAACTACTGGTTAAATGCTTTCTGTGAGAGCAGAAAAATAAAGGAAAGAAACTGGAATACAGCAGTACATGCATCTTAGTGAAGCATTCATTAATCAGGTAGTGAATTAGTTCAGACAGGCCGTGTTATTTTCCATTTGGCCTAATGTAACACCATTACATAGGAATGTCACATTACGACAGTGGTTCTCAAACCTTTTCTGTCGAGCCCCCTCCTTAGGAGGACAAAAAATCTCCAGGCTACCCTCAGCCCCAATAACACTGCAAGAGTGGTGCAATTATAACTTTTATTGAAAGAACGATCAATATCGTATAAATATTTTTAATGCTTTTCCTTGAATAATAGGTTGTGGAAATTAAAAATAACTTAAATTTTTGCTTGAATAATACAAATAAACTTAACCAGATTGTTCCCTGAAGCAATATTTTTCCAAATAAAAATAGGAAATGTGCAATTATCTTACAACTATTACAATAAAGTTACTTTTTTCTAGAACGATAAACTAATTTTGGTAACACAGATGAACATTTGAACAATATTAGTGGCTGCAATGAGCCCATTTACAGTGCATTGCACACTACAGAACATTAAAGTGCAAAATGTACAAACTGTGCAAAAACAGAAAGATTGCAGTAAAATCCTTGTCCATTCTCCAAACCTAAACTCTTTGACTAGGCTAATCATAATTGACTGTGGCAGTAGATTTGTTTGTTGTACATCTCTAACACTAAGTTCTACCTGCTACACATTCTAATCTGAAAAAAAAAAAAAACAAAGCAAAAAAAAAAACACCCAGGAGTGATCCCATGGCCCCATTGGCAAACCTTCACGCCCCCCCACAGTTTGAGAAACACTGCATTATGACAAAGAAGCTGGTTTATATTTCACATTTGATGTAAATATTAACAGAGGAGAGGGTTCTATACTGCACTGTACAGTAAAGCAATTAATCATTCATTTGGCTAGTGAGTGGTTCATGTCAGTTTCAAATAGAGTACACGGCTGTTTTTTCTGGCAAAACTCAACCCAAATTAGAAAAATGATAAATCACACAGCTGGATCGAATTCAGACAGGATGTGTGAGTAAAGTATAAAAGTATTTCCTCTTTTACATTACTATAAATACATTACTAGTGTCATTAAGTTATAAAACACTGTGTAACATAAAAAACTTTGAGATGAAATAAGAAATATTATTATAAATGCTTTTCTTGTTTTAGTTTGATTTGTTCAATGTGGCAGACAGCATCTTTATATGGATAAATAGAAGCTGATTTGACTGTTCAGTTATACACATGTAAAAGCCAAAAAACTGTCAAAGACCCACCATCTTTCCAGAGCTCAGCCACAAACTTGTCTGTTGATTGATGTAATAAAGTTGCCACATTGTCATTCAGAGGATCCATGTTCTTCATTAGCCATTCATCAGCTTTATAGTCCACCTACAAAATTAAACAAACATCATATTTATTTTAAACGTGGCAAAATGAACTGTATTTCATTCCCAAATTTCCAGCAAATCTGCATCAAATCAGATTTCATTAAGTGAAGTCCAATATGTTCCCAATATCTTCACTGTCACATCCCAATATGAGGCAAAAAACTTGGAAAGTTCACTTTGAGAGGATTGGTTTTCAGTTTCTGATTAACGGCTGCTGGTCTGTTTCTTCACCTGTCTGCAGCCGTCTGTGTAGTATGTCTTCAGTGACAGCTAGATCTGGTTGTACTGTTTCCATTTGGTTTTAACTTGCGGTGCCAGATGTGCTGAGGGACCATCCAATGAACAGACAGTTCAGAAAATCACCAGGTCACTTTTACAGTAATGATCCATTGCTCCAGGGTTAGAATAAGGACTTGATCATATTTGAGCATATTGTCTGACTGACAGCACGGCCCACCTGAGACCCCATCAAGCCTTAATGGACCATATTGTGTTGATGGGATCAGTCGCTGTAACATGATGATGACTTGTATAAAGGGAAAGTTGGATTAGACAAGAACATAACAAGTAACTGACGCGGTCAGAAACCTGAGATGTGGAATGTGGGATCTCCATATGGGTTTCATCAGTGTCCTGGAAAAGCAAACTCACAATGTTTGGACTTATTTTCCTTTTTGGTATCACTCTGCCACGCAGGATTTATTTGATGAAGTTCGAATTTAATGCTGGCTTCAGTACATAGTACTGGACACTTAATATCTGACTGAATCTGAAGTTTTCACCTGCTTGTCATGGGGAGGCTTAAATCCAGGAATGTTTATACTCAGCTGACTGATGGTCCTCACTGCGTTCATATACACATTTGCAGGACCAGGGAATTCTCACTAAATGGATAACATTGGTTTTCATTCTGTGACTGATGGGCATCATCTTAGGAATGCTGTTGAGATCATTTTTCCTGTGCAGATGGTAGACCACCACACAAAGGTGAGAGTTGAAAACCTCCGTTATGTAACCACCAGGCACCAAAGACTCAATCTTGCACCAATGAAAACCAGATGTGGGTTTCCTCCAGCAGCAGCACGACAACTGGGCTATTGTTTTCAGGCAATGACCTGATTAACTATGCCTTCAGAGGAGCTAAGACTGTGCCTCCAAGTAGGACTTTAAAGCAGGCCAAAAACAAAGCTGTTACATAAGAACAACACGCATGAATGTGAGACATGGACAAATAAGTTGTGGAGTTGTTTAAAAATGCATGCTGCGTTTTAGTTGGATAAAGGGATCTTTTGTTTGTCTTGTATGTCTATAACTAGAAGCAGCTACAACTCCCAAGTGAAAAGTCACATCACTGTTAAGAGTGTAAAACACGCACCCTGCCTGCATAGTGAATGATGCAGAAGTCAGCTTTGTCCTTCAGCTGACGTGGCTTCTGAAACTTGGTGTGCGTGCCCTGTTCCTGGAGCACCTTGTCTACAAAGGTCTTGTCTGTGGCCTTTGGGAACCAGCACTCCTCATCCAGCAGAGCCAGGATACCAGGTGGGTTTGTCTGAGAAGAAAGACTTTGTTTAATGCAACTATATTTATAGACAATCACACATACACACAGACAGAGAGTACTCACTGGGCGCTCAATGAGGTCAATGCAGGGCTGCAGGTCGAGGCCGAAGTCGATGAAGCTCCACTCGATGCCTTCCCTCTGGTACTCCTCCTGCTCCAGGATGAACATGGTGTGGTTGAAGAGCTGCTGCAGCTTCTCATTAGTGTAGTTGATGCACAGCTGCTCAAAGGAGTTCAGCTGAAAAAAACAGGATAAAGAAGAAATGAAGATAATTATAAAATAGAATAATAAGTAATTCTAATTATTAGACAAATCATCCTTTTTTTAAATACATTCACAGCATACAGTAACACAGACATCTGTGAAAGATGGAATTTAATTTGTGAAAATAAACTCTGAATTTTAAAGCACCTCAAAGATTTCAAAGCCAGCTATGTCCAGGATGCCAATGAAAGATGCCCCCTGTCGTTTGGTCCTGTCTAAGGCCTTGTTAATGCGGTGAACCAGCCAGCGGAACAGCCGCTCGTATGTCGCCTTAGCCAGGGCTTCAACAGCAAAGTCAGCCTGAGGGGAAGCAAAGGGCAGCAGACAGTGAGTTACCCTGAAGGCACAACAAATAAAAATAAGCCCTACTGTGCAAACATGAGAATAGAAATGCTATGTTGGAGTTGGTGTTTTCAGGGCGTCATTTAGGTGATGACATCCTATTTAACACACGACTATGTCAAAGTGAGGTGCAGTCTAAAGAGAAAGATATCAAACTACAGGTATAAAATGGTGCTGAGCCTTAAGGTTTATCTAGCAAAAAATATTTAGATCACTGTAAAATGGAACAGTACCTGCTCTTTGGTCTGTGCTTTCTGCACATAGTCTCGTCCCACTTTGATCCTTGGGGTGAGGATAGCTCTAGTGAACTCCATAACATTCATTCCAAGCAAGTGGCAAAGCTTCTGTGCCGCTGAAAGAGTAAGGAAACAGGACAAATAATGCAGATGTCAAAGATACATCGATCTAAAAAGAAAAAAAAGGGGGTTAATCTTATTTTGAGAATGTGATTTAATGAATAGGAAGGAATAATAATAATAATAACAATTTTTTAACATTACAGTTGTACAAACGTTGAAATACACCCAGGAAATACAATGTCTATATAACCATAAATTAGCAATGTTTTTTCTTTAGCTACATGTTGAGATTCCCTGTCTTTTGAATGATATACCGGTCCAGACAGCAGGATAAAAAACATGGTTCTGACACTTGAATATGTTGCTGACTGATCTAAGGGGCAGATCAGCTTTATAACCTTGAGCACTATTAAACACAAGTCTGATCATATTTCCAGTGAAGCACAAAGCAGAAACTGTGTGAGTATGCACGTATGTACAGGGACATAAGAAGGCTGATACTTTTACTAGATGTTGGTTAGTTACCTGTGTTCTCCGGCATGGAGGCCTGATCTGTGTTTCTCTCTTTTTTAAAGATGATATTGCCAAACTGCAGCACCGCAGAGACCACCTTTAACATGCCTGGTAAGGATACAATAATGCTTTATGGATCCCCAGGGAAAAAGGTTACGTAAAGACAGAGTAATAAAAAAAAAAGAGCCGTGTAATTATAAAAGGAGTATACAATGTTACAGAACACATCTGGAACTACTACTCACAGACAATCTCATCATGTGAGAAGCTCATGATGTGCATGGCATCCATCGTCTCTTGGAAATTGTCTTTGTCCTGCTGGCCGGGGATGGGAATGTTACCGTTTGACAGGAAGCGGTAGTTGTTAAAACCTTCAAGAAGCAGGTCAGCTGAAACAGAAAATAAGCTTGGTTTAAAGGTGCTAGTTCAATCCATTTGTCTGGACACTGGTCAATACAACATTGAAAGTACAGCCAACAATGCAGTTTACAAACACTAAGGTAGACTTAGGTAAGAGACAGCTTAATGAGTAACATCTGAAATCTCCATCATTAACTTATTCAGTACGAGTCATTATCAGATGCTCACTTCGAAGATGCTCTCCTGCTCCTGCCAGCAAACGGTAGAAAATATGGAAGGTCCTCTCATCTTTGGCCTGTCTAATTGCTCTAGACTTCTCCAGAAGGTCTGACAGAAGAGTTAAGGACTTACACAGTGAAACAAACTGATAACACATCTGGAATAATTTTTCACATTTTTTAATATTCCATTTCATAGGGATGATAGCTCTGTCAAGCCACAGGCAGACTGGCAAAGTTTTAATGGAGCATAAAAGTATTTTCTGGGATAAAGTTCAAAAGTCTTAGCAACTGTAATAAAATGCAAAACAAGTCAACCTTCCCAGAAAATGGAGATGCTAGAAGAATTTTAAAATCACTAGGGAATTAATTTTTAATCTTTCTACAAGGTTTGAGCAAACATTTTATTCAAAGGTATCTTTCTCATTATTCACCTCAGCAGGCATAAATAAACATGAATAAAAACAAAGAATAATAATGAGCGTGTGGTTTCCTCAGGGCTCGCTATCCTGTAGCTCCATTTGTTGGGAATATAGAGAAGTGGAATTGCATTTTTGTGGTAAAGCATAAGCGGTGGTGAGTCGTATAACCAAAACCACGGGGCTCAGCTCTAAACTTATGTACCCTCTTTTACTCTCACTCTTTGTTTTGCTTTGAAACAACCCTTTCCCTTTTCAACCTGTTCAAATCAAGAGGATACAAGTCTCAATATTGGCCCCAACGATGTAGCCTGTGACATCAAAGTTGATTCTGATGAACTTCCCCTGCAGGAAACAAAATGAAAATTTATGTCAAATCATGACAATCTAGGATTTTTGACATGTCCGTCCACAAGCTGTTATTTATCAACGGAAAAAACTCTGACGCTGAATGTGTATGATGTCAGGTTTGCAGCATGTGCGGCTTTGGGTTTGTGCATTTGTGTGTGTTTGCATCTGTCAGCTATCTGTTTCTTCTCGCTTGAGGCGTTGGTGTGTTTTGATCATCACTGCTGAAGAATAAAATGCCTATATTAGGAAAAGCCAGGTTAACAGGTCAGAAAGAATCTCAGGCATGTCTGTGGTTTCCTGCAAGTGTGTGTATGTGTGTGTGTGTGTGTGCCCATCTGTCGACTGGCCGTCAGCGCTCTTCATCTGAGACAGCCGCTGATTCATGTTGGACTGAGCACCATGGTGGTTGAACTACACCACAGTGTTAGTGAGTGTAGTCCCACAAAAAATGTAAATGCTCAAAGGGATAATTTAACTGATTCTTGTGACTCATCACTACATGAAAAAAACTAACCGTTACCTTATAACAAAACAACCTTTAGGAAATTAACATTTGAGACAAGACCTGTGAGGAAAAATGCATTTGCTAACTATGCTACAGAGAAAAGGGTATTAAAATATAAGTGGTTATATGATTATTCTTTGTGAAGATTATCTAGAATATATTCATCTCAGAATATGGATTTTTTTTTTAAAGGTTTTATGCAGGTTATTTTTTTGTTCTGCAAAATAGGAACCCAAATTGTTCTTGAAATACACCTTATATCAACATTTTTGGAGTTGAAAAAGAAATGAAGTTATTTTTAAGGTACATTTCAGGAACTAAAACCCACTGGATCCATAAGATAGTAATTTAATTTATATCAGATTTTGAATATTTAACTGACTTATTGGAAACTGAGAAGGTGTGGATTATGCAGTGGGTAAATGAAATATTTTCATGACAGAATTAAATAACTCTTCTTAAGGAAATCCAGATGTTTTTTTTTTTCACTCTTTTTCATCATAGATTTCATGACAGCCATTCACTTGTGGTTGATGTGTTTTTGTTTAGAATCTAACTGCATTCTATTCACTAGTTTAGTAAAACACAGATTAATTGTTAATCATAAGAATTCCTCCACTAAGGGAGCTGATTTCATCTCTCATGCCATGTTCAGTACAAATAAATACTAGGAAGTATGTTTTCATGTAAAGTTAAGAGTGGAAGCTTGCATGTTTCATATTACCCAGACATCTGTAAACTCTGCTGATATGTAGAGGGGTAGTGGAGATAAATTCATCCCATTCCTGTCCACTATCTACACATAAATTTAAACCATGATTAAACAGGAAAGTAAACTCACAAAGCGAGACGAGTTGTCATTTTTCACCGTCTTGGCATTGCCAAAAGATTCGAGGATGGGGTTGGCTTGCAGGAGCTGGCGTTCCAACTCACCCTGTGGAAAAACAGAGTGAGGTCAGAGCCAACTTTCTGTCAAACATTCCTAATGCCTGGTGCCACTTACCCAGTAGTTTATCATTAGCCACATTTTTCTCTGGTTTTCCAAAATATACACAAGCTGGTAAACAGAAAAAAAATCTGTTCTTTGTAACAGCAACTAGAGAAAATGTATCCAAGTCAATATGTTAAACCATCTTTTGGATGGACAGCAATTTATCACAGCCCTGTTGGCTTTACTTTAGTCGACTACAGCATAATGTGATTTTTGTCGAGAGAACTCAACAAATTTAAGGGCCAAGGCAACCAAACAGTTTGACAGAAGTTGTGAAACCACAAAGGGACTACACCGAGTGTGTTCAGACACATGCCCTGTAGTAAGTGGTTAGTTTGGGTTGAAGAGTGATAGTCTTTTTCTGGCATGCACACACATTCCTATGGTTGTGATAATGTATGTACCCTACATATCCAAAGTCTGTACCACTATGACGCTAATGATGGCTTCCTCCCAGATCTTAAGACCCGGATTGGTAGGTGGTTGGGACATTCCCTGCAGCATTCAAAACCTTCAATTCCCATGTGCATGACACAATCTCTTCCATCCAGAGCAGAGCACTGGTGGTCCAGAAATAGCCTCTAGTGCTACTGTCACTACCCAGAGCACAGCAGACCAGATGCAACCCTCCGATGGCCCCGTTCAGACCTGGCCTTAACATACATTTTTCATAATCCAATTGCAAGTGGACAGCATTAAATATGTCAGTTTGTGCTTGCAATCATTCCATGTTTTTCATGCAGCTTGAGTGATCTTTTACGATTGGATGCTCGCTTTCCTGTTATATGGAAACACATGATGTCAAATATTCAAATTATTATTATTATTATTGTTCTAATTTTCTGAAGGCATTTTGGATGCAGCAGATGCTTTTGAGTTTAACAGACTGACATTGCATTCTCTATAACAGCAAAGATTAATTAAATGAAGGTACAACATTTTCTCACTTGCTATTTGCCATATGAAGTGATGTTGAGAATCTATCAACACAATGTCGATATGAAAACTACAACCATTCCACTTGTTTTATTGGTTCTCTTGCATCACATACTCTTTAGTGACAACTAGATCTTCAACTGTGTAAAATGAATTTCAACTTGATGCAATTTTACCTAATGGAGAAAAAAGGTAAAGCATCCAAACTTGATCTCACATGATACATATGAATGTGGTCTGGGACACATATGTCCACATTCTCTCATCAGCGTGAACAGGAATGTACCATAATGACAACTCAGTTGGAATGTACTGTACATACTAACAGAATGATGTTTAAGATGCTGGAAAATTCTAAAAGCTCACAAAGATAGGTAGAGTGCCTCATATATGTGATGTGGCCTGAACAGCTTTTTTCCTCCATGACAAAAGACAAAACCTCAGTTTGTAGACTCCACAATAAATTCATAAATATGTTTTATGATTTTAAAGTATATGTCATTAAGACAGTAACAAATTGAACAGTCAAATTTGTAATCTTTAAGATGCATCGATAAATTCACAGTATCACCTCATGTACTGAGTAAAGGCAAAAATAACCTTAAAATTTGCTGGTATTTTGTACAATGCAGACTGCAAAGTTGATTATTTTGCTAAAAAGATGTTACAAATCCTGTCCATTAAACTTTAGGTGAACATCTGACCATGTTTTAAGTTGTAAATGAAGTTGTTTACTTGCATATAGAGTGGGCAAGTGAAATAAGATCAGAAGCACATTGAGGAGCACATTCTACTGCAAGGTGTGAACAGACACTTAGAGATGTCCACTTTGGAGGAGACTGTGAAAAATGCACACATGTTCATACCAGGTCTGAAAAAGGCCTGAGTGATGAGATCAACACATTCTCACTGTACTTTCACACCTCGCATTAGCGATATCACCTGTGATTAGATGTGAAACAAAGTCAGGGACAGTACTCACATCTGGCTTCTGACTTACAGGTTTCAGTGACAGAAACAGGGAGCCAGGAACTCCCTGCCCTCCTTTATCTTCTCTCTATCATAGAATAACAAAGAAACCGGTGCATGCATTCCCAGGAGTGCTTCTCACAGTATGAAATATTAAAGTCTGGTCCCCACTGGTCTGCTTTACCTCTTATCCACTACCTCACCCCCTCCCATAACCCCACCGTATCTGTGCTCTTCCTCGATCCCTGGTTTGACATTCCTCTGGACTTTGCTCAGAAGGAGCTGTAATGCAACGCAGAAGGAAAGCAGCATTAAGGAGGTCAGTGTGGATCGTGTATTCTGGCAGCAGAGCCCAGGCACAGAGTTACAGCTCTTCACTCACAGCTACCGAAATGCAGTATGTAAGACAGGCATTTAGCTGTTCAAAGCTGCAGACTATAAATTTCAGCTGAGACCTGACCTGCTTCTATAGTTATTAGATTTACAGAAAAACATAAGGTATTGTTTTAAGGGGGGTGGCTACCATCAGGGTCGATACACTGTCACCAGAGGCTCAGTCCTGTTTTTTGGATTCTTCTGCATTATTAAATCTGGGAGAAAACAAACATTGAATTTTCATTGAGTCAGTCTCGCCTGAATTTTGTGATTCAGGTGAGACTGTAATCGATGCAGAAAAATCCTGTGTGTTTAATTATTGAGTGTCCTGGAAACTCAACACACAGAATAAAGGACACTCGTTGGTATTAGATCATTAATAAAGTCAAGGCTATACAATAGGCCCAACAAGAAATGAATTATTGAGCAAAATGCTGCACAGGCTACACACACATATAAAGAGCAAGACCAACAATCATTTTTTAATGTACTTTTCTTACACTTAGGCTTGCAGCATAATGTGTTTTCATTTTATTAAAATTCACCGTTCTCCGCAAAGTTGGAATAAAGTATATACACATATATCTGGGAATCAGTATGTAGTCATTATACTTGGTTAAAGGTGATTATTAATGTGTATGAACAGGAATAAAAAGAGGAATAATTCCAAATTTATGGACAACAGTGTATATTGCAGAAGACATTTGAGAATGACTGTGGTCACACTGAGTCCCAGTTCATGTGTTTTTTCTTTATGTACTTGAATGTGAATCAGAGAAGCATGAACATAAACAGAGGATACACTGTCATTTACCCCCTTTAACTATTAGCACCCCCATAGTTAATAAACAGATAGGTACTATGTGACCTACTTCTTTCCAGTTGACTGATGTGTATGTAATAAAACACCTTATTTCCCCACCGTCCTAATAAACACAAAGCAACTGATAAAACAAAGTGATGTTATTGTTGTGATCCTGTTGGTTTAATGGCAGATTCACTAGGGTTCATGTAATCATGTGAGAAGACTGAGCCAGCACAAACAAATACCCCATAAAGAAAGTAGTGGGATTAGTCTGTCAACATCATTATGAGAGCAGCAGAGATTTAGAGAAAAGGGCATGCACACAAACATCAAAACTGACCACAAGCACTCTTTTAGAGAAAGCGGGAAATACACTTGCCTGTAGCTTGAATGCTTTGGGAGATTCGGGCTGTTTGTTATGGATAAACAAATGCAAGTGTTAAAAACCTGAAGCGCTTGTCAGACACAAGCCACAGGAAACAGGAAACACTGGCATTGGCTGACAGAACTGGATGAAGCAGGAGCAGTGATCTGTCAGGCTAAAACTTATGTTAGCTGTGGATTAATACATGATGTTTATGACTAGGTACATCAGGTTCAACTACAGCAATGTTACAATACCCTGAGGGGTTGGGTCTATGAAGTTCTTATATATTTATTACCTACAGCAGAATTCAGATCAGCAGGTCAAGGGTTTGGAGTGGCAGACAGGTAACAAAACATCGTTGGGTCATGTATAAAAAAAACCACCAAAAAATCTAAATGGGTTTAATTGTACTTTGGATTCAGAAACTACATGTGAAACAATATTTCGCTAAAATTGATTATAAAAAGATGTGCATTTCATGTTGTGGAGTGGTTTTGTGGGATAGAATGGAACTAAATATTAAACAGTGTGAAAAAACACACACACAAAATTTAAGAAGACATATAAAAACCTTCTTTTCCAGAGATGTAGTAACAATGAACAGGAGTACAACAGTAATAGTTACTGCTGGCATATAATCACTTGTTCTCTTTTTCAATAATTTAATGACTGACCTATTCTTTATAAGGACAGTATACATTAGCGGATCAGCCGCTTCTTCCTACTACACTACTACATAAAGTATTGTTAAAGAAATACAATAAAATATCTGTACATAGTGTGACATTCGTTTTTCTTATTTTGGTTGACTTATTTCATTTTAAAGTGGAATGTTCTGTTTAAATCGGTCATCAAATTTGGTAACTGGTAATTCCAAAAAGCAAAAGCCTTTTGTTGACCATCTTTTGACTCTACTTATGTTTGAAGTAAAATCTGTCTGTTTCTGCTTCTCCACATGTGCCGACCATCATCTACTGTAGTTAATACACTTTGGGTAAGTAGTTCATCCAAACCCACTAAAAAATTCACAGTAAATACAACATTAAGATCATTTATAAAAGTGAGAGGAGAGAAGAAGAGAAGAGAGGAGAGAAGAGGAGAGAAGAGAGGAGAGAAGAGGAGAGAGGAGGAAATGGAAATGTGGGCAGTGGGCTCTCACAGGAATGTTGTGGTCTTTGCGTCCTTTGTGCGAGGAGGCAACGTGGGCCAGGTACTGGATGACCTTCTTCGTGTTTTCAGTCTTGCCAGCGCCTGATTCACCTCTGAAAACAAAGTGGGCATAGAGCATGGATTTACACACAGCAAAGAGAGAAAATAAACTAAAAGAGCCTTTAGTTTCTGTCTCTCTCAACACTCTTGGTTTACAGATTTGTAGTTGTCAAACAGGAAATAACATCAGTTTACCACAATTTAGCAAAAACTAGAACCAGTAAATGTAAATTCTGATCAGAAAGCTCATGAGACTCTTATCACCTACGACTAAATGGATCAAACCCAAAGAAACCATGAACAGGGAGTAAATGGAGAGGAAAAAAACTAAAGAATGACCATCATCAGTTATTTTCTAAATCCATCCCGTCGTTTGTCCACCTCTTTTACTGGAGAACCCTGTGGTTTGTTGGGCCAGTCTCCAAAGTTTCCAGGCTCTGTTTTTGGGGCAGCTATCTAATGATAGCTATGTTCAGGCAGGGCCATCCACCGCTCCCACATTCAGGTCCCAGAGACCAAAAAACCAGAGCCAATACCAAAACCAGGCCAGTTACGCTGCATCTAGCTACATACCAGTGGCTTTAGTCTAACTGGTTATTAAAGCTGCTGCACATAGTACACTGCAGTTTTAGACACTGCGCTAGAATTCAAAGGGCGAGTACTCCATAAAACAGGATGTAGGCCGAGAAAGACATGTCAGATCAGTTACACGCATCCCAGTCTGTCTTGATGTCTTCATAGTTTCACAGAAGTAAAATAACTTTATGCTGGAATACTTCTTTTTACAAATGTCTGTTTAGTGACACTTACAGTATCATACTGTCATCCTCCACTGAACATTGCTGTTATGTCATCTTCCGATGACTCGTTCACAAGTTGTTTATCTCGTACATCAGAGGGGCAACAGTATTTTTAACTCTGAAGTGAGAGATTCTACAAGTTGTCCGACCCATGGGAACTCCCTGTTATGTTTTTAGGGTACAACATATAGACAGTACAATGTAACAGTGACCTTTCTTTTATATTTACCTCCGCCAAGGAGGTTATGTTTTTGCCAGGGTTTGTTAGTTTGTTAGTTAGCAAGATAACTCAAAAAGTTAT
>JAPSES010000069.1:314785-337748 GCA_029822895.1 Maxillicosta whitleyi
ACACACACACACACACACACACACACACACACACACACACACACACACACACACACACACACACACACTTCTGCATAAAGAATAGAATATGGTGAGTGTGTTAGTGTAAAAGTAGTATGAAAATGGTATCCAGCTTACTCATAAAGGCCTAGAGCACATGCAGGACAGAATCCAGAGCTGCTTAAAATCAGAGGAACAAAGCTCTAAGTGTGTGTGTGTGTGTGTAAGTAAGTGAGTGAGACAGAGCTCATTCACATTCCCAGACAGTGGAAGTAGCAAACAGACGCTGAGATCTGGGAAGTGTTCTGGTCTGTGGGTACCTGCAGTGTGTAACTGTCACTTTGAAGCTTACAGACAATTATGATAAGCCACAACTTAAACACATTAAGTAGTGGGCTGAGGGCAAATAAATATACTTAGATTAATAAAAAGCATCCTGCAGTGTAAAGAACCAATAAATCTTCCAGTAAGGTAGCATTAACACTATACTTTATCTGCAGTTTAAATAAGAAGGCATACTAAGGTCAAAATATGAGGACTGAATGAATCAAACTGAAACTATCATCTTTTTCTGTATAAGTTATGCAGGTTTCTGGACCTATAGCAGTTTGTAACAAATACTCAAACCTGCAGGAGTTGTAATCAGACAGTAAAATGCCATAATGTGAAAACACATATCTTTCTTCTGCAAATCTCTCCTGTCATTCCATATCAATAGACCAACTATTTAATAAGATTGTTTCATAATGCTGTGAAAAAGGTGTTGAGCCACGAAGCAGACCATTCAAGGCTCTTTCTATGAAACCCCTACCTGCCTCAAATAAATGTTGTTAGCTAAATAT
The DNA here is from genome assembly GCA_029822895.1 of Maxillicosta whitleyi. Classification (NCBI taxonomy): domain Eukaryota; kingdom Metazoa; phylum Chordata; class Actinopteri; order Perciformes; family Neosebastidae; genus Maxillicosta; species Maxillicosta whitleyi. Next base: position 315,628 of record JAPSES010000069.1, read on the forward strand.
CTGCATCAAAGATAATATTTTCAACAGCTCACAAAAGTTGGTAGAAACCTGGTTGAGTCTCAGACCACAGAAAGAAGCTGAAAAAGGTAATTATGGATGTTTCACTCCGTAACTCCACAAAACTATCAAGCACTGCGACCTTAAATATCAACAGTCAAAGTTGTAGTCAACAGAAAACAGAAAAATAAAATAAAAGGCTGGAATTAAAAATATACGCTTTAATATAACTGGCATGTTGTTTGAATGATGAGACATATTTGAGGTTCTTTACAGAGATTGAACACTACAGTTGTTGATCTCCCATTCTTATTTTTCTCTGTAAATATCTGTGATTGGCCAAACTCTTCCATCATCTGGTAAATATTCTAAAGCCTCCAAACAGAGCCAAAGATAATTCAGTATTCGTGAAAGTGTCTAATAGATTCACGACAGCATATGTTTCTATCCTAACTGTGTCACAACTTTAAACCACAGAGTGACTAAACAGTCCAACTGTATTATTCACCGTTAAGCTGTTGTACCAGCTGCCACATCGGCATTCACAGGCATTCATGAGCAGAAAGGCAGATAGCCCCACAGAGCTGACTGGCCATTTGCTTGTACCAAACTGTGTACGTTTGTGTGTTGGAATCTGAATGCCCCTGGTCTCCCTCCCTACCAGGACTGGGGCCTCTGGGTGTGGTCCAGGCGTTGTTTTTAACAAGCTGTTGGTTCAGCTGATGTTAGTGGGTAATCTGGGGCAGGTATGGGGGGTAGACAGTATGTTGATAATGGTCCATATTATCATTAACTTAACATTAAACAGTGTCAGTTGTCTAGACAGTACATTCTCTTCAATATCCTAGAGGCCAGTGACATTGAGGCACCATTTTCATGCCATCGATAGACTATCCCAGGATTTTCCGCAGCACAGAGAAGGGTGTGATGGGAAGGGACCTGATAAGAAAATGAAGACGGAGATAGCGGATGGCTCAGGGTGGCACATTTGAGTCATGGTGTAAATTGGAGAGACGGAACAGAAATAAAAAGCTCTGCAGCTGTAAATGATGTCATGTCACCCACTGATATACTTGGAAAAGAAATACTGTTTTACAGCTGTAGATTAAGTTTTGGGAAAGTGATGAGAGCTGGCAGCTGAGATCAGAGACAGAAATAGACTGCCATCATGGACTGGTGAATGTTCTCGCACTATGTGAAAGACCACCTGGGTGAGGAAGAGTGAGATCTGACACACAAAACACACAGGAAGACAGGACCGTATTCTATTTATTCACACCTCGAACATCCTCTGGGGAAAACTCATGATAATCTCCCTCCTATCCTCCATCCTCTATTCTTCCTTCTCTTACACATCTGCCGGATGGAGAAAAGATTTATTTATGTTTGCTTGAATGCATCAGTAAATATAAATAAGCACAGTGAAACTCAACAGTTGTTGCCTTCTCTGTCTTTCTTAATTACATGTTGTCATAATCGTGACTTTTCACACTTGGGGCCGCTTAAAGCTGCACATGGACAGGTGAAGAAGTATTCAACAAATGATGATCAAACCCCAGATCCATCTGCTTTTGTTTAACTGGGTAGTGTTTACATTTCACACATTTAATTGCTAACTTTGGTCAGAGCAAAAGGATTTCATTAGCTGTTAAAAGATGTAATAGAAGTGTGTGTCATGCTGAAGTGTGAGTCTCTTCCTGGAGGCTTGTTTTTGTCTTGTAAGGCTTGTGTTGTGCTGTCTGAGCTCCACTCTACACAGGGCATTCACACAGGCTTTCACAGTGTCTCCCTTTTCAAGTTCCACACAGCACATTTTTCAAATGCTTCTAACACAAGGGTGAAATGAGAAAAGTCTGGGAGGCAAAACCGGGGATCCAGACAGATAGACAGAGCGACAGAGATAGAGAGATGGGGAAGTGTTTGAACCACAGTCCCACATGTTTCTCATGGAGAGGTGCGACGCTGGTGTGGTAAACATACTTGGGTTAATGGGGAGACTCTTTGAAATCGAATATGTCTATTCCACAGAATTTACTGTCTGTAGCCTTGAAGACATGTGCCAGCTATATGGCAGCAGAGCAAGGAGAAGGCATACGAGCACTTATGTAGCAGTGGAAATCCATAGATCAATTTCCAGGTTGGGAATTGATGAGTGTGAATTTAACATCTGGCGAGTGTTGAAATGAGTCACTTTAATGCCAACCACTGTCAGTGAATTTCATGCAATACCTGTACTGTACTGTATATATGTACTGTACAGTCGAGGAAGAAAGTCATATAAACAAAATGAAGTATTTCATGGACAAGAAAGACACACGGCAATAGTGATGAAGTATGAACCTTTTGGTGTGAGCACAGTGATAATGCTGTAACATCAAAACAGCAAACACAGAATTATGGACTATTTACCTGACCAAACCCACAAGTACCCTACAGTAAAATATATTTATTTTAAAAAAAACAACAATATTTTATGCCCTCCACCTTCAATCTGCTGACCTTAGGGTTTTGCAGTTTCAGTTTTCTGTATGTGATGTACATCTTGTTTGTCTCATATCATAATTGCCTAAGTCACATTTTTGGCCAAATTGTGATATAGGTAATATATATATAGGCTCTGTTTCCCCCGTTGGCATTCATGCCATGAGGCTAACAATATGGCAAAACTGTCAATAAAGCTACCTTTGACTTAACTTTGTTGTGTAGATTACAAACTTCCTGGAGGAAGATTATCTTTGTTGATCATGAATTGTAAACTTTTCAAATAGTCACCTAAAACTGTACCACCAGGTACCTCTAAAGTTGTTAGTAGGAACTAGAGCTGTCAGATAAGGTAAGATATGACTTTATTGATCCCACCATGGGTAAAGTACAGTATTTAAAGCAGGAAAAATGCAAAAAACAAAGACATTTTAAATATAATTGGGGATAATATGAATAAACTGATATGATATGGATTAATCCTACTCTGCTATTGTACTATTGCTGTGAAAATACATCAAAATAGTTGCAAAAACCTTCATCTAAGTTAATAATACCCATTAATAAGTTAAGAACAGCATTCATTAAATCATGTATCCTGTCAGTCTGCTCCAGGGCAGCTGTGGCTACACACTCCTAGTTTACCACCTCCTAGTTTACCAGTGTGAATGTGAGAGTGAATGAATAATGGATCAATAATGTGCCTTGAAAACCAGAAATCAAATCCATCATCATTATTATCATTTGAGATAAAACTGCATGAGATGCAAGAGATAAAGTACATGATTTTTTGAATCAGGACTTCAGTATCTGCATGTGTTAAGGAACATTTTTTACAACATGATTACAGACCTTCTGCTTCCAGATCTTCTGCTACTGTTCCACCTGATCATGTGCATTTATTCTTAACATCAACAAGGATTATCTGTGAAGATGCTCAATCCATAATAGTAGAATTGATGATAAATGTATACAAGCCAGTTTAAAGTAAGAGCTCCACATTTTTGTTTTAGCTCACACAGTATCACTACTAAACAACAACATGCTTCCAGCGAGGGTAAATTTAGTTTCGTCCTGTTGGGTGTTGCCTTTGGGCCAATGAGAGAGAAGAGAAAGCAGTTGTGGGAGATATGGCAGAAAGTATTTGGCAATGTAATCGATTGCAGATGGCAGCCGTCGGGAGGCTTGTTTGGTCCACAGTGGTCCTTTGTGGTGGCTAGGCCTGCCATAATCCAACAGGACAAGGCTGCTTTCGTATGTGTGTGTTTACGCTGGCACCTCTAATATCACAGTGCTAAGCTCCGCAGTCTCAAAGGAATCCAGACACACAGGAAAACAGTGGTTCGGTCACAAAGGGGAAACTATATCAGTGTGTGTCAAGAGTACGACTGAGTGTATTTGAATTGCTGAAAAAATAAATTAAAAATACAATTAATCTGTATATCTGACAACAAAATAGGACATGAATAAGTGTTGAAGCTGAACACATACAAGTAAAAACAACAACAACAACAAAAAGACTCAAAAGCTTGTGATTCTTGGACAAAAACCCACTCTTTGACTGTGTTGACTTTCCTCATTAAAAGATATACAGATGTCATCAGTAGGTCATTAAAGTGAGTGGCAGAGTGGAACAAGCATCCTTTCAGTTCAACCTATAGGCAGTTAGCTGCTTTTCTTCTTGTGGGTTGTGAGGTTATGAGTGTCAGTCAGAGGAGAGTGAGAGCATCAGTCAGGTAACTCTATCTGTTGTTCTAAGGCTCCTGGTATCAATGCTATGTATCTCTCATGACAACACTATCCAGGAACCAGGGCAGAACATGACAGCAGCTAGGCAGTAAATCATCTCTCCACATTCTCTGTCAGTCTCTCATATTCTGCTACTCACAGACACAACTACAACTAAAAGGTCAGGACCTAGTTTCATGGCTGACAACAACAGATCGCAACAAATCATAGCTTGAAAGGACATGGAACAAGAATACATTTAAGATAGGGATGTGCAGATATACCAGCCAAGTATCAGCTCTTTTGACTGACACTGGTTATCGAAAAATAAGATGAAATTCATTGACTTATTCAAAGATGATGTGATGAATGCCTGAAAGACTTGAAAACAATAGGATTTTTTTTTTTTTTTTTTAATAAAGAGGATTCCTTTTTCATGTGAAACGGTGAATAAACACTGTTTGTTCAGACCAGTTTTGACCAAATAAATGTAGAAATCTAGAAAAAAGTTAATCTTGATCAAACTGGCACCTTAGGCAATAACAGTAGATTTGGATGAAACATGTGGTTGTTTTAGATTTCACATAAGTTATTGTTTACAACAGGGCAACAGGTATTATACATACAGGTTAAATATCCTGTAGATCGTGACTGACAACACTGATGTGTGAAATTAAAACAAAAACAACTCTAACCCTAACAATTTGATGGTTCGGCGATCATTCAGGTCAGTACCTAAGGCACTGCTACCATTCCATATTTCAACCCCAACTTAAACTACAACAAAACAATGACCTAAAACACACACTGAAACATACAGTATTTCCAAAGATTTGACAAACACTGCAACAAATAAATGAATGAGTGAATGTCCAGAAAATAGCTATGGCATTAGCCTTAAAGTGAAAGCTATAATGTTTCATTATCAACATGCTGTGGGCCTACGTTCCATATTTTGTTTGTTGTGTAATTACATTAACTAAAATTTTTCAATCAATCTTCAAAATGAAAAATCCATATGTTTACTAAATGTAACAGCTCATTTGTTGTGGAATATTCCCAAAGTGTGAAACCATGTCATTAAGCATAATGTGAAAACAGTTTTGATCTATTATCTCATCTCTGTGTACAGACTCCAGTGACCTCACACTACTTCAGGACATCTGCTGCTACATCTTATATTATTGCTTTGATTGAGAGCCCCAAGCAGCAGACATACTGTGCATTTGTACAGATTATCTTATATAATAGTGGAATGCACATCACCTGTGGGCCTGCTTAGCTGGATACTCCAGAGGTTTATCTGTGAGCTGAATAAATACATAATTCTAAAGAACGGATATTAAAATGACAGGTAGTTGAAATACAATAACACTGAATCCGCTCAACACGCATCACCCATATTTACTGTGCAACTTCAGCCAATCCTATGACATACAACAATGTGCAATAGCTAAAAAATGTGTGAACTGGGAATAAAAAACACAAAAAAATTAAAACAAAAAAATTCATGTCTTTTTCCATAAAACCATCAAATGCTTAACAACAGACACACAACAGCTTTCCTAATCATCGGCTTGCCCTAGTTTTGTAGGAAAACTTGTCTTCATTATTTAGAACTGATCTATGGTCCGACAACAGAAATATGAATTTATCCTGCATGAACTCTACAGCTGTCAGCCATTAATGACACATCTGTCCATGTGTCTCTGTATGTAAGACAGTATATGTTACAGTACACTAACGCCAGTATGCTTTTAAACAGGCTTCCCATTTGTCTGAAAGTCATGTCTTGAATATGCACTGAATGTAGACGGGCTGTTTGAAGACCACGGAAAAGTCCCTGACACACACGCACGCACGCACACGCACACACACACACACACACACACACACACACACACACACACACACACACACACACACACACACACACACACACAAATGACCCTCCACACCTGTCTTGTCACTCAGGCCCTGGGTGTGTCCTTCAACCATCAGTCCTCTGCAGCCCTCGCTGCCCCAATAAGAGGCCTCATTTCCCAGGGAAGAGCTCTGTAGCTCCGGGCCTCCCCGTCTGCACCCTCACACACAGCACCCAGGTCCCAGCCCCCTTCAGACTGCACAAAGCCCCTATTGTGAGACACAATGCTGGCCACCCCCTCTGCCTTTCCCCTGTACCCTCTGCTCTCTTTCCCCCATAACTCTGTCCCTTCTGCCCTCTCTTCCTTTTGCCTGACTACGTCTGTTTCTGCTCCTTGGTCAAGTTTTGGCTTCTTCCTCTTTGTCTCCATTCTGAAATACCCACTACCTATCCTGTTGATCATGTATAGAAGAGTGTTGCATCTTTCCTTTTTAATCCTATCTTAGTGTTCCCCTCTCTGCAACATTAGGCTTTTAACATTCCCTCTTTTTTTTTTTTTTAACCTGGTTTCTCTCTACATGGCTTCCCTTACTTTTGTTCCAACACATTTTCCTCCCCACTAACTGTTGTGTTACCTCATATACCTCCTATCTTCTGCTGTGTTGTTTAGAGGTGGGAAAATATAGAGCTATGTGGAGAAGTCACCCTAAAAACATTGCAAACAGCTCGTACATTTCTGAGCTGCAGTACAGTACAGCTGCTGTCTGAGTCTGCCTGGTCTATCCCACAGAGAACATGAGACACTGTCCTCCACAATGACAAGAGAATGAAAATGAATGATATTTTGTCAAACTGACAGAAGTGCACACACACAGGCTTGGGGAAATCTGGATATGTGTCAGGAACCTTATGGAAATCAGAGAAAATGAGGACATAACATTGCCAGTTAAACAGAGACCTAACCATGGCAACACAGTCTGCATCTTGACATGGAGGAGTGATGAGAAAGTGGACATTCCACACACTTGTCCTCCTGTGTTTCCTGATCAAAAGAGGAGAACAAGCAACAAGGCAAATAGAGCCGCCACAAAGCTTCCCACAGGGCTGCGGTTATATTTTTCATGTTAAGCAACTAAAATGCTTTCAAGGATGTGGGGATTTTTCCTTTTGCAGCCTCTTCCAAGCCAGAACATTTTGGTTGAAAGCAAAACACAAAAGGAGAAGGCTGAACAAACTACTAAGTAGAGAAAATGGTGGAAATGACAGAGGCCAGCTGCTCTAGTCAAAGAGAGCAATTACAAAACAGTAGGAGATCCTAAATAGATTGGGAAGACTGTGAGGCATCAAAAGATACCCCTTTTCTCTCTTTAAAAAAAAAAACCTCAACAACGTGAAGGAGACACATTCACAGAAGTCCATCTTTAAAATACTGTCACTCACCAAGTGACACCTCTATTTGGGACCTCAGGGTGAGTTATTTTAGTTCCATGCATACATATGGGTATCCATGGTGACACACTGCTGCTCAATGGGGCACTGCAGTGGGGAATGGGCTGCTCTGATGACTGTGACAACTTGACGATGACTCAGCTTGAAGAATTTAGCACAGTATGGTATGGAAGTTGAAACAACAATCTGATGACCTCATTCCAGTGACTGCTTTGCTCCGCCCCTTTTGTGAGAGGCAGCCAACTGAAAGAATGAACACCACTCACTGGGAAAAGGGGGTCAGACGCAAGAATGGCGGCACACCAAGAGGTGTCCCATATCGAGACAAACATCTCACATAGTGATAATAGGATGGCATGAGGGTATGTGTGGTTCTATGCATGTTTGTGTTCTAAAGGCACAAGAGAGTTTAGATGACACTTGTGCCATAGAGTAGAATTTGAGGTTTTACAAGAATAATTAACTAATCAGAATAATCAAGATAATAAAACACTAACTGATAAAAATAAACTTTGAATCTCCAGTCTTTACTTTGAGCCTATTACTGGTCAAAGTTTCATCTGTGTGGGGTGATCCAGCAAAAAGCAAAAGAACAGCCCAACAGCATCTAATGACAGGGAGCGTCCAGCAGATCAGTCAGACACACAAACCCTGGAGCTTTGCAGCTGCTCCAGCGAATATCATCCAGACAAATTGGACAGCAAGAAACTGGAAATCATTCTCCTAAAAGAATCACATATTTTACAGCTGAAAGACCTTTCATCAGAAACAAAAGCACCTAACTAATGTTGTTGTTCCACGGTTTGACAGCGATGGCTTACAGCATGGAGGCTGAGGCTGTCTAAACACTGATAATCTCTGATAAAGGTTCTGCTTATCACAGCGGTTCTTCTACATCAGAGAATCAAAAACAATCAGTCAGTATCAAAACTGGGTCACAGTTGTGGGTTTTTATTTTGTAAACATGTTCAGATTTCAAGGACACACAGGGAGAAACAGACCAGATATTTACTTATGTGGACGATTTGGCTACTTGTAAATTTTTTCCCCAGAATTACAAAGCAAAACTCCCAGCTGGCTTAAAAATTTAATGGACTAAGTTAGTCATTATACATTGAAGATAAAGACAGCTCTACAGCAGAAGGTGCGTTTAATGACAACCTGTAGACTGATGTTTGATAAGCCAGCTATATACTATCTTTACCTCCTCATCTGTCTCCTTTCACTATTCCCTCTCTTACTCCCTCTGCAAATCCTTTAGTGACAGGGCATCAGCAAACGTAGGAATGCCTCTCACCACCTGTACTTACAGATATCACCCTCACCTCATTTAGCAAGAAACACACTGAGAGCCTATCTCTGTCTCTATTGACAATATGATATACGGAATTAAACGGAGAGTACAGGAAAGAGCCAGAATGTTGTACCACTGCAAATAACATATTTAATATCCTTAACACAAGTATCCTAAGTGCTGACGATGGTGTTAAGCCACCTACTGCCATGCAATCACTATTATACAACATGACTAAATGATACATGTAAAAAATTGCCAGACTGTTCATATTCTATTTGATCTCAGGTATAATATGTGAGGTCACATCCTCTCTGACCTTGTGACCTTTAACACACTTTACACACTTTCTTTACTCTCTAATCTCCTCGACTATGCAGGCCAACCCCATGCTTTCTGCAACTGAGCTAAATTGCCTGCCAGTAGAGACCAGCATGCAAACACACTTGCATAAAAACAACCAGGCCAGAGTGTCCAAACAACTGTTAATATCTCAATGTAGATGATGACAACCGAATGATGCTTCTGATGCTGATATAGAGGGAAACAACGGTGTGTCTTACCCTGAAGCATGCAGCGGTACGCTGACTCAGAGATAGCATAGATGTGTGGAGGCATCTCGTGCCTCTTCTTCCCCCTGTACATCTCGATGATGTTCTCTGAATAGATGGGTAGGTTCTTGTAGGGGTTGATGACCACACAGAACAGGCCAGAGTATGTCTGTCAGTAAGGGCAAAAAACAGACAAACATTAGAAATCAACAAAGACACATCAATATTGTGACTACTTTTCTAATCCCAAATAAGGGCAGGAAATTTTGTATTCTCTAGCACATTAAATCATTTTAACCTGCACTGTAGCAGGACAGTGACACCTGCCACTACTTTCTTTTCAGTAGTTTACATCATTATCACTCTGCAATTTTAATGAGGCTTTTTTTTTTACCTAGTTAAATAAATATCGTAACAGATAGGCAATACAGTTGCAAACACAAGGGAAAATGGTTGAACCAGACAATGAAAACTGAACACAAAACAGATTCTTATGAAACAGTAAAAGGTCCTTTTACAAATAAGACATAATGTGTAATTTCTGCCACTTGCGTTCTCTTAATCAAAAAAACTAAAAAATGCAACAGTAAGTAGCACTGTAAAGTACAAATATTCATGTCAATGAAGACTATGTATCTGATGTGACTCATGCTTTCTGCTTACATATTTACTGACAAAGGTATGAATTAAAACAATGCATTCAAATGACATTCATGTCATGTCATTTAATTATAAAGAAATAGCAGCAAATAGTCATGTTACACATGTTAGTAAAGGGGGTAATGTTATTGAAAGTCAAATGAAATTCACCTATATATGATCTATTCATTGGAATAGTGCATAATGATTAAAATCACTATTAGAATAATTCAACATGCTAATATGTTAAAGTAGAAATTGTTCTTTTTCAGTTATACATCACAAGCAGGTAACAAGAACACATTAGCAATAACAACACATTAATATAAGAGGAATATAAATTATATAACAATTATACTACACTGGAAGCATTTGATATAATTAAAATACATTGCCAACAAAATACACAGTATAACATTATATTATAACCTAGTAATTTGTATGTATCTTATTGTACTAATATTCATTATACTTCTGAAATACTATTTATACCTATAATTATACCACTCTAAGATTTCTGATATGACACATTTTACACAATAATGCATATTATTCAGAATTCCAAAAAATAGCCTGCAAATGTTTAGCCTACTTTCTGACATGTGGTGTTACATTTGGCTGTGTAATTAGCCTGGAGATCTCTCCCTAGAGAGTGTGTGGTATGAACAGTCCTCAGCTATGCTGTAGGCTGAATCCACCAGGCAGCAAGGCAGCCAAGAATGAATGTGAGGCCCTCCTTGGGCTACTGCTCTTTCTCTTTCTGAACATGCTATAGGGGCTTTGTATTCCTCCTATAGACAACACAGAGGGCAAGGTAACTGCTACTTAAGACTAGTATATGACTTTCATCACTGTCATTTTCCTATTTAACAGCGCAATTGTTTAGTAATATATTTATTAAAATTGCCCAACACAAGTCATACAATCAATCATATATTAGACCTTCATCAGTTAAACAGATACAGTACACATAATATCTCATACAAACATGACTATGATGTTAAAAGCTGTCAACCCAAGCTGGAGGCCCCAGGATCAGAGGCAGCTGGCTTTACTTCAAGGTCAGAGACGGACGTGTTTGTTTGTTCTATCTCCTTTTTAGACTATACAATCTGCAGTGATATTCAAGACAAAATAAGGAAAAAGGGAAAATGAACCTCTGAAAACTCTGCTAAAACACAATAATGCCGATCACATCATTGATGTAATATGTCTGAAAATCATTTTATAATGTTCAATCCATATCACAGTATCAAACATCATGTCATCAGCTTCATAATTAAAACCACATTCAAGGCCAAATGAGAGGCACCATGACACCAGTGACTCAGCAGCTGTAGGTTGATGAAGTTGCCCCAGAGAGCAGACAGCATACTGTAGCCATTATGTAACAGTTCTGTCTGAATCCTAAGTCAGCACCGATGCTGCTTGGTACTGCTGATACAGAAAAAAAAAAACAGCAAAAAAAGTCGGGAAGGAGAAAGAATCAGACAGAACTGAGGAGTAGAGCAGTGATGTGAGTGACAGGTCCCACAGGTCCAATCCAGCCGAAAAATCTAACAAACACTGAACCGTGTTTCAGCCATCCTGTAAATTGCTCCTCATCAGAGGGGAGGGGAGCTGGGAGAGAGATGAGGAGAGCCTGCTGAAATTGTAACTCTCCACTCTTCTTTTCAAAGCTAATGAAAAATTAATTTCCCCTTATCTGCTTCATCTGAATACTGGAGATGCTATAAATAGAGGGTCTGTTCTGTTCTCTTTGGTTGCAGCAGCTGATGAGGTTCGACAGGTAGTGTACTCAGGTCATAAAGGGCAACAGGGACACTCTCATGCCACTAACAGGGCTTGTAATTTACTGTGTCTTGCATATTTCATTTCGTTACAGAAAGAAGTCTATTAAATTTGAGCTTACAAGTCAATATTCCCCCGCTTTTTTCAATTATCACTGTTGTACATTCAGTTTATTTAAAAAAATGTTATCTGAGAAACTAGATCAATTTCACAATGCATTACTTTGCCTCCTATCTTGTCTGAGCAACTCTACTTTCTGCCTCACAATCAATTTCAGTACAAATTCAGTTTCATTTTGACATTATGTTCTTTACATTGCAGGAAATTGTTTGCTTATTTATCTATTGTATAAAGTGGGCTGAGAGTTCCCAGCATTTACAAGATTCCCTTTTAATTAAACATATGATTAAGGAGAATTCAAACTAATTGTTGTGTGTCTGTTGTGAAATCAGTTTTATTCTAAATTTTGACCGTGAATTTTTTACTTTATTGCAAATATAAAAATGTCATTCTCTTTGATATTATGTAGTAATAAGTATTGCTACAATATCTATCCCACAAAATCATAGTGATTCCAGTTAAAATACTATATCACACTTTATTACCTGGCTACTCTTAGAAAGAGACCAACCAATGATGAAATACTGCATTAGTTTCAATTATGACTCTGACAAAGCTTTTTTCCATTGCAGTTAATACGACCATAGAAGTTATTATGGCAATCCTGCATTACTAAACATCTCACGTTAAGAGACATTTACTACCTCTATAGCCAACTAGCAGACCACAGGACTAACTCAATACTGTCAGCCAAGCCACCATGCCTAGTCCAGGAAAGAGAAGGTGATATTTCCACTGTGTAATAAGATCCAGGGGAGGGGATGTCGTGGCCTAGTAACAGCTGAGCAACAGAGGCAACAGCAGACACAACAGCCGACCCCATCTGCCATCTCTGATCAGTCAGGCAGTGTGGCTGCATGGAAAGGCCGTTCTGTTCTGCAGAGGCAGGACAGGGTGCTGTGGGTGCAGAGGGAACCTCAGAGCCATTGATCTGTGAGGAGAACAGGAGACCTTGACCAGTCACCCACCCCCTGGCAGCACTGTACTCTGCTGTTTTCATAACAAAGCTAACAAATACTTCAGACTGGGCTTGTGAAATATGATCAATACACTGTGGTGCACGGTATCAGATCACATCGACAGCAGGACGCCTTCTGCGACTACCGTTTTAATGGGCTGACACCTCAAGCTCTGTAAATTTTAAAGGAGGATGACCAGTGGCTTAAAACAACAAGTGCAGTCCATTAAGAATGCAGTATGCAGCATTATCAGAGGGATTTAGTAAAAAAACAAACAAAAAAAAAAAAAACATTTTGTAACAGTTGGGAATTCATGCTTCTGTTCAGAATCAGTTGTGTGAAGTGCAAACAGAACGTCAAAATATCCAGTCATAAAAAGAACCAAGTTACGTCAGACCTTAATGTCCTGCAGAAAGACAAAGCACATGTGACTTTAATTAGAACAAACAATCAGCAGAAGGAGCAGTATTTCAGACTTCAGAGAAAATAACTCTCTGAAATACAGGGATATGAGACTGAGCATGACCGTGCATTTTTGTTTGAACTTTCCTGTGCAGCTTTGCTTTTGCAGCACTTACAGTGTTGGGAAGTAAAAGTTGGGAGTAGAACAAGAGGACAAGTTTGGCTTGGATACATCTAAGCATTTTAATCACAGAAATGAACATATCACACTAAATAACCAACAAATAAAGAAAACAATGACTGAAAGTCCATGTCATGGATTCACCAGTGAGCCAGGAGAGAGGGAGTGTGGGAAAAGGAGAATTGGTGAAGATAGGATGGACACTGAGCAGCAGCAGAGCTGAAGTGGGCGGCAGGAGACAGACAGACGGACGATCTTTTTGCCATGGAAGAATGCTGAGGCTTTCTGACAGCTGAGGCTTATCTAACGACACAAAGGCCCGCTTGTAGCCCTGCTAGTGTGTCGTAGTCCAGTGTGTAGTACTGTGGTTTGTGACTCACCACCTAACACATAGAAAGCTGCTGCAATTAATGAGTTGGCCTAAAAGGCTGAGTGACTTCACACAGATAGAGACATCAGATGGGCAAAGAGCCACAGAAAGTGCCAGCATACTGTGAGTTACAAGAATCCTTTCGCAAACATTTGGTCAAAAAATGCAGAGGTAGCCTTAAGCTTTTAGTTGTCATATTTGAGTATTTACTATTGCATGCAAATTTTAAAAATGTTCCTTTGAAAGATTTGTATGAACCATGTGGCTTCAACTTTTGGCATACTATTACAGAGTATGTTATGTTCAGATTTGGAGGTCTTCCCAGCCACCTCAGCTAAGAACACAGCCTGGGGAAGGCATTATAATATGTCTGCAGTAGATATAGCAGAGCTCTGGGGGGGGTTAGTCAAATACACTGCGAAAAGTTCAGAACATAGGGGGTTTCTTCTTCTAACAGCAAGTTGAACAGGAAAAAATTCTTCCTGATAGAAAACCAACACAGCCAGACACATGTTTTCAATTTCGTTTAGCCAAGAGGCAAATTAACAAGCACCAAAGCCAATTCTAAACCACAAAAAAACTAGAAACCATGACACTATGGTATGAGAGAGAAAATGAAGGGGAACTGTGGAGGGAACTCAGCTGTCAATTCAAAGCATGTAGGCCGTTTCTGGGGTTTTTGTTCCAATTTAGAACTGACTTTCACATTCACTAAACATGACGAGACTCACTTAACTGACGGTCCCGCTCACCTTTTGACTTTCTGCCACATTCTATTCACATGTTAAGTCACATATTAACATTTACGGTGGAGCACACTTCAGATGAGAATCGGTGGTGATTGTTTCATAAATCGCAAATGCGACATTCCCCTGTGCAAGCCCTGAATCAGAGACTCTCAGGTGATCACCAACCCATATTCTATTCCTGGAAAACATGTCACTAAATGGGTCATGATCGCAAGTAGAACATTTCAGAGCATCTGTACTGAAATTGGATTATAGGGAGGACAGTAGCAAGGCAGAGATGCAGACCACTATAAATAAGTCTGATGAATTAAGATGTATCTAATGAATATGAAAAGCTTACACAGTAAGTCCAATGAAGAAGACAGAAGCAAATAACTGGTAATAGATAATAAATGGGGAAAAAAATATTTGGGGAAAATTTTGTTTCAAGCATGTTTGGCTGCATTTTAATGTGACTCGTAGGTGTTGCATAGGGTTTATATCTGAGGTGAGCTTTTAGAAAATGGCACTTTTCCCACTGATTTCCACCTTTAGTCTTTAAAACAGCATTTACAAATGAACATAACACCAAGACTCCAAAGGGGAAACTGAGGAGGCAGAATGATAAAAATCTTTGCCTGTTACCCAACATTTTGGCCAAAAGTGTTTAGTCTTACTCAGTGGGACTGCCACAGAGGTGGAGCCAACTCTGTGATCGAACAAGGTTCACCACTAGGAGCGCTGAGCTTGACAAATAAACTGGAATCAGCAGTGTTTATGAAAGAGGTATGACTTTAGCTGAGGTGAGAGCCATGGGGGAAGGTAACAGTCTGTGACCCTGTGGGGGGGAAAGTCTGGCAATGGTTAAAAGACTACAGAGGTCTGTCACTCATACTGTGTACATATGTGCGTGTGGTCACCGTTCACTCAGAACAGCAAAAAGCTAAATGCCCTCTGTGTCCTCAATGAAGAAAATTGTTTCAATTTTTCACAGGATACAATGCGAATAATTTAAGAATAATCTTAGAAAGAAAAACGTGGTGATGATGATGCAGTAATAACAAACAGAAAATATGATCAACACATAAAAAATCACTATTGATTGTCCAACAATATCTGAAATCACTCACATATATGAGTCCGGAGTAGTAGCGGTCCTTCAGGTTGTGCAGGACGGATGCCTCATTCAGACAGGTCAGCTCGGCCATATCTTCCACTTTGCTAAACTTGGGTGGGTTCATCTTCTGGATGTCATCCTTGTTGATCACAACCTTCTTACCATTCTCTGCAAGTTCCACTAGCACCTCCTCGCCACGCTCCTCCCGGATACTTGCTGCCTCAAAGCCATGGCGCTCTGAGGGGACCCACACCAGCTTCTTGGCTGTCCAGTCAGCCTGTGTAGCTGGGTTGTACACAACAGCCCGGTCCACAAACAGGTACCGTTCTGGGTCCTCTTGCCCACTCCGATGAGACATCTTACCTGGTGTTTACCAGAGCAACACAGCCACCTGGATCAGACAGGGGTGCAGAAGTTGGTAGGCTATAATGCAAACACAATCCACAAGTCACATGTGTTTCAAAACTCCATAGCAGCCTTTTAATGTACATACAAACTAAAGAAGAATTAAAAGGCAACATAACATGTTTTAATAAAGTGATGGACCACTTTGGCTTTAACTGTAAAAGCCACTGAACTCTACAGGAGGTATGGAAAACACTGTTCTAAAAGTTTTTCATTTTATGTTTTGATGATGGATTTAGAGTGCTGTCTGACACATTAATAAAAATTTTAAAAAAATCTCCCATCCTGTCATGTTCAGTGAAGGCCTATGATTAACATAACTTTCAGACTTGTAAGATACCATTCAGTGATCATTCACACTCCATGCATGGGGGCAGAATATTACTGGAAGAGCGCATTCCCATCATGCTTTCTTTTATTTGTGACATTTATGCAGCTTCCTCTGTGATCAGTACATATACTCTGTAACACAGGTGTCAAACATCCGGCTCAGGGCCAAATTCAACCTGACAAATGGTCCAATCCGGCCCGTGGGATGAATTTGTGAAATGCAAATATTATACTGAGTATAGATCAAGGACATCAACCCAGTTCAATCTCAAGTGGATCAGAAACAATAAAATTCTATAATAACCTATAAATGATGACAACTCAACTCACTCTCTTTGTTTTACTGTCAAAAAAGCAAAATTACATGAAAATGTTTACATTTGTATGATATTGTTTCACAAAAAAAGTGAATGAGCTGAAAAAATCTTAAGACTCAGGTGTAATTGGACCAATATTCTGCCTGTTTCTAAATGTTTTGTGTAGTTGTAGCTCCATTGTGCTCTGCAAGTTGTCATGTACATTTGTCAATATTAAACTGAGACAGGATATTATTAAAATTGCACTTACTTAGCTTAAGATATTGAAGTTTTTTTCAAAGTTCTTCATATTATTCACATTTTTGTAAAGCCTATTTTGTAAATGTAAAAGTAATTTCACTCTTTTCATTCTAAAAAACAAAGAAATGAATGAAGACATTATTTATTTTTATTATTTTACTGGTCCAGCCCACTTCAGATCATACTGGGAAGATGTGGCCCCTGAACTACAATGACTTTGACACTCCTGCTCTATCAGGTTTCTTAATAAGTTATATTCTTTGTTTGTTTTTTTTAAATAATATTTTGTGTACTGAACTAGAATGTACATCTGCAAATGTTACTATACACTGTAATCACTTTGTAACTTAAAAGTTACAAATAAAAGACATGAATTAAAGTGGAGCACTAGATGGCTTACATGTCTAATAATGTAATCTGCTGGTTGTCAGTCATAAGACTCGTCGTTCTTGATATTAGGAGTACTGAGAATGATTAGTGCTGAAGTTGGAGCCATCTTTGACAGTATTTAGTGTAGTTCTGATAGTCCCTGCATGACTTCTCAGTGTCTGTGCCACAGTTATGCGCATACTGCGTAGGCTACACCGAACCGGACGAAAGGACGTCGTGAATGGCACACAGCCACGTCTCCCCTTTTCTTCTAAAAAACACTGCAGTATAGAAAATAAACATCCGTGACACATATCCACGTCGTCACAACGATATCTGCAGCAATCATTTGGATATTAAAGACGCTTATACAACAGATACCATGACCGTGCATTGGCAGATCCCCAAAAAGCACTAACAGTGGGAGAAAACTTGGTGCTAAAGTCCTCATTAGAAACGTTAGACTACGGTAATAAAACTGCGCAATTGACACACTGTGAGCTAGGCAACAGAAATATGACTTAATGACAGATGAATAGGAATATAGTTAGTTAAAAGTTAACACATTATCAGAACAATAATTAAAATGAGAAACCAATTAGACAGAAAAAAAATATGCAGATTCTTGAGTCCAAAACAAAAATAGCTAGCTTAACAACAGCTATTGTCGGCTGTCAATGAAGTTGAAGTTTTGGTTATTAATTGTAAATTAGAGTCAAAATGTCATCACATGTACACTACAGGTTACCTTACCTATAAATAGAAGTGAACCGCTACTTAAAATTACGAATAAAGAGTAATTAATAACTACGGTCAAACTATTAACGACCCGTCCCCTCCGTTCATTCACGCGCAGAGGGGCACGCGGCTCTCTCATCCCTCATCCCCCTGTTCCCCGTCCTGACGATCATCCCACTCACCTGGTGTTGTCACTGAAGCAGCGGTCCGATCCCGTTCGGCAAGCCAGTCCAAGTCCAGTCTAGCCCTGGTACGACCCTGTATGCAACTAGCTGCTACACACAATTGAAATGCAGGCATGTATTTGGGCTTTGGTATGCACCACAGTCGGGCACGAGCTGCCTCTACACTGGGGCCCCTCCTAAACCGAGCACACTTGACCGCTGCTGCTGCTGCTCCCGCCTACGATGTGCCCACATAGAAACTGACCAAGCAGATCAATACGCCACAGTGACACCCTGGGACCATCCACTTATAACAGCAATGCGCCTCCAGTCTATTAAAGCCCGTCAGAAGCCCTGCACATTCACGCATTCTACAATATTATGCATTTTGTAGAGGCATTACGCAGTGTTGGATGCTTTTTTTTTTTCAACATCTATTCCACAAATATCTATGCACTGCACACACCCACTAGATGCAGGCTGGAGACAATTGGGCTCTCACTTTGCGGTCTTTTTCTCCCCCTCTCCACTATTGGATGGAACCACCCAACCCCCCAATTTGCAACAAACCAATAGCATGCATGAAATAAGGACTGATTCATATGGTAACTGTTGCTTCTCTACATTGCACATAACTTCTGAATGGTTTATAACGCAGCTTGACATTTCTTTTTCTTCTGAAATATGACTTAATTTGTAACAAAAATTTTTCACCTACCTTCATCCTATTTAAATTGCATTGGTTTTATGCATCATTTATCATACATTTGATTATTTGGATCCCCTTCTGTCTGGAAGTGACAGCAGCCAGCACAACTCACGTAATCATACATCATCCAACCACAAACATAAGCCTTGGTTTTTTTTAGTTGTATTTTATTACAAATGGAAAAAAAATGTCACATAGGGGTGAAAAAAAAAGCATGTTTTCAGTAATTAAATAGGATTTTTCTGTACTAAATGCTGGAAAACATGTTTTCATGATTGAGCTTAAAATCAAAAGCAGGAAAGGCAATTTATGTTGTGGTTGTGAACAGTCTGTTAATGTAAGAGGCTTTAGCGTCCACCTCTCCAAGCTCCTCCACCCCTCTTCTTCCCTCCTCCTCCTCCTCCTGAACCACCTTTCACTTTCTTCCTCACGCCGCTTGCTTGTTCTGTATCATCATCTCCGTCTCCTCCTTTGGGCCTTTTCCTCTTCTCACCTTGCTCCTTCATTTCCTGAGGAAAGCAGGTTTTCTTAGTTGATTATGTATTCGTCTACAGTCCTATTATTACATTCCAGAACAAAAATAGAAACGACTCCCACATGCTTATTAAATCACATAGCTAACCCATCATCCTCCTGCTGTCCCCACTCCCACATTCAATTACCATGATTTAGTTGTGATCACAGAGTAAGGATGACTTACCAGCCTGGCAAACCTCTGGGCCTCGCTCACTCTTTCCACAAGCATCATCACTTCATCCTCTTGGGTTGGGAAGGCCGGAAGTTTTTTCCCAATCAGGGTTTCAATTCGCTGGAAAAGCTCCACATCATATCTAAGTAAATATATCATATCAGTAAATGGCAGCACACCAACTACTTTTTAATGTCAAAGCTGGTGTTATTGATAGTTTTGCCAGCTGTACCATTTGTACAGAACATACAGGAGACTGAAACTGCATCACTCAAAGGCCCAACAAGAAACACAGTGAAAAAACAGCATATAAACACAAAATATAACTAAAAACAACCAGAGGCTAAGGAAACAAGTTAATAAAACTTAACTTCAGCCAGTGAAAAGAATAAACCGGCAGAGCATCAACATCATCATTTAAGCATCACATTAGAAAAAGCCCATACACTTGAATGTATTTAACAAGTTATCAAAGCTGAAGTGCAGTAAAGAGGCAGCTCTTACTGTGTAACAAAAGTGATTGATTTCCCGGAGCGCCCGGCTCTGGCTGTTCGTCCGACTCTGTGGATGTAGTCCTAGGAGGGCAGATCCATTCAAATCAGATCAGCCATGCTAATAAAAAGCATGAATCACAACAGCAGCATGATTAAATGACACCGTGGGACTGTACCTTGGAGTGGGTGGGGATGTCGTAGTTGATGACACAATCGACATGTGGGATGTCCAGGCCTCTCGAAGCCACGTCGGTCGCCAGCAGCACTGATCGAGACTTGGACTTGAACTTGTTAAGCGCACCTAGACGTTTATTCTGAAATACAGAGTGAATATAGTACTTAAAAGGCAGCCTGCGTGAAATACAAAGTAGCTGTTAATGCTTATGTTCACATTTAAATTAAGTGCTTTTCCATTGTTAGTCCATTAATAGTATGTATTCATATTATTGTAAATCCATAATTAATATTTTACTACTGAATAACTAAAAGTTCTTGCTCAGGTTTGCATAGCATTGAGTGCTTTCATGTTAGATTTGGTAAGATAATATGTGTGCTGCTGAGGGACAGAAACAGAGGGAGGTTGAACTCATCTAGACCAAGTGGAGCTTTGTGACACCTAGTGGAGTCAACACAGAACTGCATTGACAAGATAGATGATGTGCATCTAATGCTTCAAAAGAATATTGGCCCAGAAAAAACATTTTTTAATTAAATTGCACAGACCCTCCATTTTTCCTGAAGTCGCTTATGTTACTTTTAATTATTGCTGATTAATTTGTCTTAAATTTTAACTGCATCCTTTATTCTTTTTCTGTTCCTTTCATACTGATTTTCATTGTTTACCTAAATATTTTGTTGTTGTTCTTAAGTTTTGGTATTTCCTTGAAGTTCTCCTCATCATTTTATCGCCATTTATTATTAGTTACATTTCAAATAATTGTTCTACCTCAACACTTTATGAGGGTAAATAAAAGTTGAATTAAAAGTGCAGAACAGAAACTGAGCCCTTGTTTTACATTTTTATTGTACAACACTAAACTAAGGTGTAAAAGTATTTATGTATAACAATGACAGAACTTTACAAATATTGCTGGTTTGTATGAAGTCATGACCTTAGAATGGAGTGTGTGCATATTTTGCTCTAAAACTTTTACCTGACTCATCTGACCGTGTAAAGGGATGGCGGTGATACCCAGATTCCTTAACAACAGTGCCACCCGCTGGGCATTGTTACATGTGCTGCAGAAAATCATAAAGGAGTTTCCAGCCAGCTCATTCAGGATGGATACCAGGTAACAGTCCTACCAGAAAACAGCAACACTTAGACATGAAATACAAGCATCACTTTGTTAGACAGAAGAGCCGCAGCCTGCAGGACACCATCTCAGATATTATAACAAAAAATGCAACTCAAGTCTTTGTTTGCCCAACCTTGTATTTGGATGGAATGAAGATGTAGTACTGCTGCAGTTTGTCTACTGTGGAGTATTTGGTCGACACCGCACACTTGACAGGATCTTTTAGAGCTGCTCTCTGTAGTTTCTGGACCTGTAAACCAATGAAAAAAGTGCATTATTTCACTTGGTATAAGGTTCTTGTGTTAATTAGCTTTATTGGCAGCATTAGTCACCAACCAGTCACAAAAAACAACCAATATAAAGTATGACAAACACAGCACAGACCATATTTTAATAGTTGTTGTTACCTTTTTAGTCATGGTAGCAGAGAACAAGAAGGTGCGTCTGTCTCTGGGAATCACTTTTAAGATTTTATCCACCTGAAGAGAGAGGGGAAATATTATCCGAGTTAAAATGATCCAAAGTTAGACATGTATGTTCATATTTAACATTAAATGGCCCCTGGCATGAAATTTACATTTTTTGACATTTTATTTATTTAGATTATAAATCGGAGTTCCCCCTGCCTGCTTCGGTCCCCAAAGTTGTTAGAAAAACTGACCAGTGTTTCCCTTGCCCCTGGGTGTGTGTGTGTGTGT
>JAPSES010000069.1:337848-351459 GCA_029822895.1 Maxillicosta whitleyi
CCTGCCTGCTTCGGTCCCCAAAGTTGTTAGAAAAACTGACCAGTGTTTCCCTTGCCCCTGGGTGTGTGTGTGTGTGTCAACATAGCTCAAAAAGCACTATCAAATGGGCTGTTTTGGCAGATCAGTTTTATACGACACCAACTTCACCTTTTTCGGTTTTGTATGTCACTAACTCAGCGTGAACTCCACCCTCACAATTTTGACACACACTACAGACCGGTTGATGTAACATCAATGCTAGCTCAAAGCATGTGAGTGAAACTCAACTTAACTCTTCATAATTATAAATGAATACTATTTGTAATTTTGCATTATTGATATCTCTTTCCCATCATTGAAATGAGAGAAGTGAGAAGCTTCTTTGGGAATATATTTCATGATCTGGTGTTGCCATCGGCATGTCAGTATTGATATCTGCTTTTGAAAGACTCATTCTGTAAACAGAAGCATGTGGAATCAGGTGAGCCTTGGCCACTCACACCAAAATGAACTCGTTTTATGCTAAGCTAACACGAGACCTTCCTAGTGGAGCCTGGGAGCCAAGGAGGAATTTCACGAAAAAAACTCTTTTGATACACTATTTGGGTGCCCAGAGGATGATTAAAACGGACTCAAATGCCGCTGCAAATTCCATGTCAGAGGCCCTTTAAAAACATTACAGAATAAACCAGTATATAGAGGTATGTGATGTTAATGAGTGCAGTTTCTATTGGTATTTAACAATAAACACTTAAACAGTTTTGAACCACAGACCTCAGTCTCAAAATCCATATTGAGGATTCTGTCCGCTTCATCCATGACCAAGAACTTTAGAGCTCGTAGGGAGAAGCCTTTTGTGTTTTCCATGTGGTCGATCAGCCGGCCAGGGGTGGCTGTAAACACATTAGTTTCACTCATTTATACTCACGTTGATATTGTAAATTATGAGTCAATTTAACTACTTGACACTGAAAACACAGAAAGTATTTCATTTGTTCAACAGAAAACATTTAACATGAACAGAGCAGTTTCTCTTCTCTCAGAACAAAATTTCAATAGAGCCGTCACATGTTCTTTGAGTTTTCTGCGTTCTTTTCAGGTCTTACCTATAATAATATGAGGTTTTTTTGCCAGCACCAAGGACTGGGACATCATATCAATTCCTCCAACTATGACAGCTGCAACAGAAATGAGACAAGTCTCAGCCACAGAACCAGAATATGTATCCTCCAAACTAGTTCAGTTTAAACACATACATACCACACTTAACACCGATGCTTGAGCCCAGGGCCTCGAACTGCTCAGAAATCTGAAATGCCAATTCTCGGGTGGGAGTCAGGACCAGAGTGTGAAGTCTTTGTGGAGATGCCAGCAGGGTCTGGAGTATGGGGAGAGCAAAGGCACCGGTTTTTCCGGAGCCAGTTTCTGCCAGGCCAATGATGTCCCTTCCTTCAGATGAACAAAAAACACAGATTACTATTTATCTTGGACCCTTGAAAGTGTCTGTGTAGCTTACATTGTGCAATGTTTGTTTGATGTTAGATTCATTATTGCTTAAATATGTTTTTTTTTTTTTTTTTTTTACCATAACCACTATTACTTACATACTTATATATTGTTCTAGTGACTACATAATTACTAACACACACACACACACACACACACACACACACACACACACACACACACACACACACACACACACACACACACACACACTATCTTCAATCTGGTCTTGGGATTTCCTCTGCACCTCCTGCCTGGCAGTTCCACATTCAGCACCCTTCTACTAATACATTCACTATCCCTCCTCTGTACATGTCCAAACCATGTTATAATATTGTAATATAATTACTTATTTGTTAATCATTTATTATTATTACTACTTTATTATTTATTTCTACTAGTACTTTCTAATGTGCAATTGCCCGTTTTTCATTAATGTTTTTATATTTTTCTTGTAATATTTTTTATATGTATGCATTCAATGTTGTGCTGCTACTAAAACCTTCATTTCCTGAAGGCTTTGCCCAAGACATCAATAAAGTTCTATCTAATCTAATCTAATCTAATCAACAATAGGTAAATGTCCCCAAATTATTAAAATACACAAAAACAAAAAATGCTAGAGTAATAACCATCTAAGCAACAGTCTGTAAAATCTATTCATTCCCAGATGCTCATCCAGGTCCTGCTTGCAGGAGCAGCAGATCCTCTACTCCCCAGCTACCACCGCTTTTTGCCTGGTCATCCTCCCACTTGGGATGTTACTGAAACACTGTATCGGGATGGGATCCAGGGACCATTATATGAGATACAAGAGCCACCTCATCTATCTCCTCTTAATGTCGAAGGGCACTGGTGCTACTGAACCCCTCATGGATGAGTGACCACCTCAAAATGAGCACAGCCTCCCTGCAAAGGGAACCTATTTCCACCAGTCATATCTGAAATCTCATTCTTTGGGTCTCTAACCACAGCTCCCTCTTTACTGAAACCAACTGGCACATTCCCATCCACAATGTATGTGTCACCTGCCATTGACTTGTGGCACTGCACCTCACTTCAGCTGAGAACCATGGGTTCAGATTTGGAGGCAGCAATTCTCATTCCAACCGCTACACACAGCAGTAAACAATGCCAGTGCGAGATGGAAGTCAGGGGTAGTCAAGCCAAAAGGACCATATTATCCTCAAAAACTGGAGATGCAATAGAGGCCACCATATATAACATGTAATGTAATAAAGTAATAACAACAAGATCATTTAGATGCACAAACCAAACAAACTAATGCTTCCTCTGTGGCATTTACAGAGATAGTAAAAGTATGTACATCTTGTAATTGAGCATATTCTACTAAAACAAAGAGTTCTGCTATCAAATTCTTACTCATGTACAAAGTGTGCAAGTACTGAAAAACACAGTTTAAGAATGAAAACTTGAATGTATCAATGTGAAGTATTATGGCCCCAATGAAGTTTGTATCTAATACAACACAGTTTTTAAAAGCTTAGTAAACTAAGGGAACACTTTATGTGGTATGGTTCAGGTGTAAATAAAATGTAAGTGCAAGTATCCCTCTAGTGCTTTTCAGTTTGGGGATATTACTAGTTGAAAAAAATCTAAGGCATTTTAAAAAATATTCAACTAATAAGTCTTTCTTAAAGAGTACATTTAGTTTACGAATAAGAACTTCTGCAATCTCTAAAGGGAACACTTAATCCACACTTATAGATACATGGTTTTCATTAGACAGAAGTAGACTGAAAAACTGTAATCCAAAAAGTGATTGACAGTGAACCATGTGAAGACCAATATAATGGAGTAACAAGTGTACTGTTTAGCTATGAGATGTGGTGGAGTACAACTATACAGCAAAATAGAAACACTGAAGGCACAAGTACAAAGACCCGCAGCTGAGATGAGCAGTTGCACTTGGCATTCTGTTTTAAGTATTATTTTTTTTAAACTGTACTTGAAATTGAGTAAGTGTCCCACATTGGTTGTTACCCGTGTAACACTTTTAGTAAAATCAACAGAAAACAGCAATAGCCCTATCTAGGTATTTTCCATTTAATGTGATATGTTGATGTTTCTGTGGTCTCTCACCTTGCAGAGCTACAGGTATAGCTTCTATCTGGATCTTTGTTGGATTCTTCCATCCCAGCTGATCACAAGCCTCGCAGAGAACCTCAGTGACACCCTGCAGACACCAAAGAAACCGGGCCAGCGAGGACATTTATACAAGACTGACAAAAATTACATAGAAATATACACTTTTCTTTAAATATAATCTCATGGCAGATACACTCCTTCTCATAAATTGCGTCCAGATTATAACGCTAGCTAACTTCAGCTATTTTAAAGAGCTATGCTACAGCTTGTTTATCTTGGTGCACGAGTGCACTCTGTTAAAAACCTACCAGGTCCTTGAAGGTCTTTACTGCTTCCACATTTTCTCCACTATTAATGTTACTAATATCATCGTCGCTACTCGAATCTTCGAGCGGTTTATCCGTGTTTTGCTTAACGTTTTTTTCAGAGTCGTCCTCCATGCTGTTCGCCTCAACGTGTAGTCACTTTCCCATTGCGCAGATGCGGAAATGACCGGTACCTCAAGCCGCAATTCATCATGGGATTTGCAGTTTTAAATGCATGAGTATCATTATATGTGATATGTTCAATGATTATCCATTTTCCTTCAAGTTAAAATAAATTATAACAATGACTACTGATGAAATGAAATTATACAAGTAGACTACAAAAGTACTTTTATAGAAAGAAAGAAACTGGAGTGAAAAACAACTTAAGCATTTATTGGGCTTATAGAAGTAATAGGGTCAGACGTGTTTTTCCAACATTCAACAGGTTTGTTTTCATGTCACATCCTTAAGATACTACTAATAAAATAAACAACTGACATCATACAATCGTAAAAAAATGCCTTTACTCATCACAATAAATGATTAGAGCTGTTTGGAGGGAAAACGGGAAAAACAAGACAGAACTAAAGCACTTGGTCGTGCATTACTTTCAGTGCAGAGCATAGTGTTCATTGTATGAGTTGCCTACTGGGAAAGAAACCAATGATATATTAATAGTATTGTGACTGTCAAATTCACATTCTCTTTGATGTCACAAATAATACTCCAAATTAAACGAAGACGTAACTGCTGAGAGAAAAGCAACCATATAAATTTGAGACATGGGTGTAGCAGACTGCCTTAAAATTACAAGAACTCTGCAAAAACAAAAGAAGCTTCTGAAATGTTTACTCCTTTAATTCAGAGTGAAGAGCCAACTATTTCCCTGCAAGTTTCAGAGGAGTCCCTCCATCTCCCTCATAAAGGCTTCGTACACCTGGTCCTTAGTCTTCATGTTGGGCTGAGACACAGCACCCATCTGTGCTGAGTTAACCATTTGTGCAGCTGCTGCTTGCTGTTTCTGTACCTGACCCCCTCCCATGCCTTCATCTACCCTCCTTCCACCAGCACCACCCAGTGTCTTCTCCAGAGGCCCGGATGCAGCTCCAGGTACTGCTACGCTCTTGTCCCTACGCACTCTCAGTGCCGTTGGCACAAACCGGGTGACCTCTGCCTTGGGATTGATAATCTGCGGCTTGGCAGAGATCGTGGCCCCCCCAGCACCAGCACCTGCCGCCAACGCTCCCCCTGCAGCTGCAACAGAAGTGATGTTGGCTCTTTTTTCAATAGTGGCATGGTGGTGGCCAGCGGGGTTGCTGCCTGGATTGGAGGCTGTGGAGGCGGCAGCTGTTCCTGGAGGAGGCGGCATCTGCATGACACCTGGTCGCATAGGCATAGGCATGGCTGGGGGTGGCATGTTGCTCTGTGACACATCCTGGTTCGATCCAGGGGCTTTCTGTCGCTGGACAATGTTAGGAGGAGCACTGAGCACATTGGAGTTGAGGGGAGGAGGAAAGAGAGACAAAGGTGGAGCAAGTGGACGTTGGGGGCCCCCTGCCCTTGGGGGAGGAGGTGGGATACCTGAGAGGACAGAGACAGATGTATGTCAATGAGAAATTTATACAGGACATTCCACAGCAGTGACTTTTTTTTCCATAGAAAAGAATAATTTTGTGACTTAGTTTTACAACAAATGAACAGCAACTGGATTTGAAATAAATATATACATTTTGTCACAATGTTACTGGAGCAGTTACATCTGCCCAACATGTGTCCATGCACTTGTAATAATATATACATACAATAACATATACAACAGATTCACAAGTTTGATTATTGTTACATATGTGTAAATGCACATACACATTTTCTGCTGCACACTCTGAGCACATGTAGACCTACCTGGTGGTCCTGGGGGTGGTAATCTCGGAGGGGGTCCTCGTGGTGGAGGGCCAGGTGGGAGGCCAGGAGGGGGACCTGGTGGTGGGCCAGGAGGCCGACCTGGGGGAGGGCCAGGGGGCAGAAGACGTGGAATAGGACCCCTCAGACCTCCAGGCATACCAGGAGGCCTCAAGAAAGGAGGAGCACCTGAAAAACAGGTTAAGCACAGGGCAAGAAACTGAGTTAACATTAAGTCGATATCTTTTGACTTTGAATGATGTGAAAAATTTGACATTCAAAAGTCAAATCCAGCTATAGCCTATCAATAATTGCTGTACTTTGTTTAAAGTAACAGTAGTTTTCCACAAATAATCCATACTGACACCATTGGAAAACAGTGCTATTTCAAGGTAGATGATATTGTTCAGGCAACCACTTTGTATTTTGATCTTTTTGCTCAACCCTAGTTCTGGGATTTCCTCTAGAATCTAATTGTGACTTTAAGCGTAGCATTCCAGGTTAGAAATGTAACTAACCAGGTGGTGGTCCCGGTGGCGGCCCAGAGGGTGGCCCAGGCGGCCTCATTGGAGGAGCTGGGGGAGGACCCAGCGGTGGAGGACCAGTCATCGGTGGACCTTGTAAATGTGGAGGCCCCTGCTGTCCAACTGGTCCAGCAGGTGGTGGTAGACGCTGACCAGCCATAAGGTGGGACTGGTTGTCCCCTGGCGGTCCCCTGTCCTCAATGTCGGATCCATCTGATTCATCTGTGTATTCTTCTTCTACCTCCTCTTCCTCTTCATCTTCAGGAACTGACTGACCTGGGGACAAAAACAATACAGCACTATATTGTCAGAAAAATATTGTGTCTTTGCTTATTATTGTGTGGCATTTACACTACAAAACTATAATACCTGCCATCCTCAACATCATGGCCTGTAGAGGAGTGATGGCTTTGGTCTTCTTCACTAGTCTCTTTTTCTTCCGTTTTCCATCATGAGGTGCTTCTGCAGGTATATCTGCGAAACGTACACTGCGACCTGTAAAAAAAACAAAAAACAAAACATCAGACCCAAGCTAAATATTAGGTGGGACATGGGAAAGGTTTAGTTTTCCTAAATCTGTTAACCTTTTTAACTGCAAAAGTCGCAATATTGTGACAAGCAACATAACTGAATGAAACAAACATCTTTTTGAATTCTTGATATCAAAATTACATATTAACAAAAACCTCTGGCACCAAAAGGGCTAATAGTATTATTAGTATTTTTTAATCCTGTTGAATACATGAATAAAAACAGAAACCATACCCACACAAATAAAATAAGTTTTCATTCAGAACACTCACCAGCATGTCTTTCACTCCTGTCTCTTTCGTCCTCTCTGTCTCTCTCATCATCAAGCCTGTCCACACTCATCCTCTGGTCACCATCTCCTCCTTCATCTCGTTCTTCATCGCTGTCCTCCTCAGAGTCACTGTCATCGTCCTCTACGTCATCTCTATCTCTATCACTCTCACTTCCACTGTCTCGATCTCTTCCCAGATCCATTCCACTATCCTTTTCAAAACCAGGGATGGATGGTTCTGTTTAGGAAACAACTGTAATTAGTAACACAACAAGCAGCAATTTTCTTCTTAAAAAGGAATTCACTTTCACAAACGTGGTCACTAATTAAAAAGTTACCTGCTTCCGTGCCATAAGGTCGTCGAGATGGAATGCCGTAGAGTGCAAGGACTTGTGGTGGTGGAGGCCCAGGTGGGGGTCCAGGAGGCTTCTTCCCTGGAGGTAAACGTGGAACACCTGGTACTGTTGCCAACACAGGGCCAGACGATGATGAAAGAGGCCCTTTACTGAAAAAGAGAGTGAGTAAAATCTGTGTCTGTCTTTTAATAAAATAGGAATGTTCAGATTCAGACTACTTTATTAATCCCCAAAGGACAATTCATTTGACATTTACCTGCCTTATTGAACAGCCAAACAATTAGGGACAAACAAATGCAAAACATTCATATCAGCATAGGACAGCCACATTCACCTGTCAGTAGAACAGTAACCAGGCAATACGTTAAACAGTGAAATGACTAAGATGATAAGAAAAAAAACCCACAATAAATAGCAATCAGCTTCAGTCACTTCCCAGTGTTTAGCAGGCTAATAGCAGAGGCACTAAATGAGTGGGAGTATCTGTTCATTTTCCTAGGGGGTGCATAGTAGTGACTCAAAGAGGGCATGAGCAAAGTCAGGGAAGAAAATGTGTCCCACCTGGGTCTCGAACCAGCAATCTTGCACACCATAGCCAATGGTGTTAACCACTAGGCTACCTGACTGTTTAGCTATAAGTGATACATGAATTCAAGTTGAAATGGTCACATATATTATTTGTTAGTGTGTGGCACAGTGGTGGATTAGGGATCTGAGGTCTACATGGAAAGTATATCAAACTAGTAATCATTTGTAGAAACAACTAGAAATAAAAAAAGATTACCAACATCACAAGCATTATAAACCAGGATTAACAGCGGAACCATACAGATATGTAATAAAAAAATAAATCAACTGCCTACCCAAAGGACGAGTTCTTCTTCAGTATGGAGGGAGGTTGAGTCCCGGGGAGTGGGATGTCTTGGATGTGGATATTGGAAGGAGCATGAGGCATATCTGGTAAAGGAATACTGTCTACCTCCACTGATTCTGCGTTCTGGGGAGAAAATTATGAATACTCAACAAGAGTAACAGTACATTGCAAAGCAGGGCCACTACATCATAAAATACACAGGTACAGAAGTACATCATTCAGTTAGTTAATAAGACACCACTATCTTGTTGTTTCACCTCAGACTACCAAAGAGTAAACAGAATATTTACTAAACCAGTTACTCAAAATAAAATGGCAATTCAAGACTGTGACATTACAGCCAAAAAACAATGTGAATGACATAAACAAACCTTGACTGAGTCAAAATAGAGAGCCAGTTGTCCTCGTTTGGTTTCATAATCCAATTCCAGTTTACGAAGCTCCTTGTAGGTGTCAGGATTCTCTCTCTCATACAAGCGCACAATGCGTTCAAATGTCTCACGTAGTTTCTTCCTCTTATCCCTCAGTACCTTCTCATTCAGTAAGGGCTGCTGTACTGGGTTGAACTCTGTGAATGATTATCATCCAGATTAATGGTCCTCTTTAACTCAGTCATTTATTTGATGAATTACAAGAATATTAGCACATAAAAGAGAACATTAGTACATTGAAATCACCCTAAAAGCTTTGAATTCTAAAATGTATTTCAACACACATCACACTTTAAAAGTAAATTATAACAGTGTATAACAAAATATCATGTTTACTGTGAGCCCTGAACTGATTAAAGTACTACTCAACTACATTAAAGAGTCCAACAACTTACCCATTTCATCCAGTTTCTCCATGTCTCTGATGATCTGTCTGGGGTCCTTCATCTTCAGCACTGCTGCCCTCACCATCATCCTCTGTTTCTTGTTCTAATTATATTATTAAAAAACAAGATAAGTGTTGCAAACAAGATAATATACTATTACAGTTAATATGAAATAGTACATTCAGCATTAACTATATATGTCTATTTCCTATGTACCTTTTTCAGCTCCCTTTTCCTGGCCTCTTTTCCTGTATGGGAAGGGGAACAAAAGATTAATTAAGCAAGTGATATCTGAGAGAATCAAATAATTGTTTTGACTATAGGAAGTTGCTTTTGATCGGTACTTACTGGCCTGGTCGGTGGGATTCATGAACTTCCCACTCTTGGTGGAGGAGGTTGAACGCCGCCCCATTGTGCCGGTGCGTCTCTTTTACCCTATGAAGTGTTACAACATAATTGAAACATAAGATATAAGAAAAATAACCGCCTGTCTGACTTAAAAAGTGACCATTTTATTCAGGAAACAAGGCCTTAGAAAGATGTATTGGAAACCCTCAGACATTATTGCCCATCACATTTAGTTAACTTATCTTATGTGGAAAAACAAACAATAGTTTATAATCGGCACAAATACAGACGTGCTATATTGACAGTCGTAAAATTGTAAGTATTAGTAACTTTAATAGTGTCAAATCAATGGCAGTCTGAACAGATACAGTAAGCTATTTTCAACGACCAATTAAACATAAACTAACCGTCAACACATGCTTATTAGATAGTGAGTAAGCAAAGATCTGCGTAACCCATTTTTGTCAAATCACACTCAGTATTTATATTGGTACTTAATTAATACATATGAGATCACCTGTAAACGTTTACTACGTGTTAGCAGGCCGTGCAACACAAGTCCGTATGCTAGCACTGTATGCAATGTTAGCTTGCACTTGTAGCTATGGTGGTTAGGGCCGCGTTACAGCAACAAAGGAGTAAAACATTACTTTACCTTCAACGCAATCAAACCCTGTAGAGCACAGCGCCCTACACAAGAAACCCTGTGTTGCAACAGTAAAGAAATTAGTAAGGTTTCAATCTATGAAAGAAAACTTCACAGCCTTCAGGACTGAATGGACACAAGGACTAGCCGTGCGCCATGTCTACGGTAGCGAGCAAGACCGGAAGTGACGTTTTGACATAATTTCAAAAGTACAAATATATTTTTTAATATTTTTGTTGTTTTATTCCAATGTTATTTGTATGTTTTTGTTTAATTGATGATTTTTTTTTTCGGTGAAAAAGTTTATAAAAATGCATCCTAACATGTTTTAAAGTCTATACCGCTGATTAAATAACGTAGGCTTACAATCATTTACTTCACTGCTTCCTCCACGGAAAATAGAAATAGACCCCTAGTACTCCTGGTTGTTGTTTCATATTATGTCCTCGTGAGAGTGGAAACAAAAGTCCTAAACAATAAAGTAAGTTTGTGGTAGACACATTACAGTTATCTGTTTTATGTTCAGTAGTACTGGTAATTTATCAATGTAATGTCTTTCATATTATAAGCATTCTTGTCATATTTGCTCAATAACTTGCAGCTGATGAATAGGTAAAGTGCTACCGAGAAACATAATATTTTTTCTATTCAGAATTTGCACAATTTGCACGAACACATTTTTCTACAACTGCAGTTCAATGTGGAAAACGTTTCAATACCAAGCCTTGACCAACAGATGTCACCATTTTACCAGACTGTATCCCTATAGCTGTCATGGCTATGATCACATGACCATGTACTTATTATTAACATGTTTATACTCTCTGTGGTCAGAATCGTAGTTGTATATGTCCAAAAATGTATGTCTTTTTTCAGCTTCTGATTTGGTGGTTTCATATCAAACAAGAATTTCTTATGCACATTGGTGTCTGTTTCTGCCAAAACATATCTACAATTAAAAATGTCCCCAGAATAAAGGATGAAAAAAAAAAAAAAAAAAGTCAAAAGTGCTGAATGGCTGTGGTTTACAAGATATAGTGTCTGGTAAGAGAGAATGGGTTTTTCTCCAAAGGAATGTTAATCTCAGAGTTACCAGCTCTATTTCAAAACACTGCCTGCTCTTTACAATATATTCACTTTACAGGTTCTTTTCAGTGGAAAATTTATAAATCTATTGAATAAATGATACATGTATAAACCAGCAATATGTGTAATAACTAACACTTTATCAAACACAGTACATTGAAAACATCAGCTAAATAGTATATTGGTCATTTGTTTTCCAATTGATCCTATTAAAGTATATCAGACTTAGCATATTTCATCTCCATGCAGATAATTAATAAAAAAAAAATTATAGACTGGTTAAATCAATGGATATGAAAGATATGCAGTAGGTAGTAAGAAGCACAAAATAGAGAAAGTAACTGAAACAGCCTGATTGGGTAACACTTTATAATAAGTACACACTATCAAGCATTACTTAAGCATTAATAAATACTGAATTCATCATTTATAATGCATATTTATGACATTAACACTCATTAGTAGATGGTTTATAAGCACAGTTAAATATGATTTACTAATCATTCATAAGAATGTTAGTTAAGCATTAATAAATACTGAATACATCATTTATAAAGCATATTCATGACAATGTTTGATAATCCCATGTGTTGTGTCTTTCCTTTGTTAGAATAACAGACTTTTGTGAGGCTTTAGGCATTACCAACCTTTAAACCTAATTAGTAAATGCTTTAGAGGGCATAGATAGTGCACACTTCACATGAGCTCACACCATTTACTTAATTAATGAGTAGTAAGTGCTTTATAACTACCTGAAATAATTAATTCTTGTATTAATAGCAGATTATAGGACACCTATTAGAAAAAGAATTTGTGAGTTAGTATAAAATACGCACTAACATATTCACAAAGCATTAGTACATGTCTGAATAGTATGTGTGAACATACTATTCATCATACATCATAACTGGTTGTAAGTGATGCAATAATTCATGTTAAAATGCTGAATCCAGAACTGATGAAAATGCAGTAATTAAGCATGTTGTAGATGAGTTTATTAATGAAAAGTAAAGCATTCATAAATGTCTATAAAGT
Source organism: Maxillicosta whitleyi (assembly GCA_029822895.1). Classification (NCBI taxonomy): domain Eukaryota; kingdom Metazoa; phylum Chordata; class Actinopteri; order Perciformes; family Neosebastidae; genus Maxillicosta; species Maxillicosta whitleyi. The sequence continues at coordinate 350,138 of JAPSES010000069.1, forward strand.
ATCGACTAATGAGTCATAAATATGCTTTATAAATGATGAATTCAGTATTGGTTAATGCTTAATTAATGCTGTGTACTTATTATAAAGTGTTACCCCAGATGGTCCAACATTTTTCATACCATTTGTACATCATTTGTAATGAAGGGACGTGCTAATCTTGTATTTTCCGTCATAGTAACAGAATATCTAGAAGATTGAAGAACTGACACTGACAAAAATATTTGCCTGCCAAGTAGTTTCTTCTACTGTAACTGGAAAGAAAAGAAAAGCAATCTTTCCTTGTTCCGCATACACTGGCGAGTTAAATCAAACAAACAGGTTCGACAGTACAAAGAACTAGTCACTGTGAAAAGACTTGGCATTGTTACAGCTTTATTGTGAAAATAAAGCACATGGATTTTTTTTCATGAGAAGGTTTTAATTAATCAGAAGAATGAGCAGTGATATTAAGTTGCTTTGATTTATTATTATTTTATTTAATTGCTTTACCTCAGAAACATTGAGCTGCAAGTTTGTTATTTTAGTACATTTGAGAAGGTAAAAGCCAGATAGAGATAAATTAGGTGTACTTTTACCGTAAACCACCACGCCTCCTCCCAGTTACTGACAAACTACACCCAACAGAAAACCCCTTTGACCTAACTAATGACGATCCCTCATTTGGTGTTTCGATGATACAGCATGGGACAACATAAAAATATGTCAACAAATGAGCACGTAATATTACTGAATGGAGTTAGTTGTGAACTGCTACAAAAAATATAATGTAAAATATACTGTATTTTTTAAAAAGGAGACTCAATTGTACTTTATGCAGCCTAAATATTTAGCATAACCATATGAGATTATATTGTATAAATGTACATGTAAATGTGATCACTTTTACTATAGAGAAATTGATTTATGCTGTTTTTTTTTTGTTTTGATATATTTAATTTTCAGAGAATGTCTCAGAAATAAATTCTAAAATTGAAGCATGGATTAATTCTATTTTATTCTATTTTGCGAGTTGTAATTGGGCAAATGTGAAACAATGGATATTATTTTAAGCAAGATCAAAACATTTAAAAACTGTTTTAAAACAACACCTTAAACTTCCATGCATGTATACTGAAAAGTTCGAAAATAATGATTTATTAATCTTAACATCTTCTTCTGAACTATTTATTTCTACAGTACAGTTCACAATGCTTCAATATGAAAAAAAAAGAGTGAAAATAAATTAGGAAAACTTGACATTTCAGGGGCGGATCTGGGGGGGCGGGGGTTGCAGGGGTTGCAACCCCCCCTCCCCCTTGAGCACCTGCCCAAAAAAAAAAAAA
>JAPSES010000069.1:351559-362637 GCA_029822895.1 Maxillicosta whitleyi
ATAGATTAAAAAAAACAAATATGGCAGTAATATTATGGGGTGTCAGTCACAATATGTGGGGGAACTGTGCTGCTTGGTGGAGGTTTGCGCTCTCTTAGTGCTTTTCATGTGAAATTCATGGGCATGATGCTGCATATTAAACCATTTAATTTAGATTAAACTTGAACATCTACAACAGTATCTAACCTGACAGGGGAAATGTACACACAGGAGAATAATAAAGTCACACAGAACATACACAGAGCAGTAATACAACTGAAAAACATCATACGTACTAGTAAAACACTGGATTTACTGCACAGGGACTCATTTTATTATTCATGTATTCATACATTTTGTAGATAATACTTTTAACTAAGTTTTTGAATGCAGAACCTCTACTTATAATTGCGTATTTTCACAGTGTGTGTTTTATTTAAGTAATAGCCCTGAGTATTACATCCTTCACTGGTTTCACTGTACAAAGCTGCTTTGAATACATATCATATTTCTTTCTCAGTGGGCACATGGAGCAGGAAAGTGCAATACAGAGCTGACTGCAAGCTGTGTAAATGAAAATGCTAATGCTTCTGGTGTCTCTTCACTGATTCCATAATCGTACCTTAAAAAAAAAAAAAAAAAAAAAGCTCAAAATTGTTTGCACTTGTGGTCACGTTTTCGCTGTTTTTAGTGGAAATGGCACAAGAAGGTTTGGAATTGAAACGTATATAAACGAGACTTGGATGCAGGAGAGACCCTGTGGTTTAATCCTGTCTAGACACCTTTTGATGTTAAAAAAGACCTGTTCATATGGCTCCTTTAACACTTCAAGAACTGTGAATAAATCTCCATACATTCCACAGATCATGTGTATGGCTCCAGTGTGCAGAGTTAAGGCATAAAAAGACTAGGATTTCCGAACACACACACACACACACGCAGGAATTCATCAGGTTCATGAATGGACAGATGTGTCCGTTGAAGTCATACTTAGCTGATGTTTACACAAATTCAACGAGCTGTCAAATGCTGTCTGTGTTTTATATCATATTACACACACCGACACATGTCTGCCCCTGATCTGTAATTATATAACGCTGTCGTTAGCCTTATTCTTAGCATTAACATGTTTACGCATCGAGGAAGGAGGTTAACACCGACATATTGACCTATAATCAGACACATTACTTCACATTTTCAGCCCATAACTCACATCCCGTGTTTTTTTTTTGTTTTTTTTTTAATACATTAAACCACAGCTGAACTGAATCTGAAGTAACTCTACTTGCTCGCTCGCACGCTTGGCGGAATTTTTGGAAAATTCCTATCATTCATGACACACACTGAATGGACTGTGCATAACATCCAGAACCGTCAGAAGTCTGCTGTTAGTTGTTAAAGAGGCCAGGTCCGTATTACTTCCAGCCTACATACTGTTAAAGAGGCTTAGCCATCTCCTGTCCTCCTTTTGTACAGACCACTCATGCCGGCATGCTCTTAAAAACTGTCCTCAAAACCCAACAGGAACATTGTCCTGGACGTAACCAACCTCAATTAAAAGGGTACACACTGAGGTCAGAAGGTTACATATACACTATCAGAAAACACATTATGCTGTAGATTACTTTGACCATATTTGAGTAACTGTCTTGAGGTCTGGGGAAGTACATATAAAACTAATATAAGTGCAGAAAAAACACATTGGAATAATGCAGGATATAGACACCATACAAATGAACTATTTATAAATTTAGATCCTTCTTATAATTTAAAGTGACACATAAGGTAGTAAATTCAAAATGTCATAAATTTAAAAGACTTCATATCAATTCCTATAGAAAGACTATTATCAATCTTTTTTTTTATTCCCTTATTTATAGTGGTATTACTGCGGGTTTTTTTTTAATGATTAATGTAAATATGTGGGTCTGATGTTTCAGATTACTATTGTTTTTATCTATGCCTTAGCCAACACTGTGAAGCACTTTGGCGCAACTCCTGTTGTTTTTAAATGTGTTTTAAATGACTTGACTTGACAATCTGATCATTTTCAACAGTTGAACCAACTCTTGGCGACGACAGTGTGATAAATTCGCAGATCAGAGCTTCACACGTTTGTTTTGATCGAGCACCTCACGGAAATTGCAGATTATTCATCATTTTGAATTTATTACCTTATGCGTCACTTTAACCCTTGTATGGTGTTTGGGTCTGTGGGACCTGTTTATATTTTTTATTAAAAAAATAATGATGAGCAATTTTTTAAATTATTTTTTTCTTCTCATATGTTGTATTACATTTTATTAAAAAAAAAAAAACTAAAATGAATAGCACTTTAATTCATAAAAGTGATCTAGCAAAGGCAAATGTTAGACATATATGCTTTTTATGTTGCCTGTAATTGGGATAAAGTAAAGATCCTTTGAGTTTTGCTCAAGGGCACATCAACCAACAAGTTTCAGTCAACCCAGGGAATCAAACCAGCAACCCCTCTGTCACAAGATGACTCTCCAGCCGACTATTCAGCCATCTAGGCCATGGCTGCCGCACCATTATAAGTAAATGAAGAAAAAAAGATAAAAATAAATTTATAAAACATTTGATATTTGATCTGCTTTTCCCACATGTATTCTGGATCACTGGCATTCTATAAACCCACATTTGTATGAATTCAACCAATAGTTTTGCTGCTTGAGTGCTAACAAACAAACAAACAAACCAAAAACAATACCTGTTTCCAGAGAGAAGAGTAAAACAAAGGATAAGACACTGTGGTCCATGTGATCTAAACACATGTACACGACTCTGATGCAAAGTGGGGACTTCCACAGATTCAGGTTCTCAGGGTGCATTCAGGGGTGGTCTTGGACCCATGTAGCTACAGTCTGAGCCAAAATGCATGCTGGGATGGAAGTCTGCCTGTTTAGCTGACATGGACTGTGCATCTGAAAAAAAGATGAATGTTTGGGAAAATAAAAAACTGCACTTCACATAATGGCACAGAAATGCATAATGATGGTCCGGTCATGACTTAAACATGTGTCCGGAGGAAAGTCAAAACAAACAGGATGGTCAAAAAGGTCAACAGCAGCAGCAGCAGCACAGAGAAAACAAACAAAACCAGTGTAATTCCTGCTTGTTCTTGTGCAAAAGATGCCTTTATTTGTCGTTAGTTCTTTATTATCTGATCAGAAGGCATCACATACAGACATACTTTCATTTCTGTGTGAACAGATGCACCACTGGAGGATGGACGTTAAAGTCAGGTCTGAAGAGGGTCTTTGGTGATGATTTATTTCAGCTTTTTCCTTCCGGGGTCACCACAGCGAATCACCTTCGCATTGATTTGGAAACAGGTTTTTACGTCGGATGCCCTTCCTGACACAACCGGACTTGGAACCGACACAATGGGGACTTGCACCCCCTTGTGGCCACATTGGGATGTACAGCGTAAAGAACCTTTCCCAAGGGATCTCCTGGGTCTCGAACCGATCATCTTCCGCACCAAAGTCAGTGGCGTTAACCACTCAGAGGGTCTTTGGTAACGGTTCAGTATTGGAGTTGTGTGAGCTTCAGAACCTTTTCAGACCTGTCCCACATGGGTTAACGTTCCCTCCTGGCATTAGAATGTATGTCAGGTGATTGGATCTTATTTCCCTGCTCTGTATGCAAATAAATACACTCATCCACAACATAAAACACTGTGAAAGCCTTCATTTCAAGTCTGACAGATGGGATCTGGAATATTTCTATGCAAATATCTGAGCTGTGCAGATTCTGACAACCAGTACGGTCTAAGATGAAAGGGTCTTCTGCTTGTTATTCGCTACATGAGATGACTTCTGAATTAACCAATCAACTTTACTTTAACAGTTCTTTTGCACGACACTTTTGATGATTCACCCATAAAGACCAAATGCAACTTTAGTGGTATTTCTTTCTATATTGAACCTTTCTTAAGCAAATTATCACCATTAATTGTAATGTTATCCTCCGTACATTGTGTTTTTTCAGGAAACATCATATTTTCCTATACTTAATTCAGACAAAAGCAGATGGAAGTTGAGGGTTGTTATATTAAAAACAGAGAAAATTGAAGAAAAAGTGACTTTTTTAGCAAAAATATCAGTAACTGAATGTGGAAAAAAAAAAAAAGTCTGCAACCACTTTCAAAATGTATCCAACTCCACAGGTTTTACTGGTGAATCAATGTTACAGAAGATGATGGTGTTCCTCTGAACATCCAAATGGGTCATATCTAATAAATCTGAAAAGAAAACTGTATTTTACCTCAATTATTTGGACAAATTAATAGGTTCAGTGCTTCAGAAGTTATCAAACATTTTAGATCAGTAGATGACTGTGATTGACGGTGGATGATTGGGCCTTAATGGGTTAAAAACTAAACGTATATCAACACAAATGAATGAAAAATGAAAACTGTTATAGTTCCTGTTTTACTCTTGAATGTTCTGCCTGTCATTTTGTACTTTTCTGTATTTTGTTGCTAAAACATTTATCTTTTCTTTTCGGGCTGATTCCTCTTGATTTTTCTCATGTTGCGAAGTGAAAGGACACCTGTTCTAAAGGGAAGCCCATAAATACAGTTAATATCAGTTATCAAATCTGAAGTTTATAAAGTTATGAATAGAACTTTCCAGGCTGTTTAAAGTCATTGTTAACTTGATGTTCAGATCTTGGCAAAAAATGAATCCAGATCTGGATGGAAATAAATGTGGCATTTATTATGACTTTGCACATAAACAATGCATCCTATCATCAAAACTAAAGGCGATCCAGTGAAATATTATGACTTCTTCAGCCAAAAATATCACTGACTGAATATAAAACTGCTGTGTATTTATCGTACAGTACGTGGCTGAATGGATGGTGTTCCGCTAAGAAACCTCTGAATAAACGGGTCGTATCTGATGCCAGTGGAAAGCACAGAAACTGCATTTTACCTGAATTATCTAAATGTATTGATAGGATTAGTGATGCAAAAGATGTTAAACGTGTTAGATGCTGTTGGTCACTAGTGGCTGTTATTGGCCTTCATCACTCAGCCTGATGTTTACGCTTGTTCTGCTTCTAAAATTTCAACTTGTTATTATATTAGATGGTACACCCTGCACTTCCTCTAATGATGACTTGAATCCATCCCTTTCTCATCATAGGATTTGTAAAAGTGAAAATGCATTTAGTCTTGGTACATGTGAACTTCTGACCTAAAAGCTACATTTTAGTTTCAGTCCAAAGTGTTACAGCAGATTCTTCCATAAAAAAAAAAAAAAAAAAAAAAATCTGGTAACTGTATTGACAAGGGGAGCTGGGGACTTTCAGTGGAGATTTTAAAGTGGTCTGTGTCTTTACAGGTTAGGGGTTGATGTATTTACATGTCGACATGCTTGTCTGCACGTGTTATCCCTGCAGCTCAAAGGGCTTCAAGGAATTTTGAGGAAAATGTTTGCTTATGCAACTTCCCATCAGTGTTGTCATGGATTTTTCTCAATAGTTGTCCTGCTGCTAAACAGAATAATCCACAAAATCCTCCTTTTAGATCAACATGTTCCACATAAACAGACCAAATCAATGACTCAGAACCATTAGAAGTCGTTTATTATACTCCAAATATTTGAAGATTTATTCTCCAATGTTAGGGTTAACTTTCAGATGTGTTTCTGATTATTATATTAAAATAATACATCTAAGTAGTTTAACTTAATTGATATATGATAGCCGTTCGTTCATTCTGTTTCTCCTCTTATCTGAAAATAAACCGTTAAGTACAAGTTAGAGCTGACTTGGCACTTATTGATACTCACGAGGACTGTTTAATTTCCAGTGGCCACATCTTCGATAAAGGTGAGAGCCAAACAGAGAGGCTCAGCCCAAAATAGATACGTAATTAGACCTAATTTGGAAGAAATACTTGGAAAACTTTGTTGTAATTAAGACAATGACAAGAATGAGCACAAACATGGCATGCTTGAGAAGGCCTACATTTTTTCAGGTTACAAATCCAGTTCTAAGAAGAAAAACAAAGTGCTTTTTGTTTTTTGGAAGGCCTTCCTGCTATATCAGCCACAACTGCTGTTTTACCACATCATTATTAATATATATTAGTTTGTTTTTTAACTGAACTCACAAAAGTGTGGTTTTATTTATCGTGAATCTGCAACCTGCATGCCTTTTTGTTGTTTCAAATGCTTTATATTTACATTTTTCTCAAGTGTTTATATTTTGCAAATTTACCTTTTTGTTATATTTGCTGTATCTGGCATTCATTATATATTTCTAAGTTAATAATAAGGTTTATCGTCTTGATGTGTTAATCGCCAGGGAAAAATGTTGTTTTTTTCAGTTATGAAAGCTGTGCATATGTATATATATTACAAAAGAATATGGAATTGTGTCTCTTAAAAGATCTATAGTAGAAATAAACAGTTTGTCACATGGTCATTGTTCATGTCAACAGCGTCGTGCGTGTCAAAACATCTCACATGGTCATGAAACACGACCATCAGGGTCACCCTCCTCGAGGAAAGCTAAATGCAGGCGTGCTGAGCAGATAGAGGGATAAGCTACATGAAATCCTTACAGATTGATCTTTGACACCGTCTACCCATGAGGTCTTACCACCTCCCTGCCACGTTCATATATGTGGAGGGCGGGGGAGGATGGACGGGTGAGACAATGAGACACAAACAGGTCAGAGGAGCTGGTGTTGTGGAAGAGTTTGGCTGACCTTTTTCAAAGACCACGTGACTGAAAAGCAGAGGATGAAGGGATTAAAGATGACCATATAAAAGGGGGAGCGCAGACAGCACAAAGAAAGAAGAAGAAGGAGGAAGCAGAGCACAGATCCTTGGAGGATATCTGTAACAACAGGTGAGACTAAACTACTGCTGCATCAGGAGCTTTATGGACCAACTCTGGAATAACTAATGGAGCTACTAAGGCTAATGATGTTCATTTTGTCTTCTGTTAATGTAGTTATATTTTTCCTTTTTTCTTTTGTTGGGACAAGGTATAGCTTTTGGATGTTTACCTTGTCTGAACTAAAGAAAAAAGAAACATCTAATTAATAGAGTTAGTCCAACTAAATAAGCACAGCTCTGCTGTTATAGGTTGTTTACAGCTACTGAAGCGGTCATAATAGTCTGGACTGGTGATAAGGATGATTTTAATTATGCATTTGTCTATTGAGTTCATCTAAACTAGCCTGCAAAGACTTACCAATGAATGAATGGTGAAAAAAAAGATGTTTGTGTACTTGATCTTAAGCAAGATCAGCCTTGAGAATGGGGTAGTAATTGAAGAAGGTGGAGGAAGGTAAATTAAATTTAGTGTTTCTCCTGTGCAAGCAGAATTGAGGAGATACTTGTTTTTGTGCTGACTGCGAAATCACAAACACAATTTAAAAGTGCAGATGTTGGCAAGTTAAAAAAATGCAGGAAAAACAGAATAGTTTGGAGTTTTTGGTAACAACTTCACCTCTTTCAAGGTCCATGGAGGAAGGAAGGAAGGAAGGAAGGAAGGAAGGAAGGAGGGAGGGAAAGCAGAAATGGGTCAAAACTCCAGCAAGACCTGTAGTGTATAGATCAACTTTAATATTTGATGTGTTCTGACCCGTTGCCTCCGTCACGGTCAAGATCAAAAATGCAACAGAAAGCTTTGTCAAACATGTGAACAAACCTCAGGGGGGGAAACAGGTGTGTGGTTTCTAAAGCCCAGGGTAAAGAGGATTGACTTCAGGGCCAACAGTCACAGTGACAGATGGCTAATCAGCTGCTGGGCAGCGTCTGAGCAGCACAGGTCTGATATCAGCAGCACAGAGATGAAGAGGTTGTGTCCATGTAGACATGCTGTTTCATACATGTTGTGCGTATAAGTTATATAACACAATCAGTCAGATGTTTTCAGTTGTGTCGACTCATCTTAACAGGATTAGAAGTGTCAGCGGATAGAACAACTCCATCTTCTGCTCGATATGATCAGGTTTAAAGTGAGGACGAGAGGGACAATCGTTGTTTGTTGGGGAAACTTTGATGCCAAGGACGTAGCTGCAACACTTCAATAATGACTATGAAAAGAGTTTTCCATGTTGATCTGCGCTGCCAAAGGTCAGACAGTTAAAGGATCAAAGCTAAAAGCAGACACCACTGGTTTGTTGCACATGGCATCCCTGCTGTCCAAGGAAGGGTAATTAGTCTGCTGTGGATCAGAGTGGGATTAAAGCTCTTGAACATAATCTGCATAGTCTCCACTGATTAGACTTGAGAGCTGGAAGGAAACAGGATTAACTGAGAACATCAGAGTGAGGGTCAGAGGACAGAAGAACGGCACAAAAGGCAAAGGCAACAACAGGAGGCGTCTTTGTGCAGCTGAATTTTCAACTTGTTTCTTTCTATTTCTAGAGACTTTCAGCAGTAATGAACGCCAGCCCCCCTGCAGGAAGCGCCCTGGCCCCTGGCGGAGCCACCGGCCCCACCACACCCAAGAAGGGACCACCCAAGTTCAAGCAGAGGCAGACCCGTACATTCAAGAGCAAGGCCCCTAAGCCAGGCCAGAAGGGGTAAACACTCATTTCTATGAAACATCTAAACTCTCTCCGGTGTTGGAACATGACACAGCATCTGCACACACACACCTCTGACCTGCTCTCCTTCCTCTGCAGCTTCGGCGATGACATCCCCGGTATGGAGGGTCTTGGCACTGACATCACAGTGGTGTGCCCATGGGAGGCCTTCGGTGACATGGAGCTCAGCGACTTGGCCAAATACGGCATCATCTAAGCTGCTGCCTCCTGCCTTCCTCGCCTCATCACACCTCTCCTCTCTGTAATCCTCTCTGCCCGGCCTTCTCCACACCTCAGCTCGGCATCCCAGGATAAGGCTGATGCCAAACCCCCTAATGCCCTCTCGTCTGTCTACCTCATGCTTCACTCCACTAAGTGGACGGGATGCATCAGAAACCCTTATTTTTGTATTATTATTACTATTATTATGATATGATACTGTTTACAGTATATATACATACATACTTGAACTGATACGACGAGAAAAACGCCCCACATCCCCTCTTCCTTTTCTTCCATCTAATCCGACTAAAGTCATCTTTCCCTGACATCTTCCCTTTCCCCTGTTCTTTTCCCTCTTACTCCCACCAAAATGGACACAAGCAAAGCACTAGTAATACTAGTCTGTGTTTGCTTCTAGCTGTCTATTAAAATGTAAATATGTGGAATACAGTGTCGAACCTTTCTATCTTCTTACCTTTTATATTCCCTTCCTCTTTTTACTGCATTGTTTTTCCTACTCCTTGTGCATGAGGTTACTATAAACACCATGGGATGCAAGGAGAGTGTGCAATGCATCAATATATCGAGATCACGAGGGAGGACACCCCTTCTATCTGCCCCTCCCCTCTCCTGGCTGCTTTTACATCCCTCCATAGACAAATTAAAAGCATGTATGTCATGTGTTGCAACACCAATACAACAGAAAATGTACTGTGATCTGGTATGTCCTGATAGTCGCAGTAAAATGTGTTTATTTTTAGTACTCTTGTTGTCGCTCTGTGTCATTTTTTTCTTCTATCAACACACCAATAAAAAAAAAAAATGAAGGTCAAACAACATCACTAATAAATCATATCACATGCAAAAACACAGATAAACAGCAATGACCTGGACATTTATATTCTTGATTAAACAAAAACACATTTAGGTGTATTGCCTCCATTTACCTAATGAGATGTCATTTTACGTCTCCACGTACAAGGTTACATTTAGTTATAATCATTTTAAAGCATCCTCATATCCACACACAGGACTCTCTGAAAAAGGAAAACACTCAGGGTATTTGCTTCGTGCGAATGTCACTTAACAATAAACCATGCTCATTTTCATCTTACAAGTTAACTGATAACCTGTTAAGAAGATCCAGCCCAGTTAACATATTAGATTTTAAACACATTTTAATCTAAGGCTCCACTAAGTTCCCTAATAAATAAATAAACACAATGCATTATAACAGGGGGGTCAAACTCATTTTAGTTCAGGGGCCACATTCAGCTATATTTAATGTGCGGAGGGCCGGACTAATAAAAATAATGACAGAATAATATATAAATAATGTCAACTCTAAACTTCTCTTTATATTTTACAGTGAAAAAAGTCAAATGACCTGATGAAAATGATTAAATCTACAAATTATCCTTTCAAACAATGTGATATCAAGACTATAATCTAGTGATTATGCTTTAGTTTATCATTTCAACACAAACATTATAACTTACAGATCGGACACATTGGATCGACAGATACACAAAATATTTAGTAACAGGTGGAATATTATAAAAATTGCACATACTTCTTTTAAGACATTTCAGGTAATTCAGATTTTTTTTTGCAAAATTATACTTTGTTTTAGTCTAAATACATGAAAACGTTTACATTTACAAAGACAAAAATTTGGATTTGTGAGTATTTATAGGTTGTTATGACACTGAATTGGTCTCAATGTGGATCCTGAAGTAAAATTATAGTTAATAAATTTTTGCATTTCACAAATTCATTCATTCAATTTGGCCCCCGGGCCGCATGTTTGACACCTGTGCATTATAAAGTACAAAAACACATTATCATCTGTATTATCAGTGTGACCTGTTACTAAAGTAACTACTAATAATATGTGAAAATCCTCCATTACATATTAAAGTGCGTGTTACCTGCTGAATGGAAGCGTCACTGTTCAGTAAAATGGTTCCTGTTGATGTTTGATTATTATCATGTGTATCGTTAGCCTCATAGCACAATTGCCTATGTCATATTTTTGGCAAAATTGTGATATCTATACAACTTTACTCTTCTAACACTGCTGCTTCATTTTACAACATTGACTATGTCCTGAAAAAAATATAACATGCAATTATGCGATGAGCCTATCGATATGAGGTTTTTACATGCATTAGTGTACATATGCATTATATTTTATTGTAACACTTTATATCATGTTGTGTAGTTTAAATTACTGTAATTATTACTACGACAACCAGTAGTCCATTTGTAAAATCAAACCGGGGGTGGGGGGGTG
>JAPSES010000069.1:371418-382286 GCA_029822895.1 Maxillicosta whitleyi
GAAGAAATAAAGTGGAAATATCCCTGAAGCTGATGTCATGTGATAATGTGATAGAGCCAGTGTAAACAAAGGGTTAATGCTTTAGATGTATTGATTTCTCATTTGAAATGTAGGAAAGTTATTTATTTGCTCTATATTTTATTTAATTATTGATGTCTGTGCAACCCTTTTGGCCAAGTCAGACATTCATAATGTCAGTGACGATTTCACCTGGTTGAATCATTCTAGTACTAGTTCAGCTCATACAGTGAGTAGCAAGAACATTGAGTAGGAAACAAAACATCCCATGTCAAATGTTGCAGGTATCATTTGAGCTGCACAGCTTGCCAATTTTAGCTGGATGATGAAAGATGAAAAGGCCTTTCATTCATTTGATTGTGACGCATTTGCACTGAAGCATTACAAAGACGGTCTGTTAAAGTTGGCTAACTGTGCAGTGGGTAATGAAGGTTTGCTGTGCAACATTTTACACTATAGATGAGCTTGTTGATTTGGATGTAGACCAGGGAAATGTTATCTGGTAACAAGAGATGCACGCTAATGCCAGGGGCAAAGGAATATTCTGTGTCCCTATACATCAACGCCACGTCTGAGCAGCACCTTAGTGTTTGTCTCATTTAAGCCTTTTGTGTTTATTCATATGGAACTACATACCATTACTTATATTATATTATATATTAAGATTTTGGCCATATCGCCCAGCCCTAACACAAATGTGTATATAAAAATATAAATCCTGGATTCTGTTTTGGTTTAACAGCTGTTCATTGAGGGCTCATTCACCTGTAGCAGGCAGATCCGTGGAACGCATGAGTGGACGCACATGCAGAAACACCCCCAGAGGAAAAGAGCAGGAGAAAGCAGTGAGGGGAAGGAGGGAGGGTGTGTCGGTGGGAGGTGAGTTTACTTACATACAAGTCTGCGGCTCCGTAAAACCCATCCTGATACACCACGCTGAGAGAAGAAGAAGAAGAAGTAGAGACAGAAGAGGAGGAGGAGAGCGAAGGGAGAAACACAGAGAGGTGGTGGTGTAGTGGACAGGGGGTGGGGGTTCAAACGGATGGTGGTGCACAGTCCCAAAACCAGAGTGGATGAAGTTCACAACAGAGTAAAAAAAAAAAAAAAGGGGGGGGGGGAGAGAAGAGGAGAGAGGAAGAAAAGAGAGAGAGAGAAAGAGAGAGAGGGAAGAGAGATACAGCAGTTATTTCACACCCATGCAGCATGCAGAGGAAATACAACTTCCATTTAAGCTCCACAACCAAAAACATACAGCTCCATTACACATGACAACAATAGTCTCACAGGAGTAATATAAAAATATCATTGACTAGTAGTGAGTTAAATTAAACCATAAACTACTATTGTTCCCCAGCTACAAGAAAATCATGGCAGTAAAGGCCACTGTGGGCAGATCACTTTATGGGGAAATGATGTGTGAGAGGAGTGGGCATTTTAAAGCTGCCCGCGGAGCAGATATGGAGAGGGTATTTCCTGCAGCCCTTCAATTTCATATAGTTTTTGCTTCATTTGAATTGTGAAAATAAGTGGCCTGCAGGATTATTAACCAATCAGTTGTACTTTGATTTGAATATCATTTCAATCACGACCCCATTAGCCAATCAGCACAGCACAGCGACGCTACATGCACGGTGGAACACACTGAGGGGACAAAAGAAAAAAAAAAAAGCACAGATCACAGCAAATGGGAATAATATGGAGCAAATCTGTGTGCAGGGTGACTGCTTATGCATAATGACTCGATGTGGTTCGTGTGTGTTTATGCAAATGTGCTGATGGTGGTATCTGTGTTGTTTATTCAATGAGCCTTCAATGGAGCAATCCCATCATACTCGACTGAAAAGCTGTGAACTGACTGACAATGTGCCAGTTGGCCTGCTGAACACAGCGGAGTGTGTGAATAATGTTTGAGCGTGAGGACTGTATGAGCACAGCTGTACTCAAGTGGGACCTGCTCAAACAGGATTTGGAAAATGATTGTGAAAATACATGAGGTGTTGCTCAATAGGTTCACTAAGCACTAAACAAAACAAGCTCTTTTGTATTTTATTTCGATAACATACTACCAAACACACAGATCTGTTCAGCTTTGAAGCATGTGGAGTCACTACCCAATGTGTCTTACCCAGGGTAGGCAGGGATAGCGGGCTGGGGCACTGCAGCCCGCACGGTGCTGTACACGGGCCGGCCTCGGCCTCGGAGGTGGGCGCCACGGAAGGCGGCCGCTGCCGCTGTAGTGGCAGCTGCTGCTGCTGACGGGTAGGGAAACCCTGGGACTGGAGAACGAGACGGAGACGAAAATGAAAGGAGATTTAGTAAAGAGGAATATTGAGTGAGGTACAAAAACCCCAGCGTGAAGACGAAGAGAAAGAATACACGCAGGAAAAAAAGACAGAAAGGAATAAGACAACGGCAGCCTGGAGGGTTTCATATCAATAAAAGGAAGTGGAAACGTGACTAAAATTTGAACGCGGCTGCAGAGACGGCAGTCATTTCAAGAATGTCTCACCTGCATAGAGCTCTGGGCCGTACACAGCTCCCACCATCGGACTCAATTTCCACCCCGCTGATATAGTTAAAGAGAGAAGAGGGAGTCAAATAAAACATCATCACTACCATCATTCACAGTCAGTCGCTTTTTATTGCTGGCTGCATGGTCCACTGGGTACCTAAAGAGCAGTTCCACTGATTAACACATGACTAGAAGTTACAGACTAAACAAACACAGCAACGTCCTGCCTCCTCCAACAGGATCCCATTTCCTCTGATGGTGTCAGGGGCCTTTGTTCACCTCAGCTGTGCCAGATATTAGACTCTTACCTGAAGCATAAACTATGGGCAATCCTGTATTTCCAATTGCCTTATTTACAATTGCAGAATTGTTTTCACACTGTCTAATATGCTCTGTTTAAAGTTAAGGTATTACTGTTAAACAAACTCAATGCTTCCTGTAGCCCAAATTAAAGGCCCTTTGACAGAAATTTTTCATTTCTGAATAACTTTGTGTGAAACATTTCATTTCATTTTTGTCCACTGAGTTTTCTACCAAGCAATCCAAACTTTGAATGTTGATGTAGAGGTGGTTGCATGTTAATAAAAATTCCACTTTGACTAAGACATAAACACATTTTCACATGTAATAACTGCAACCAGATCTGGACACTTAACAGTATTGTTTCTTGTTGTGATACATTAGTATAAACCAGACCCAAATATTGATGTTTGGAATAATATGCACATGTGTTTGCATTAATTTCCTCTACTAAGTAACAAGATAGCATCATTATCATGGACAACGTGACACTATGGGATCATATATTATTCTGCAATCCCCAGTTTATCTGCCTTTGTCTTCATCTTTGCCTGCTTTTGCTCGTGTCTACCATACCTGAACATGATTGAAATCATTAACAATTCCCAGATTGATGAGAAACATCCATGTCACCCAGAGAGGACTGAATCCATCTCACAAAAGATAAAAAAGATATTCAATTATGCACTGCTTCAGGGCAGAGATCTACAGCCTCAAAAAAAAAAAAAAAGAGCTGACAAGAGAAAGAACTGATATTCAGCATATTTTCATAGATTTTATTGAAATAAGCTACTGTGCTCTGCTACATGATCCTTTGACAGAACATTATCATTCTCAGAACATCTTGTTCTGGGCTTCACAGTTAAAGTTTCCTCTTTCACACTTAGACAACTTTATGTGGAGAATGCAAGGTATCGTGGAAAGGCGGTAGCCACATGGCATATGACTAAAATAAACTGAATTTCATCACTTCTCCCATGATGTTACACAAGGTACCTGCAGGTAGAGAACAATGTGATGGTATTTACGCTGCCTGTATGTACCTATGCTGTTTGGATGATTAGGTGCACCAGGTTCATTGTTAGTGTGAGTCTGTGAGGTTGTTACCATAAGGCAGTGTGCTGAGGGCCTCTCCATTAGGATAGGGGCTGACCATTTTCTTGTTAGTCATCACCCTAGCTGTGGCGTTATTCACCTGGGGACGGAGGAAGAGACGGTCAGAAACATAGACACAATAACAACTTTACACAGGAAACTAAAACGCAGATGTCTACATCACAAGGCTGCTATAGTGTATGTCTAGTTAATAGATTTACAGTCAAACATGGTCGCTGTTATTATGCTTGCATTCATTGTTTTGTACATCTCTTATTTTTCTGTCTACATTTAGAGTTTCTGGGTCATTAGAGGAGAAGCCCAGAGCTATAGAAAACATCTAATGTACTGTATTGCAATATATTTCCTATGTATTATGTATAAAGATAAAAGATAAATGAGTCTTGTTGCTAAAATGTGATATTCCCTGGTGTCTTATTGAAGTGTGCTGAAGGCTTTCAACGGAGCTCTACTCCTGTCATGACTGCTAACACTTTGACTGGTGTGTCGTGTCTGTGTTGGCCTGCATGTCAATTTCTGTGTGCAAAAATGGGCAGAAACTGTTATGGAGATTTTTAGTCATCATGCAATTAAAAGTGAGTTGCCCAGCAGAGATTCGGTGACTCATTGTGGCAAGATATGAGGGCTGCCATGGGCGACACTGGTTATGTTCCTGCTGTGACTGCACAGGGAGGGAGAGGGGGGTGGGAAAGGAAACTAGCGCTGCAATTTTTTACGATTTTTAATGGGTACAGGTGAAGCTATTGTGGATGTTTTAACTGTGTGTGTGCATGTTCTGTGCATGCCCGCTGACATTTCAGTGCAAGGCTTATGCCTTTTCTGTCGAAGATGTCTGATAATCTCCTCTCTGAGCTTCAAAGGCTCACACTCCGGTCCCTTGATCTATCCTCATCTTCCTTTGATGGGCTTTAAAAGAAGGAGATTGTAGCTCTCGCTAATAACCTGTGCTGTCCGAGTGTGCTGCAGAAGTCCTGCAGCCGAATGTGTGGCAAGCTAAAGATTAATGACCTTTTGGCTACATGAGAGTGAGTGTGTGCGAATGAGATAAAAAAGGAGATACACTGAGGAATGAGAGTGGTTGTGTGCATACACACTGCAGTCTCATTTAGAAGACCATTAAGGTTTCGACTGCTGTTCGCATTGCTTCTCTCAGTGAGTCATGTTCTTTATCTGCTAAGCTTCATTCAGATGGAAATGAGGTTTACCTCATTTTTCCCTCATTGAAAATGACAAGGTCAGTGGCAAATGATTCAATTAGCCTAGCCTGGCTAGCTATCTGACGCAAATGTCTGCGGGTGTCTGAGTGAAAAGACATTTAGAAATGAAAATTGAGTTAATGAGTCAAATCACTATAAATGTATTTTGAAAGAATGCAGTAATTTGAATGTGTTTTAGGCTGAAAAGTAAAGAAATAAAGCTAAGGAAAAGTTGAATCTATTGTAATTATGGGCACTCAATCTGTATTTGCAGTTTGTGTCATGCACAATTAATGAAATTAGGTGGACAACTGACAGGAACACATGCAAATTAATAAGACCAATATGGAGGGCAAATCTCAAGGTGTTAATAAAACATTCAGCCTCTCTCATCCCATTTTTGCCCTCCTAGTTCATCCTGAACAATAGACCCAGACAACATGAAGTCACATTTCCATATGAAACCAAACGTGGGGTTTACATACCTAAAAAGAAATATTTAAAAAATACAAAAGGAGGGGGATAGAAAGAGGGGGTGCAAAAACATTTCTTTGACAAAATTAATAATCATATACCACAGAAATTACACGCAGCCAAATATGGGCGCATCACATGACCAAAAGTGAGTAACAAACCGAGAAAAAAAAAAGGAAAAAAATTCAGCCAATCAGCAAGCGTCGGATGCAGCATAGAGACCAATCAAAACAATCGCAGCACTCCCACATCAAACACATACAAGATGGGACAGGGAAGTTAACAGGAAGGGATGCAGGTGAGAAGTAAAGAGACAGAGCCAGTCAAAATCAGGAGAACATAAAAATGGAGTGAAGAGAGAAGAGGAAACAGGGAAAAAGAGATTACATGAGCAACACAAAAACAACTAATAATTACTGTAGAAAACAAAACATATATACCAAGGTGCATCATTCAAATAAAGCAATTACATTTGGTGACCATTCTCCTGAAAATCTCATTGTATGTGGTGGGTTGAAAAACAGAGAGAAAGAGACATGGGGAGAAAGATAGAGAGAGGTTGAGGCAGAGAGAGAGAGAGAGAGGTAGAGGGAGAAAGTAGGAGAGAGAGAGAGAGAGAGAGCAGTCCTCATTCTCAAAAAAGGAGAGAAATAAAATAAACATGAGACACTATGCCAGGCATTAGAACTGTGTGTCACAAACTGAGACCAGTACACTATGACTACTTCTACAACTACTGATACACAGACAATCCACTACAAGAAACCAAACTAAAAGAGAAAAGAAAAACAAAATGGCAGCATAATAGAGACCCAAAAAACAGCAAGGTAAACCCCATATCGGTTCAGAGATGCATATGGTTACACAACATCGGCTGGTTTGATGAGTGACCACACCTGAGGTAGCGTTGTTTTCAACATTAACAGATCCCCAGTGCAATAAGGTGACATTTTAACAGTGGTATTAACACAAGCAAGAAACCAAACATTTTTGCTAGCCTTGGCATATAAATTTGGAAAGTTGCAGTTATAACAGTGACTGGAAGCAAAGTCAGGACATCCTATGTGTGCGTAACGGAGTACTGCAGAAATGAGTCTTAACATCTGGAAGTCAGTTAGCATTTTGCGCTTCAGTTCCCTCGTCTCAAAGTCACTAGGTTTTTTCACTGGGTGTTCGGTTCAATATCTGAAATTAAATCTGTGGTTAACATGAGTTCATCAGATTTTCATCTTATATTTTGTGGCATAAAATACTTAACTAACAGCTTTTAATGAATAGCTAAATGTCAGTAAATGTGATAAAAATGTGTTCATGTGATCTACGTCAACTACAGGCCAGAGTTTGGCCCAACTTGAAAATGATTTAAAAAAAAAAAGTATTATACACTCCAGGTGGCATTTACTACTTGCATTTCCAAATACAAATGTTCTAAAAAGGTGTCCATGTGTCTCATGGCTACAAATATCTCTAGTTACCAAACACCAATGATGTCAGGCTACATTACAGATGGGCAGCAGTTGACTGTCAGCTGATTCCTTAATCAGTGAGCTGCCACTGAAAACACCCAGGGACCAAGTCCTGATCTATGCTTTGGTCCAGGGAACAGACTGCACAATTAACCTACATGTCTTTGACAGGGGGGGAGGACCTGGAGGAAACCTGCATGGCACAGGGACAACATGTAAACTCCAAAACAAAACACCCGGGTCCAGAAGGGAACTGAGACTCAGAACTTTGTTGTAAGGTGCCTGTGCTAACAGCCGCTAACTAACTGCTCCAAACTTATTGGAAGGGGGGGCATTTCAAGAATTACGTTTTTACAGGAAACACATAAATATGCTATGCAAATCGATCTCCGCTAACGGTTTCATAAGAACATAATCACATTTCACATAAAAAAGAACTAATCTACCATTACATTCTTACCAACTCTTCTACTCACCAGCGAAATCAGGGTGCACCAAGAGGCGAGGTTTTTGCTGAAAGCACTCTAATGTATTGTAATCAGATTAGTTTAGATTATGATGTAGTTTATTTATAGCTGAACATTAGCATTTACCTTTTAGAACAGAATGCTTTTATTGTCATTGCACAGGTACAACAAAATGGAAGTGAGCAAATTGAGTAGTTGCATTTAAGTTTAAACATGAAAAGCGATTTTCTGAATTATCTTTTTGATTGAAATCTAATGAAAAATCCAATTGGCTTTGCATCGATGGAACTGGGGCGATGCTAACATGGCCTAAAAAAGAAAAAAAATAACCATCAACATCATCCCTGCAGCACTATATGATGAGCCAGAAAAGCCCGCTAACTGAATTTCCACATTAGTTCAGAGACTGCACGAACTCCTCCCTCAAATAGGTGACCCTCTTACACACCGGATCCATCTGGTTCAAGTTTTGGCAAATGTACAGTGTGCTGAAAGCAGGCAGGTCAATGAAATAAAGGAATGCAACACCAGAGCAGCGGTATTATTTGCTCTGCAGCTTGGGGTCTGCATTCACTTAAAGCAAGCAACAGGGAAGAAAGCTTCACATCATTTCTGCTGATTTTTAATCATCGGGGGAAAAAAAAAACAAACACTGTATATGTTTGAGTCCGATGGAGAATTAATCTGATGGACTGTGGACAGCCATGTCACTGCATAGAGGAAGGTGATTACATTCGGTCATTCCCAGTGAGGTGTTAATGAGATGGTAGGGGCAGCATGTGGAGAAAATATTACTGCCTGTTGACGATGTTGTGTGTGTGTGTGTGTGTGTGTCTGTGATACTCCGCTGTGCACTAATAAATTAAGTAAGGTTTTCCTAGGCCACTACACTGTGACAATACTATAACTTTACAATTTACTGTGTAAGATGTACTAAAAGCCCATTTCAGGGGTGGGGTGGGAAGGGGATCAGTTCAGTGATAGAGGTTTGTACACAACTTACCGTTGCCGTAGAAACAGCGAGTGGTTACCGTGGAGACTGACAACAACACACAGAAGTCGTCAGGGAAACAGAAAAAATATAATAAATAAAGGAACAAATAATCCTAGAAACAAAAGAAACCTAAATGCCCCCCCCCCTTCCCCCATGTGTACTAAAAACCTGAGAGCAGCAGTGTTACAGAATTGAACAGAAAGCAGAGAGAGGAGGAGGAGGAGGAGGAGGAGGAAACGGAAGAGAGGATGCTAGCTCTCAGTACTAAAAACAGAGCTCTGAGCATCATTACAACAATCAAAACCACTGACAAAAGGTATCTAGTGCTCTACAGGATAAAAGACATGGTACAGATCGGGAAAATGGAGATATGGGGCAACCTTGCCTTTTTACCCTCCCCTGCCCAGAAAAAAAAAAAAAAAACTAGTCTACTGAATTAACTGGGAGGAATTAACTGAATCGCCTCCGAGGAAAAGTCAGAAGAGCACATATAAATGCACACCACCCATCATCAAGAGGAGCAAATCATAAGAGCAGCAAAAATGTTGGTTTAACGCTGTCTGGGTCAATTACAGTCAAAGGGACAAGAGTATTTTGGTTAGATGTTGCAAGAAAAGGACTCATTCTTATGTGGTGAAGTCAAGCCACAAGGGAAGATTGTGTATTTGGAAACTGTTTGTGGGAAGAATGACTTAGAATTTCCAGTTTTTTTGTTTTTTTTTACCAGTCACCATAAAAGAACAAACGATAGATATGAATTCCAAATAAAATAAATGCAAACAAACAAAAGGATAGGTTATGGCAAACAGAAAGTTAACACACCTATGAATCGAAATAAATGAGACGAAGCAGACTGGCAACGAGAGAATGAAGGAATAAGGAAGAGAAAGGATGGAGTCGACACTCAAACCAAGACAGACGTGTAGAAAGGGAAAAGGGCATAATCTCTTTCCCCTTTTCTACAGTTTTCTTTTATGTACAAAGCAAAAAGCACACATGAATACTCACACATTTCATCCATTAATTCTCTAAAACAAATCATGCAGTAACACAAAGTCCAGATAACGGAGCAGAACTGGTCATATCCAAAGCGTGGAGAAGGGGAGGGCAGGGGAGAGGGAGGGGGGGGGGTTTATCTGTGAAACTGGGACACAAGGAGCCGCTGAGCCTTCACCTCAGGCCCCGGCTTTATTATTCCCAACTTTTTTTCCCTGTTAATAATGAATGCAATTATCTAAAATGCTGAATGGAAATGATAGGCGGCCCAGGTGAGCAGAAGGCCAGCTCTGTCCCTGTTGAGTGTGAGGCTACAGCGTTGATTGGTGGGAATGTGCATGGTCACACATGCAGAACCACAATGTCTTCTCAACCCCCCCACCCCACCCCCGTACGCCTCCATGCAGTGATGACATGACACACTTCTTTGACTAGTTGCCTCCCGTTTGATGAGGTCACCGCATGCAGAGCTGATCCACGTGTCACACACATACACACACACACTCCTCAGCTATGTCGCGCTATTGTGTTCACATGTCTGACTAAAACTCTGCGCTGTGGAGGAGCCATCACTTCCCGTTAGCACTCCAGCCACACAGATCAACCACAGACAAGCAGCATAAAAGCAGGGGTTAGTGAATGGGAGGTGCAACATTTCAGCGAGTTTCTGCTCTGTGGCTGTGTGCCCACTGTCCACGCAGGTGATACTTTAACCCTTATACACTCTAAAAAAAAAAAAAAAGTATTCAGGGTATTAGTAAATATCATAATAATAAAAAGGTATACTACCTTAATAAAATCTCTGAAAATCAATTAAATGCTTACAAAATAAATGTTTAAAAATCCAGCAGTTAATTTTGTGTTATATTTACATCTGAAATCAAAAATAAAAAAAATAAAGGAGTAATGAATTTTATTTTTAAGACATCTATAATATTTTCTGTATACATCAGTCAGAGTATTTGAGTATGGAGTAATTACACCGATCAGTTCCACTAACTTTAGTGATTCTAACTCAACAGTCTTCATCTCCAACAATAATTTAATGAGTATGTTTTGTTATATAGAAAGTCATGATGTGCACCATTTGCATGCAAAGGGAGTGGATTATAAGATTATTATCATTATTACAGATTAATGTGAAGCAGACAGGGCTTTACTTTTGGCTCCTTTCGAGAACGTCTTACTCAAAAAATAACCCTACCTCAAATATTGACCTGAAAAACTCCTAGATTAAAGAGTGTGTATATATATATATATATATATATTTTTTTTTTTTTTAAATTAAGTAAATATAACATATTGTGGCAGGTTTGCTGCACTGCTGGT
>JAPSES010000069.1:382732-398249 GCA_029822895.1 Maxillicosta whitleyi
GTTTTTTTTAAATTAAGTAAATATAACATATTGTGGCATGTTTGCTGCACTGCTGGTTGCTTGTTTATGTGCTATTTTTATGTGCAGGGGTTCAGCAGGGTTGTGGTGCTAGTGTAAATTTGGGCTTAATGTGTGTATGGCAATGCTTATTGGCCTTTTTGTGTTTTTTTTTTCTCCTTTATTATTTTTGTTGAGGCACAACATAAGTGAAAGCCACAGGCCCAACAATGCCTTAACCTGTTCATCTGTGATTGTCAATGTCTTGATCACTGGTAAACTAAACCTTACACTTGTCAAATCACGTCCTGTGCTCTTATTTCACTGAGCTGACTTCCTGTCAATCCTCTAAACACACTATAATATTTATTCTGGTACTGGATAGCCTAGTATGAATTACATCCTGTTAAAAACATTAAGTAAATGTAGCAGATTAGCTTGATAAAAAATCTTATTTTCAGTTGTGTCCACTTAACTCAAGTGCATACACCTAACATTTTAATGATATCAACTCAATTTTATAATTCATGGTACTCAATGTGGTTATTCAGATCTGCTTCAGGTTTTTTTTATTAGTTACATAAATCATGATGTAAATCTAAATCATTTCACAGCGTTCAAATTTACTGAATATCTTTAAGTGTAATAATGTTTCACAGATTAAATTGAGTAGAGCATAGTTAAAGTCATTAGAGTGTATGCTGCGGTTTATCTACCCTGAAGATCAAAATAAAACAGAAAAACCTGCACAACTTCACACCAGCTGAATGAGCAAAACGGTGCTCACTTATTTTATAATGTAGTGACCTTCATCTTGATGGTCTTTTGTTGCAGCTGATGGATCTTGGATGGACGATCATATATTATAGATACTTAAATTAGCATATGATCTGATATCTTGCAGGTTAAAAAAGGAATAATACTCCTCTTATATTACTTTTAAAAGGGCTGGGTACCATTGTAAATGCAGTATTTTATAATGAGTGTTGCATCATGCACGATCGTAGCATTAATGTTGAAAGACTAATGAGTATATTTGTGTTAGTTTATAATGGTGTTGTTTAGTCCACATTAATCAAAAGTTGGTTTAACATGTTTTTCTACTATTGATGAAAAAAAAAAGTCAAGAAAAATCAGGCAATGACACATGCTCGTCGATTATTTAATGCACCCTGGTATTAGTCACCCCTTTAATACCAAATTAATGGTATTAAAATGGTGGAAATGGTGTTATCTCAAATAGAAAATTATGCCACCCAGTGACAGTTTCTAGTTCCTACAGGAGGATCACAGATCGTGATTCTCATCAAAAAAAAAAAAAATCAATTATCTTTTGCCCAAAATCACCCACCCCTCGATGGAACCATCAAAGAATTAGTATATAAATTACAATTTACCTGGCACATCTCTTCATAAATTGCATACCTCCTTTAGTGGACCTTCAAATTGTCACCTATTGAGAAACAGGCAAGGAAACATCACGACTGTGTTGCCTGAACATCAATGTTGATTTGAGCTGTTGTTCACATAGAACAACTTCTCTAGTAAAAGAAACACAAGCTGTGCTACTGTGGATTAGTATTGATTTCAATTTGGAGTCTGCACACCAGCCTAAACTTTGCGAATTCATGATTACAATGCACAAATGAGAACATAAGGATCCCTGATGCGCTTTCTGCCGGGAACTAAGAATGAAATATGAGAATACATGTGTGATTAAATGGTTTTGAGGGCTTTTCCATCGTTAGTTCTCAATGTCAATGACAGGGGAAAAAAAATGTAAGTACGTGAGGCAGACTGACATTATGAGCAAGGACAGCTTAAACCATTTATGTTAGGGCAAATACACAAGCACAGAGACAGCCATGGGTGGGTGGAGATGCGATGAGGTGTGTATGTTTGTGGGTGCATACAGAGATACACACTGTCACACCTATATATAGAACTCTACAGTCTATATATAGAATTGATGGTAATAAGATGAGGTTACAGAAAAGCAGGTAGAGACAAAGTGAATTGTAGTTGGGCCACTTACATGGATACATTGGAAGCACACAGGAAACTGACCTCTTCAAAGCGCAGAGTTTTATTCCAGACAAAGAGAAGTACAGTATAACTTTAACACAACAATTCTACTTCTATTTCACATAGGCTACTTACATGCACACTATTAGCAACTGAGCTGTGCAGATAACTACTAACCATCTCCCAGAGGCATGCACCAACAATCAGAAATGCCAGCACTAGAGTTAAGTACAGCATACCTATACACTATTATTCAGTCTCAAATCATTGTGAAAACTGGGGATTCAGCTACTCAGCCCTGTTTCAATGAGTGGAACAACAGTATGAGGCACCCAGGTGCAACTGATTTCATGCTAACTGAACAAATAAAGTAAGTTTCATCACCAAAGGAATTCAACATAAGAGCTGCACAGAATAAACATGCAAGAAAAAAAAAAACTGTCTGAAGTAGGAGTACATCATTTCTACGAACAAGTACCAACCATGCACACTTTAGCTACATCAACTACACCCATGCCAGTGAATAGCAGTAAACTGCAGTCACACATAAAATAGTAAGAGATTCATAATAAATTATAGTTCAGAGTCGGCCTATATTTCAGAGTTTCTTAATTATTTTACAAATAGATCTTTTAGAGGTTTTTTTTGTTTTTTGGGATCATCGTGGCTGAAAACGTAGTTAAACAAACTCTGAAATGATATGACCAATTAAAGCAAGATTTACTGCAACAACATCTGCAAGAAGGGAGAACTGCCAGAGAGCATTGCCTCAAATAGAAATGTCCGGCCCCTTCTCCTCTTTTGAAAGAATGCATAAACACAAATCCACGTTTTGTCCTGCACCAGCCTTTTGTCTCTTCAAGCCCCCATGCACCATAAACAGACAGAAAAAGAGACACACTCAGTACAGTACAGTACAGACTCCCCCGCTGCTGGCCCACCATGCAGCTGATAACATGACTTGCTCCAGCCCCCGACACCACTACTGAGGTACAACAGAGTACATGCAAAGTGACGACTGAAAATAAAGACAACACTGCGCGCTGATTAATACAAGTGACTGACATCATGCAGAAACTTGGGGAGTAAAACACATAGAATCGGGCGAGGGGGTAGGGGAGACAACACGGGCTGCTGATTGAATACAAAGGGAAAAGACTGATGCAGGTTTTATTGGCTCCATCAGTATCCATTCAGTTTGCTGATTGACTGAAGTTGGAGGTGGCAGAGGGAGTGTGTTGTACCAGTGGATGCAGGTGGCTGTCTTTCATTCTCAACCATTCTGTAGTAAGAACAGAGTAAAAAAAAAAAAAATGGTCCGGCCAGCCTCATCCATCATGCAGGAACTGACTTGCACACACCCACACACACATAATGAGGAAAATACCACCATAAGCCCATGCATAGGTTGTGGCTTACAGCAGCTTTGGTCAAGAGATCCAATGTAAACAACTGGCTGATTGAAACCCCAATTAAAAATAAAGACAGAAATTGTTTTTAAAAACTCAGCACATGCTTCAGTTAAAAAATAATAACTGCAATAAAAAATAAATAAATAAAGAAATAAAGAAATCAAAAGTAAAACAACCTCAACCCACACAGACTCCACATAAAAACTCGACTGCACAGTTCTCTGCTAAGAATCCACACTTCCATAAAGTGAACATGCGTCAGTGTTGCTGTGATTCCCAGCATGCTTCTGTTGCACCAGGAGCCATAAGCTTGTCACAACCACTTAGCCACAGCACCGGGAGAAGAGGAACACAGAAGGATTTCTACACTAGGGAAGAAAATAAGAGCATCTGACAGCAATCTGCCATGCATCATCCTTTTCCCTGCGTTCCTCTGGTGCCCTCCGGTGCCAACCACACAAACATCATTCCAATTGTAGCGGAAAAAGTTGTAAAATCAGTGTGGCTACAAGTTGCACATCAGTTGGGGAGAATATAGGTGAAGAGGCAAAAGCTTTAAAAAAAAAAACAAACAAAAAACAAAACAAAAAAGTAATCAGCATGCCTTATGTAGTGTTCTTGCACCCCCAATCACTGGCACCACAAAAACAAAACATAAACAGGAGGGAAGAAGTTTGTGAAATTAATGCTTCAAAGAAAATCTTGCAGGGGACTAGGGAGCTGGATACCAGTGGGCTGCATCAGAGCATATCACTAAAGGGAGGATGGGAACTAGCTAGCAGTCAGTGATCAAGCACAAGTATGATGGGAGTACAAAGAAGAGAAAATAGAAGAAGATAAAAAAAAAGGAGGAGAAAGACAGGGAGAAAAGAAAATTACCTCAATCTTACGACCTTCCACCAGTGTGCCGTGAAGCTTTTCTCTGGCTTTTTCTGCATCTGCGCTGTTCTCAAATGTCACGAAGCCAAAACCCTGTGGTCACATGGCAGAGGTTAAAGACAATGTGCGGGGCATCGGAGGGAGTCAGGGGGAAGAAAATGGGAATCTGGTACTACTGGAGTCTTAGACCTTGGGCACAGTCACACACTGTTTAATACATGGGCTCTCACAGTCTTGGAGGCCACCGACCTCTTATATGGAAGAACATTTTTCCAAGGACACGCTCGTAATTGTAGCACTAGTTATTATATTATGCAAAGCAAATTTCCTCAGCTGTATCAAGCCCATATTAAGAGATAGAAATACAGGCTATAAAGGCCTAATTCCCTCTGTGTAGTAGACATGAGTGTGCAAAACCTTGGATTCACTCATATTTGCAATTTCAAAGGTGCTGTAGTACACTCATCTACAAATGCAACACTGCCTGAACCATTTCGAAATAAAATCCCTGTAGGATTTTAGAGGATATAAACCATTTGTTGCTTAATGGAGCTGTTAATGTGCAAATGCTGTCTTTGTGATGCACATGTATGGTAGCGGCGTGACACACACCTGCAGTGGCCAAAATCAGACAATAACACTTCAGATAAGTGATCTAGAAGAGCTGAAAACAGCTGGATTCCTAGGTGGATTGTATTGAAATTAAGCTTGTAGAAATGTTCATTCTACATTTACGGACAATTTTAGCCATATTATTATTATTATTATTTTTTTACCCAGGCTGAATTTCAGAAGTTGCTGTCAACGCTGACACTGAATGTTATTAGAGATCTGCCTCAGAATTACCCGTTTTTATTTGAGGACATATAGTATATATACTTATTACGGTTTGCACTCTTAAATGCTTTACTCCATTCCGTATGCTGATATGTTTTTTTTTATTTCAACAGTGTTCCATAGTAATAAAAAACATATTTGAAGTTGATCTATTATATGCTTTTACACTTCAAATCAAATGGCACACATCCTTATAATACAAAAATTGCATTAAAAATTAATTTAATCATTTTTTAGAAAGCATAATATGATAAAAAAAAAAAAATTTTCTCACCAAAAATGAATGAATGAGTGAATTATTGAATACATTATAACCAATAAGCCTGGCTAAACAGACACAAGGACAGTGCATTGCAGTAGAGTATTGAAAGATTCATGAGAGGTTGATGGTTCACAAACACATCACAGATTCTATTGGCCCAGATTTAATGTGGGTGGGGGTAATAGACATAATATGCACGTTTCATTGGCAGAAACGGTCTCCAACTCTAAACATATTTTTAATAACACAGCATAATTTTACAATTTATAAGAAATTTCCCATGTGATGCATGTAGACTACAGGACACTTACAGAAGATGAGAGTAGTTTCAGTGTGTAATGGCTTCAGTGTACGTACCTTTGAACCCCTCTCATTGAAAATAATCTCTACATCCAGAATCTTCCCAAATTGCTGCAAATAAATTAAAGTAAATTAATTAACAAACATAAAAGGAACAAGACCATTCACATAAATAGCATTACTTAAGTGTGTTTGTGCACTGTGTGACACAGTGTGAACTGCAGTTGATTTACACCAGGGGTCACTATTGTACAAAAGACAACTTCTCACATTTCACTATGTGTTTTTCTTCCCTTTGACTTGAACTCTGCCCTCACGCCAACACACACAGCCCCTTCAAGTACCAACAGAACATCCGTGAGTGTCTTTCCTTGGTTTTTACTCTTTTGTATGTCTCTCCTCCCCCTCCCCAAATGACCCCGGCCCTCCACTGAGGACCAAGGGGTGGCCAAGACTGATTTATTGATCCTGTTAAAAGAAAAATGTGGCCCCACACCACAACATTCAGAGTTTCTTACCCCAAACATCTGCCTGAGATCTGGGTCTCTGAAGCGAAAGGGGATGTTAGAGACGTGGAGGCGTTTGGGGGTGCCTTTGGCCTCTGATGAGTCTCCTGCAGAACCTCCTGCTCCTGCACCTCCTGTACCGCACTGAACCCCCACCTCCCCCTGGGGCGTCTCCTCTGCCTTTCCCTGTGGTGCCAGATGAAGAAAAAAACAAAAGAAAAAGTTGAGAAAGCTATATATGTGGGTAAATATATCATTTACTATATGAATACACTTGAGTATTGTCAGATTATATTTTGTATCTGTATCTATTTTTGTTTTACTGATTGTCAATTCCTTTGCTCTGAATCCACAAACGGGAGCATTATGATGTTTTGTTCTAAGAGGGACTGTGACAAATGCAAATCCCACTGTTCTGATTCAGTCAAAAACAAACAAATAAACTACTTTTAATATTACAAATTATTTGACTTGGGCTTCCAAATAAATGAGCAGAATTAATCCCATAGTCACACCTGTAGCACTCCTTTGTCTTATTTATACTGTATTTAAAAATTAACATATTGTTTTACTGCTGAGAGGAAACAGAAGAATAGTTTGGGTCCTTTTGCCTATGTGCATTTTTTGTCTCGTTCATTATGTGTATTGTGTATGTTTTCAATGACATATCTATTAAACAACGTTTTGATTCGTTAAACTTATCTCTGGTTTACCAGGTCAAGATAACATTATAAGGCAATGTGGAAATGGCAGTAAATCTGGTCAAGGACTGAAATTCTTTGGGGAAAATAAGTTTTGAAAACACACACACACACACACACACACACACACTATGGCAGTCTTCCTAAGATTATATTTTAACAATATATCACCTTGCTTACAGTACCGCAGTGTATCATAACCCCTACACCATAATTTATATTATATTGTTAGAGCCTTATAATACATGGTCCAATATATTATACAATTTAAGGAGGAAAACAAGATGCTTTATTTACATATTTTAGAGTTAAATTCAAACAGAACAATGTTAATGTTAATCTGTTTATGCAGTTTGGACACCATTCATTCTTGGCTGCATTTCAAATTAAATCAGTAAAAGAACACACAGAACTTCAGGTCCAACTCTGATTTAAATGCAGTATGCAATTTTTGGCTCCATCAAAACAATATCAAAAGACGTAGTAGATGATGCAGCATGGCATCAAGTTAGTGATTTTCACTACCTCAGCAGGTGACAATCTATCTGCAGTGATTCAGGTAGAAATGTTTACAGATGAGGGAACGCTTTACAGTGCGATATATTTAATTTAAGCAACGCAATCAGATAAAAAGTCATTGACAGGCAACAGAAAAGGCCATTAAACTATGAATTGCAAACTTGATATAACGTACAGACACAGCATGCGTCACATGCCGCATCTTCTTTATATAAATTGGAAAAGTTGCTTGTTATATTTTTAGTGAAATCCACTTTAAACCCCGTCTGACACTTGAACACATTTACACGTTGTGACAGAAAAGCAACGCTTACATTGTTGTTGGCTGCGGTTGCGGTCGTGGTGGCTCCGTTAGCACCAGCCCCTATCTCTGCTGCACCTTGGCCCGCAGTACCAAACATGGCCCCGGGGCCAAACTCTGTCCCAGGTAAGCCGTTTTGAGGAGGGGGTGGAGGGGGGAACGTTGTAAAAGGTGGGGCCACCAAGCCCTCCTGTCCTCCTGTCGAATCCTGGGAGCCCTGCGGGAATGGGGAGGGGTGAAGAAAGACACGGATTAACACATACACTCTCTCCAGCAAGCCTTTTCCAGCAGCAGAGAATGCAGAGTGAGAGGGTTAAAAACCTGCCTATTACATTTCACTCTCCCTCTCTCTCCTTCCCCAGTTGCTCCCTCATCTCTTCCCTGCGTACTCCCCCCCTCCCTTTACCTCCATATCTCTGACAGGCATGTGTTTTCAGTCAGCCGACCATGAAATATTTACAGCAAACACATCTATTATTAAGAGTCAGAAAATTCGATACACAGTTTGAGATACAAAGATGCTTATTGGGATGGATAGACACACAGACACAGACAAACACCAACTGTGACATGTTTACATCTACGACTGCTTTGTGTGAGTACTTGTTGCAGTGCTACTGGATTTCTTTTAGGGACCATCTATAATTCAGATTAACTGTGTATCAAATGGGACTTTGTAGCCCCGGGTCTGTTTTTCTGCACTGTTACAACTGTATCAGTACCAAGATCATCTCCAGATTCTCTACAGTAGTGTTTCTGCCCTGGCACATTTGCCTTATCTTATGTGTTTGTGTGTCCGTATATGTGCGGTGACTCTGCAGTACTGCGTACTTCAATCATTTCACACACTCAAGGGCATCCTGAACTAAGTTTTGTGAAATCCCTTTAGAGCAGAGGCAGGAGCCAAACAAGAGATGTTGAAGGAGAAAGAAGGATTTAATAAAAAAAAAAAGAACGAAGAACAAAGAAAAGCAGGGGTTTGGGGTCAGGACTGCTCTTTCCACACCAGGCCAGGCAGGATGACACACCGCATCCAACACCATTAAGGACTGGTGTGGCATCTGTAGT
This sequence comes from Maxillicosta whitleyi, assembly GCA_029822895.1. NCBI lineage: Eukaryota > Metazoa > Chordata > Actinopteri > Perciformes > Neosebastidae > Maxillicosta > Maxillicosta whitleyi. Next base: position 391,540 of record JAPSES010000069.1, read on the forward strand.
GGGCAGGATCTGGGCTGGGTGACGCCTAGAGACACTCAGTCTCCAGACAGCCTTTTTAATTAGACAGAGTAACTAAGATGTGATGCCGCAAAGCAAATGAGCTCTCTCCTCTCTCTCTTTTTTTTTTTTCTAATCCTATAGGCTGACTGTTCACTCTTCCTCTACGGTTACAACTGTAGAGAGTCAGCTGAGGCGCAGACCCATCTGCAACACAGACAGCTTCTGGTTCTGGGGTCTGGGCCCAGCAGATACAGGAGGCATCAGAAAATGCACTTTAATCCCAGAACAGGACAGATGAAACTCAAATTTGTCCTCCCCTACATTGTTGGGAGAGCCGAGGTCTAAGCTGTGAGGGCTGCCTGGGTTGTATATCCGCTACAGCTTTGGTCCCGTTTGTGGTAAAACTGACACCACCAAAAGCTAGTGTAAAAATTTTTTAAAAAGCCAGTCTGATCCATTGGTTCAGCATTAACCTACCCTGGTTGGGTTCAAATCACAGCCCTAAATGTGCTTGTTAGGGCTTGTGAAGTCATAAACATGCAGGAGCCTGTATTCAGCCACTAAAGGGTGTGTCCTATAGGCATATCCCAACCCAGGGCTGACACACACCCCTACACCCACCAGAAATGCTATGCAGAGAGAAGGAAGTGAAGGAGAAAAGAAACAGAGAATTAGAGTGTCAACAGGACATGAGGGTTAGTGCTCATGATTAATCAGAGAAGCAATTAGCCCTAATTATGTTTTAACAGGAGTGGTCATCTAGGCTCAGCAGGCTTTTTGTCTTTTTATTGAATTAGAGTCGGAGAAAGCCGGTCAGTGAGTGGATGTGCCCTGATGACACACTTTAATGAGGCGACCAATATGCTATTACTGATAATTAGCAGGATGAAGACTACTATATAACCCCGTCTTATGTCAAATTCTAATAGATAGGACTCAAAAATGCTGAACTTAAATAAACCTTTTATTGCATTAAGTGCTTAAGTATATACTGTATTTCCATTGAGTGCTCTGTGTGTATTTGTTTTTTCTGGTAGGCTAATGCTATTTTAACTTTATCCCATAAAGACCCAAACGTCTGGGATCGACCAAAATCATTCATTCATTTCTAAACCTATTAATAAATATAAATAATTGGTGTAAAATACAGTTTGTTATCTTTTCAAGGTCATCAGATATGACCCATTTGGACGTTCAGGGGCTCCACAGTGAATGAGAAACCGCTGTCATCTTAATCTACTACATTGATTCACCAGTAAAACCCATGGAGTTGGATCAATGACAGTGGATGGAAACACTCGGTTTATTTACAGTTATTGATATTTTGCTGAAAAAGTCACTTTTTCTTCAGTTTCTTCCGTTTTTGATATAATTACCCTCAAACTTTAATAAGAGCTTTTATGAAGATCCACATGATCAGTAAATTAAACATAGGAAAATAACAGATTTTTACTGAAAAAAGCAAAATAAATAAGTTAATATTACAAAAAATGTTGATAAATCACATAAGAGAGGTTGAATATAGAGGGAAAAATCATTTGGGAGCTGCCACAAACGTAGCACTGGGTCTTCATGGGTTAAAACTGTATGAAATACAGTGCCTACAGATGGCCAATACTGAATGTCTAAATTCCAAATAATAACAGTATTTATCAGCATTCCTCTTCTGTTTTAATGGCTTTGTGGAATAATCACCAGCACATGCAATTTATCTTAAAGTTACAGTCAATTGCTCCACTCACTAACTGTTTTTTCCAGATACTCCTTCAGGGTAACAGAGAAGTCAAGCACAGTACTCAGTTTGAAGATACCAAAATATTTAGTCGATTTCTGCTGGTCAGGACTTGTGATCATTAAGGCTATGACAGTGCATTGCAAAAAAAAAAAAAAAAAAAAAAGACTTTTGGGGGGTTGTTAAATACAAAATATGGAAATCAGTTCCATTTTAATGAATAGTCATAGTTAGCCAGTGAAATCTATTATAACTGGTTAAATTCTACCCATATGTTAACAGTAATAATTGCTGCTTAAAATAGAATGAAATCTACCCTATAACATTGTGAGGTGTTGGAGGAGCAGCTGGGGGGAGTTTCCCAGCATGCATTGGGACAAACTAGTTGGGACAGTTTTTATGTCATATATAGCGTTCTGAGTTGATAAGAAGTGTTGTTTTTATATTGCAGAGTTGTGGTGTGTTTAACCCTTTGTGGTAGCTTTTTTTTTTTTTTGCTGTTGTTGTATATTCTTGCACCATGAGTTAAGCTGTTCCTTTATTTCATGAGACTCTGCTCTATTCCTTTAAAACATAAAAGCACTGTGCTCTTGACTGTGTTAAATAGGTTTAGCTGTCTTGAACAATCCTGAATTCATATTTTTTTCTCAAATATTAAAGAACTGTTTATTCAAAGGTCGATTGTTAAGATTGTTTACATTTGGTCGATTAAATAATTATTGATACCAATATTGTTTTGTGCGTCTAAAATGTAATTGTACTCATTGGTGTGAATTTAACCCACTTATTTGAACAATCACATATGTTTTTTAAAAACGTTAGAATTTACCTTATTATTTTCAGTAATAACATATCCAAATAAATGGGCTAAAAGTTTACTAATGTATGTCAGTAATTACATATGTAAAAAAGGAGGTAGAATTTAACTAATTTTTAAAGTGTTTTTTAGCCATTGAACTTGGGAAATGTATAATCAACAGCAGTGGTTAAAATTAACTTGAATGGAATGAGTAACAACTGTTACTCCAATTTTTGTTTTTTCAGTGTGTGTAATTATTTGTGTCACGCACATTTATCAGCACCAGTAAAACTGGATGTGATGCGAGTGCAGACTCTGCAATGACACTGACATTTAATTAATTTCCTGTTATACTGTAGGTAGATGTACAAGAAAAAAGTTATCAGTTATTTTCTACAACTGTAGCTGTGAACAATGAAGCTAAGTTAATGATCACACTGTTACAAAAGTAATATTTACATATTTATAAGTTTAATAAACCTTGAAAGTAGTGGGGGGTGAGTACTTACTTGGCTGTGGCTCTGGAATGACAATACAAAGACTGTCAAGGTTACACTAATGTCCATGCTGTAGCAATTAATTTGTCATGTCATGCTATCAGATAAGTAGGCAGAGGTGTCAGAGGTGTCAGTTGGCCAAAATAAATTTAACACAGACAGAATTATGACCGTCTTTTAATGCAACATCTATTCTTTGGTGGCTCTCACTGTGACACCACCACCAGGATATAGCTGCATTTCCCCATATTTATTCACATAATGCCTAATCCACAATAGCAATATTTGGTAAAAAAAAAAAAAAAACTAAAAATTGTGAAGGAAAATTAAGACATGGCATCCCACTGCATTTTGCACATGTCTGTTATTGCTTTATGTGATGAAGCTGCACTTTACCTTAATAATACAATGATACATTTGAGGGATGGACAAGACTGGGATTATGGACAAATCCATATCATGTAAATAATACACTTCCATAACCTAAACAACCCTTAAGGTAATTAAAGTTTTCTGTAAATGTGTCCTTGCTGCCAAATTAAAGCCTCCATGTCCATTATTATCCAAGATGTCCACATTTTGAAGTCCAATTCAACCAATGGTTTGTCTGAACATTTGTACCAGTTTGTAGTCATTCTTGTGTTGTGGACAGACATTTTTAGAAAAAAATAGGTTGTTGCACAGTGCGGACAGAATTTATTTTAGACTACAGAGGAAGAAAATAAATATTTAGAAATAGATCCATGTTAGTGTGGACAGGGTACGAAATGGCCCACAACTGTAAGGTATTTACTTGGCTTTAGAGTATCATGGCACTAATACAGTTAACTTTGAAAATTTACTTTAAGTTTTTCAATATTCAATTGCACTTTTCAATTTTTATTAAAAGCTGAATACAAAAAGGCTGTAACACCAGGAGGTATGTATTTTCTTTACTTGACTAGTAGCAGAAAACAGCAGAAAAACAGTTATTAAAATGTTTTTTCATCAGTGGAAATTGAACACTCTTATCTTGAAAAAACACCTTGAAAATAACACTTAGAGCGATGTGTGTTAATCAGTCGCTGACTGAAGTGATGAGTTCATAAACAGATGGGTGCATGACAGTTTGCATTTGATAAAGATCATAAATGAAAACAACACTGCTTTAGTCCGCACAGGCATTCCTGACCTACTGACTAAGGAGCAGTACTGCCCTACATGGCAGCATCATATACTCAAAAAGAGAGGGGGAGAAAGGAAAAACGAAATAATGGAAAAAGAAAAGGGGGGCTTAATGCGAGGGGAAAGGGGGACTATGGGAAATACTGACACGCTCTCTTAGACTTCTGTCTGGTCGAAAGTCAAACTTTCCAGACTGAATTTTTACATTGAAAGATAAGATAAGGCTACAAATGGCTATATTTGTAATGCATTCAAAAACAGACTTTGTGTTAAAATGGCATGAAAAGCAAAATGGTCCATCTGGAGAACCTATTCATCCATACAGTTTTACTCTCATGCATGCATACAAAACGACACGGCAGTTGTGTTACCTGAAACACCATATGTTTTTCCATACACGGAGAGGATCAGGGGGAGGAGAAGCCCTTTTCACAGCAAACCCTTTCAAGCGTGCATCTATGTCTGTCTGCTGGCTTTATCCTAACCACCCAAATAAAGCACACACCATCCACGCAAACACTGATCAACAGCGAAGTGGTGATGCTGCTGGAGCTGAGTTTACTCATCAATCATACAAACAGTCTGTCTACTGTAACTATCTACTGTCTGCAAGCCGCCTGGCTGAAGATAGAAATAGTCTTTACAGCTTCTTCTCCCTCTGCAATCCGTCTCTTTTCTTTTCCTGGGATTGGAGAAGTAAGTATGCCTCTGCTCACCCCCTCCTTCTTTTCTACCCCCTTCCCTCTTCGTTCTCGCTTGCCACGCTTGATGAAAGCCAGAGGGAGTTTTTTTTTTCCTTTAAACCACCAACACCCGCCTCTTAAGTCACTCAAAGCCCATACTGCACTGTGATGTCCATCAAAACACAAGTCACAGCCCTTCTCCTTATATGGCTGCCTCGGCACATGGCGTCAGGTCTCCTCTTCCTGGGAGTGGACCAATCAGATGACACAAAGTTTGCCCTTTAGGCGTATATCAACAGTCAAAAAGGCCATATTTTAGTTTATGGAGGTATACTGGGGGGGGGGGGGGGACATCTAACGGAGACCTTTACTAATGAAAGAGAAGAAAATTGCGAGTCATAAACTAAGATTTTTTTTTTTCTAATTTGACAAGCCACATTCGCCTGTTCAAAAACACTGATAATGTAACATGATCTTATAGCTATAGTTTCCTCTGTATATTCACAGGAAGATGTTGCTGTCTGTCAGTGTCACCAGCTCTGCTGCTTTGAGATCTGTGACATATCACATGTCTGGTTTGACACTACTGATTCACCACCATCAGCTTAATTATCATAATCAAACTGTCTGGCTTTTCCTCACTCACACTCACCTTAGGTGGAACAATATGACAAAACTCTATGGACAAAACCACTACCTACTGTAAATGTGCACGTGTCTGTTAAATTTGACTGAAAACAAAACTAAAGACGAAAAGAATCAGTGAGGATCTGAAAATTAAGTCAGTGCAAAGCTTGCCACTTATTCCATCTGCAAAGAAGCCCTGCATCACTAATTCTGAGTCAGTGCACTAGGATGAAGTTCATCCTCATGACAAATTTAAGAAATCCAGAAGCACTGATTTACTGCTGCAATGTAAGCTAGGGTACAATGCGTGCAGAGGTACAGTATTACAGTGCTGCTTATCATGCAGGAGCAGGTAACCTAGGAGATGCTGCATACATTTACAGCTCTGATGCATCTGCGCATCACACTGCTTGCATTGTGGCTTTCCAGTGTGTTTGTATATACGCTTTGGCAAGTGTTTTCACACCTTGACCAACAGCACACAGCCTAAGGCAGCGGCAGTTAAAGCAGCATTAGTGTTTGACAATATCATCATGGCTATATGGGTAGTAGGAAAACACTTAGCCCTGAGGTGGAGTAGTGTTCCTCAGTACATTAGGGCATCATTATTGTTGATTGTACACTGCTGTTCAGTGCTCAACAATGGTGCAAAGAGCATTCAGAGCCTTTAAAAGTACTCAACACACTGTCAAAATACTCCAAGTAAATGTTCTGCATTCAATACATTACTTATGTTAAAATATGCCATTATTATCAGTATATGCAATTAAAACATGAAAACTCAATGTACTACTATAGATGGTGGTGTATTTACTTTAAAGTTGAACTACTGTATATGATGTTTAATGTTGGTAGTTTGATCTATAGTATAGACATAATAACCTATAAAATCGACATATGCTTGCAGCACTGTCCTGTGAGAATCACAAATCTTGTACAAGGCAACTTATCATGGGTCCAGAAAAACAGGTTTTCAGCTCTGTGACAAGACATTTGTAGCTAATCCAAGAGGGTTTTAATGAGTTTATTTAGCTTCAGGAGGAGGAGAATCTTCCTAACCAACAAAGAAACACATCTTTCAGTTTACACGCAAACATTCAAAGTCAACATGATGGAGAGACATGTTGGTTTTCACTGGACAGAAGTACAAGTATGAAAAGTAAGTAAAGGTGTCAAATGCTATGGAGTGAAAAGTCCAATATTTGCCT
>JAPSES010000069.1:405066-417840 GCA_029822895.1 Maxillicosta whitleyi
ACCTGCACCCCTTTGCAAGCGTGAGAAAGGTTTTAAACTGTACATCTCAAGTTACATCCACAACTTTGAAGGTAAGTGGCGGTCGGCAGTAGCTAACATTTATCGTTACCTTAGCAGCTAGCGTAGTGGCTAATGTCAGCAGTATAACCAAAGATTATGGAAGAGTTTTACCCTCTCAGATATAACCAATACCAAAACGAGACAATCATTATCCTATATTGTTTTTAGTGCTGTAAATGTTACATTTCTTGTGTTGATATAATTAGCAGCTGGTTGTTTGTATTTTATTTTTTTGCATTTCCCCCCAGTGTCCAAGAAAGATGCAGTGACAGGTGTAGTGTGTGTGAGGGCGGTATGTTACCCGTCAATGGACAGATCCAAACCACCTCACAGTTTAAGTGTATGAGTGTAGCATTAAGATAGCTAGCTAGCTTCTAGCTAGCTAGTAAATGCCCAAATATAAAGTACTTAAGAATTAAAAAAAAAAAAAAAAACGGAATAAAACCGACCTCAAACTGCAATACATACCAAACAGCGACTTTTGTGAACCGTACCACCCCTAATATTTATACGTAGAGTACTTCTTCCAGTTTATTTACTTTGTTTGTATCTAGCATTATAATGCATTATTGTCATCTACTGTGTTTGACTTGAGAGCAGAGCAATATCCGATGGCTCTAATGAAGACGACAATCGGGAAAGGTGAAGGGGATAGTGAGGTGATTTTAATCTGAAATTTCATCACTAGATGCTGTTACATCCCACACAGTAAAACATTTAAATAAATAAACGCTTTTGAAATTAATACTATTTGGCAAATTATCCATGTATCTCACAAGTACCTGTGAAATAAGCAGAATAATGTAGAGTAAGTTGGCCCCTGTTGTAAATTAACAACAGGGTGATGCAGAAACTGCTGCATCAGATTCAACTCAACCCAGTCATTCCAAAACTTTTTTGCAGCTTGACAGAAAACAGAAAACTTGCACAGCTCTAATTTTCCATAACAACTATACAGGAGAAGTCTAATATAATTTACTCTAATTTATGGGTTCTTTGATACATGCAGTTTGTTTCTAGTGACTGAGAAATGAGAGACATGAGAGACGCTAAGAACAGGAAGATCTGGTAGCAACATTGATTGTATGGAAGTATTTCAGCTGCAGTAAGGTTAATGCTGACCAGAAACAAACACTTTGTGCCTCCACCGTCAGTCAACCAACGTAGAAAATTTCCTCCTTTCCCCTTGAAAATCACTTCCATCACAGCACTCACCTGCTTTTGTGTTTCAATGCGTTAAGAGTCAATTGCACAACATTTATGTTTCCAAACAAAATTGCCCCAATCATTTAAGCCTGAAGTGTTCTGTCCCAAAAGAGCTATTCATGTTTTCTGGTAAAAACTTCCATTTCATAGCATAATATATCACAGGGAAAAAAACACTGTAATTGTTTTTCCCCAGATCTTGCTGCCCTGCCATGCATGCAGCACCACCAGCATACTGACTTTCTTGTGTATTGTTATCCATGATTGTTTCTGTGACAGAAACAGCAGGAGACTGACATGTCAGCCCTGAAAGGTCAGAATGGCCATGTGCCAACCCAGACATGCCCACACAGAGTACAGGAGCAGCAAGGACCCACAGGAACCTGTCACCATTTAACACAGTCATATTGACAGAGGCAGACCTACAGGCAGTTCAAACACGCATACATAACATTAAGACAGGAGCATTACCAAGACAAATGTACTCCAGCTATGAAAAGGCCCATCCAGCACACAGCTAGGCTGGGCTATTTGCATGACAACCAGCAGCTAGTGTGCTGGAGACTCCTAATATGCATGCTCAAGGGCAGAATACATTAGCGGGGATGACTTTTAAATCATTTATAAAACAAATGCAGTGGCGCGACTTAATAGTGAATGTAACAGATGACAAAGGGAGTTCAGACATCCAGCAGATCACAAGTCCAACCTGCCCAGATGTTTGTTTTACCAGGAGATCAAGCCCAGCAGGCCAGGGCCAGGACTGGAATACAAGTCAGGTCTAACCGAGCAACTCATTATGGTGTGATTCTGTGCCCCACAGGCAAGCCGTCTTAAATAATGTACGTCCACTTCTGTTTCACCTCTGCTCTGCTCCTGACTGTTTCATTGCTTTCATAATCTTCCAAAACAGAATGTCCTAAATGCTGGAGAGAGTAGACACGGGGAGGGAGAGAGCAGGGGAATCTACATCAAGTTGACTCTAAACCTGGAGCCACATTTTTAACATTGTCAGCTTCTTTCAATCTCGGAATCGTACGCTGAGAGAAGTATATTCCCAAGAAAGGAGATGCCAAGGGTAGAGCAGGAGCGGTAGAGTCAACCAGAATAGAGGCGGTGTGTGTGCAGGGGGGCGGGGGGGGGGCAGCCAGATAATACATCACGGGAGAGGTTGAGGCCTGTGAGAATCTCCCATGTTGTGATGTGGGGAAGGAGGCTGGGGGGCGAACAGGCTCGCAGACCAACACTCCCCTCCTGTGGCACTGCCAGAGAGCTGCACATCCCAAAACAGAGACTAGAGTCGCAAAATCGGAGACAAAGGGACACACATGAAAGCTCTTAGATACAGGAGCCCGGTGAGGTTTGTGTGTACGCACACGTGCACACGCACACACACAAGCTCATCCTCACTCTGAGCTGGTCTGAGCTGCTCCATGTGCTGCTGGGATGTAGATAAGAAAGCAGTCGAATACCCTGCCATTGCACACATAAGGCACTCATTACTGAGAGCAATATGCATGGAGAGACACTTAGAATGAGAAAGAGATGGAGAAGCACAAAAAAGGAGAGAGCCAACGGTGAGTGAGAGGATAGGAATAGCATTGAGGCAGTTCTGTGTGCAGAGCTTAGTTTAAAGAAGGTGATAGCATAAGGTCGCTCTATTTTCCAAAGGGTTCAGGCCTGTCAAAGAGAGGCTCAAGCTCTTGTTGCACTCATCAATTCTTGGAACAGCCATTGTTTATGAGCGGCTGCAGGCTGTAGGAAACCATGCGGTACATTAGTACATTAGAGTCGATTATGACTAAACAAAGGACAACACAAGGGCCACCTGTGTACGAGCCCAACTCTTTTTTTTTTTTTTTTTTTAAAGCCTGCTATTTTATTTGATTCCCGTTTATCATCTTCTCAACACTTTGAAATATGCAAGCTTCACTAAGGTGCTGTCTATGGCTCAACACCAGCATATATCAAGGATTCTCTTTGAAATTATTTTTGATTTATTTATTTTTTTAAACACTGGTTTGCAAGCAAATCTCTTACCTGACTGTGAGGTGGGTATCCATGGAAACCAGGGTTTAACGGCTCATTGTTCTGCAAGAGACAACAGGAGGAGAGGAGAACGAGTGAGTGGCTGGGCTTTTGGAAATGAAAGGATGCAACACAGTAGTCCAAAACTTTTGCATTTCAGGTGAAGCGCACTCCAGAAAAAGTGACATGCTTAAATTTTTTTATAAAAGAATCAAGAGGATGGTGCAAAGGAATGATGACCAGAATTCAGAGTCTGGTTTCTAACAGCTCCACATGTAAAGTGTCATGAGATAACTTTTGTTATGATTTAGCATTATATAAATAAAATTTGATTTGATAAATTTGATGGCAGTAAAATATCATGTTGATTTCCTGTCATTATAAATCATAAACACTATGCACTACAAAGAAAGAACTTACAAGTGAAAAACATTTTTTCCACATAATTTTATTTCATTCACTATGTTTTAGATCCATCTTTTGCTGCTGGTAAAATGCATATACTTTCATCTTCATTTTAACTTCAAACTAAGTTTTATGAAGTATCTTATGCTAAATTACACAATTGTGTATTATTTGACTGTATGCCTACTATACATAAACAATTCACTTGCTTGTATACAATTTGCATTTACTTATTAGTTTACTACTTCCCTCAGATCAATGTGAAAGCTGACAACAAATACTGTTGCCATATTACTGAAACTGTTATAGGCATTTCAAGGAATTACAAGTTGTCACAGATTTACACTGTTGACTGTAAATACGCAGCATATTGGTTCTAAACATTATTTTGTGGTCTCCATGATCATTAATAACCTGTATTTGGCCTTTCAACAACATCTCTATTATGAAAGATGAAACAAAGTTTATTATTAAAACTTTATAATTAGCAGGTATTATTGATTTCAGTGCCTTGCATAAAAAACACACAACAAAGTTCACACAAGGATAGAAGGCACTCTAGTAAATGATCTGAGTGGATGTGATGTGACTGGCAGCCCATTACTGCAGCTAAAGTATATATATATAAAAAAAACACCAGCAGCTGAGGGCAAGCCCCCTCCCCATTCCTCATCGACCCTGCCCCAGAAAACAGTGTTGTGGTTAATTGCTCTGTAATTACATTTAATTCAATTATTTCTATCTCTCTCCCACTCGTTTCTTCTTCATGTCATTTTACCACAGTGAGAGAGAGGAGCCATTGTTTGCTGTAGAGCTAGGTGAGGAGGGTGAGGATGGGGAAGAGAGGGGGGGAGCAAAAGAAAGACAGAAAGACAAAGAGTGGGGAGCAGAGGAGGCCTGGAACAATGAGAGAAAGTTAACCAAACGATGATATTTTGACAGCAGTGAGAGAGATGACACCGGCGCAGTCGAGCCTGCTGGCATGCCTCGCAGAGAAAACATGACCGCCTAGTGAGACTCATGCCTCTGCCCTCCTGCAGAAGGAGGGGAGGGGGAGAGGACGAGAGAAGGTCTGAGAGAGGGGGAAAGAATAATGTGTGTGTGAGTGAGTGCTTACATATATAAATTGGGGGATGGGGTTGCCCTTAGAAGTGCTGATGTTTTCATTACATTTAATCTACAGGACTGAGCTGCAGGCAAAATGGTTCAGATCCATGTGCTGCCTCTGGGCCTTAATGTACTCCTCTATTCAGCAAACAGCTTGAGGATGGGCCATGTAATGCTGCAGCAATGAGAAGGGGCAACCTTGGCTTCTGAAGACTGTGAACAGAGTTAACCTCCTGGCCCTGACCTCAGAGCAGCCTGCCTGCCTACCTCAGGAATCACTTCCTGATCACATTCATTCAACCAATCAAGCACCACATGTGGAGGAGGGTCACAGGGGCAGTAGACTGACACAGGGTTTGTCCAAACATACAGATGGGCAGCAATCAAAGCTTATACAGTAGGACTTTGTGGAAGCCTAGGACCAGAAATGTGTAGACTGAGACCAAAAACAGATGTGGTGGCCTATACGAATGCCGAAAGGGAAGAAAAGTCTAGACAGGCTGGGCTACAGGGAACGAGATTATTAGCAAAGAGAGTTGGGGGGAAAAGTCCAGACGTGAAGAATAGGTAAGAATGAGAAATGTCATCTGATGCAATGGCGGTAAATCTTGACTCTATATGTGTGTTTGTAACCGCACTCCGGGCCAGCAACACCCCCCCCCCCCACATCTTAAACAGCCCTTTCTTTGTCTCCACTCTCCACTTCCTGTTTCATCTGGAACCAATTTCCCCCTCGTGCCTCGTCCCCAGGGGGAACACTCTCCTTGGTGCGCTGCAGTTACACGGAGCGGACAGGCAACAGCAGCATACTCCACATACTGTGTATAGCAACACAATTTCACAAGGAATTCTTGCCAAATTCTACAGTCACAAATGTAAATTTGGAAATGAAAAAAAAAAAACAAAAAACTCCACAATTCTTTGGATTTATGGAAAAAAAAGCATATGCCAAAACACAGAATTTGAAAGAAGCTTACTGTCACACTTCCAAATTTATTTTTCCATTTTGCTCAAATTCTGTAGTTATTTCTATGCAAGTGGTGGATTTCAATGATTATTTTCCATTGTCAATTAATGTGTTAGATAAGCCTATATGTTTGTCTCTAAAAAAAGTTATATATAATATGTATGTGTGTGTATGTGTGTGTGTTTCTGACAGTTCAAGATGACGTTCACTGGAATCAGAAAATTAACCTTTTCAACTGTTTTTGCTTCCTCAACGCTGTATATGTGAACCTGTTTTCTTTTGTTACTGCGTATGTTGACAGTGCAAAATAAAGTATATTAGAAGGAGGAGGGCGGGGGGGAGGGACTGCTTCTGGGGCTCGCCATGCCACAGATCGAAATGCAGCATAAGAGACTGTACAACAGAATCTCAAGTCCACAAAGCCTTGGGCAATGTCAGCTGGAAAGAGCTAAACTCTTCCTACTTTAAATAAAAAGAAATGCATGTTGGGAGTTCGAACACTGCACTGAATTTCAACTAGGGCTGAACTGACACAGTGGGTTTTAAAAGCACAAAAAAAACTAAAGATGGAGCTGATGGAATGTGCTCATTCTGCTGTATTACTACAAACTATATGCAATTACACATGATTAGAAAATGATTGTTGCTATGGCATTTACAGTCTAAGTAAGGATCCAGGCTGTGCTCTAAAGAGAAACTGGATGGAACGCTAGTGAAACCTAAACCAAAATTATCCCCGACCATCAAATTATAGAGTCACTGTTGCCTCTACAGTGAACGAGAAGAAAGAGAAAAGAAGACGAAGAGGAGGAGTTTATGGCAAAGAAGAACAGGAGGAGGAGGAGGGAGGGAGGGTAGAGTTTAGCAACATCTGGAATCAATCTGTCTGCAAGAGAAGCGGGAGGGAGAAGGATAAATGGATAGAGGGGGAGGAAAGGAGAAAGAAAGGAGGAAAGACAGAACAGAAAGATGAAAATAAGGGCAGACACACACACACACAGGAGGAGGAAGAATTTGGAGAGCGAGAAAGTGGGGAGAAATATAAAGCAGTGAAACACTGGTGAAATGGAGACAATGAGTCATAAGTGAAGAATGCCATGTGATTTATATTTTGCTAAAGGGTGGGGGGAGGTGCTGTGGGGAGGGGCTGCAGGGGGAGGGGGGTCTGAACTTGATACCTCGTTTACTCACACTCGCACTAAAGGACACACAAGCTCCCTTTGCCATATGGCATTGCATTTAAGTGTATTACGAGCTTGCATGTCTTCTAAAGTTGCCACGTTTGCTTTTACTTTTTTCAAAAGAAACAGAAAAAATGATGCTGCCCTAACTCTGTCCAGGTTGAAAGCTGGTGCTGCACTTCTGCAAGTTTCCATTCAGTTAATTCCATATAGTTTGAGAGAGCAAGGAGGAGCCTTTGAAGGCGCCGGCCGGAAAGCTGGCTGGATGACCGGCTGTGATGGCTGCTCAGAAAGAAAGTGCGCTGGCAGGGATCAGCACAGAAAACCAGTCAGCCACACATAAACACACACTTGTTTCTGTCCCACCAACAGCTCTCTCAGAGTCCATGCAGGGCAAAAACTAAAAGGGCGTCTCTCTTGTTTATTTTTTCTCTCTTCAACTTGCTATTTTAGGAGAAGGGAAGAAGTTTGGGAGTTGCTGTAGAAGAGAAGAAGGGGGGGGGGGGGGGAGTGAAGAAGAGGGGAAAAAAGGAGCAGCAGCGGTGAAGGAAGGCAAAATGACATGAGGTCAACAGATGGTGGTGGTGGTGGGGGTAATTACAGGGGCTGCTGCAGGCATCCAGTGGTCCCTAACAGAACAGCCCGAAGAGGTGTGACTGTGCTGATGTTTGCCTTTACCGTCTCAATCATAACATGAAATCTAACACAAAAAAATCCCACCTGCTCCCACCAACACGGTGACACATCATTACGCAGAAGGTCAAAATCCAAAAACCTCTGCAGAAACTGCTTCAAGACTCAACGCCATTAGGAAAGTTGTATTCTGAGAAGTTACCAAAGCGTTAATCAAGAAATCTATAAAGGGATCAAACAGTGTCCCAAAACAGTAGAAACCAGAGGGCACGGAAGTTATAAAACACAAAAGGACATGAGACAGACAGTGATGAATGTGATTTGTAGATGTGCTGCGCTACAAAAGAATATCAAAGCCACATGACAAGACTAAAAATGACAAATGCAGTTGTGGTATGCCAGGACATGAAACCAGACGAAGACAAACAGGAGGGAGAGTCGAAAAAAAATAAGATGGAGTGCAGTGCTTCCACCATGCTGACTTCTCAGACTGTACAGAATAAAATGCTCCCAGAGTTTGGTCTGAATTACACTTTTTTCTGTTCATAACCGAGTGGGACTGCTTTGTTTGGAGCCAGGTGCCGGTTTGTATCACCGGCTTCACTGTAACACAGCATGTGTCTCTAAGGCATTTGCAGGGCTGATTTATGGACAACTGTGTCTTCTCTAACTGTGTGGTCTGCAACGTACAGGAGGTGCTGCAGAGTTCGGAATTATTTTGCGGAGATGTGGGCAGAATAAGACATTTCACCTCTGCATCGGCTGCACTGGCAACTGAACTGAGGTTAAAGGTGCGAGCAGTAATTTCTGGACCAAATCTGCACTTGGTTATTTTAAACACTACTCTGTCAGACAGCAGATTTATACTGGTTTGTTCTGAATGAATCTTGTAGACGTGTATACATTTAAAGCTTAACCACTGTGCATGCTGACAAAAATGATCTGATGCAATCCTTCAGTTAGATGAAAAAAATAAAATAAAAAATATATATATAACACACATATACATATATAGATATCATATACATACACATACATAAACCAGCAATTGTTCTCATATTCAACACAAAACCAAGCACCCCCACAGCTTCTTGAATATGAAATGCACTGCGATTTCTGGGAATTAAAAAAAAAAAAAAAAAAAAAAAATCAATAAAATATTTTTCTTTTGGCATACTGGTTGATAAAAGTAGGGTTATAGCATATATTGACATTCATTGATTGTACTGACTAAATTATTTGTATTATATTAAAGGGTTTTTGTTTTTTTTTATTGCATGTGTGTTCTTGTTCAACTGCTCAACACTGCAGCCAATAGACCACAACACCGAACTGTCTACTGCAGTATGAGGTGAAATCTTTTTATTTGTTCTTGGTGCTGTGCACTACAGAGACAGAGAATCTCCACCCCATTCAGATGTGTCCCTCGAGACATAATTAGAGAAAAAATATATTACAGTCATTGGCAAGAAACAAGTAGCTTTTGTTTCTTGTTTAAATGTTGCCTCATTTACATATATATAACGTTTTGTCTGGTTAAAAGATACATATACAAGTCAAGATAAGTCACAGTTTTTTGGAAAACTGTTGAAGTAATCAGACTGTGGAAAATATGGAAATAGAAAGATGAAAAACCTCTGTGCAACTGATCTGTCCACAGTCGAGTGTTGCTGGAGATGCCACTGAGCTGCTTCACACTGAACTAAATGTGACTTCACTATCTTCGCTATCTACTTAAAATGATCTTTAACATTGGCAAACATCGGAAGTGCCTATGGTGCCACAATTCATCAATGGCATCCACCTAATTACAGGTCTAGCTTTTGTTTTGCCATTACTCTATCATACATGTTGTAACTACTAGGGGTGGGTATTGCCAACAACCTCGCAATACGATACATATCCCGATACAGGGGTCACGATATGATACATATCGCGATATATGTGCATTCCGGTACATGTTATTCAACGTGATATGCATCCTGATATTTTAGGCCTAGTTTTTTTTTTTTTTAGTTTTTCTTTTTTTTTTAACATTTTAAAGAAAACAGACACATGTATATCCAAATGTTATTTTCTTATTTTGCTGTAGAGCAACAATTCCACTGTAGTGCATGTAAAACACAGCATTAAGAACTTGGCTGTAGTGCAAAAATAAAAAAAGGCTTTGATAAATTTAAAACATGCAAAGTCAGATGCCGTTTCACAAACTTGACAAACTAATTGTTTGTTGCCTGTGAAATATCGATAATGACGCCTCTCTATCGATATGTGTATCGTGAAGAGGCCTGCGACGATATATCCCCATATTGATATTTTGAACACAGCCCTAGTAACTACATTACATTTATTCTATTGTTGCTAATTATTTTTTGTCAGTTTATGTTGCTTCCATTTCTTTTCTTTTTTTTTTTTTTACTATGTTGTTGCTTTTATGCTCTTGCTCTTTACTGTTGTAAGATTATAAATGTATCTGGTTTGAGGCTAATAAACCATTATCTTATCTCACTCAAAGGCAAAAGAAAGACCATCCTTTTCTCTGTGATTTCTGAGCATAAAAGGGTCAATAAATACCAAAAACTGGATTAGAATGAGAGTTTGCACAATCAGTATATCCTTTAAAAACAATACAAACTATTTTACAATTTGCAATATTTTACAAACTAAACAATCAATTCATATAAAATAAAATAACCCTAAAATTATACTGTAATTATATAATCGATAGGAGGTATATTTTAGGTTCATTTTACAGAATATAGCAATTATTTAATAATCATCAAGTATTTTTCATAGACCAAATCTCTACTGCAACCAAAAACAATAAACTTCAATGCCAATAACCAATATTCTGGTAACTTTATTTTGTTGGTCTTTGCGTCACTTATCTTTACACACCACATCACTTTTTGCTGGATCAAATTATTTGAGGCTGTTGAGGCAAACACTTTGGGCAAAATAGAGCTTTGCTTACTAAATGAAACTGGTATAAACATATCTATGTGTTAAGTGTTTCATTGCCAGTAAACAGAGGAATACATTATGCAGTAATGTCTCATATCAGAGTTGTGCATCAACTGAGCCACATCACAGTATGCTCTAATCTCAACATAACACAAGGCTGATTTTAAGACAGTAAAGCATTACACTTCACTTTGTGCTTCTAGGTACATTTCATAACAGAATTAACGTCAACTGTGACAATAGCATGGCAGTGCATCGTAGATGACCCCATGTAAGGGAGACACTGAATTGACATTTTGCTGTGTGTGTGGGTGGAGATGGGAGCACATATGACAGTTTGGGGGCAGCCTTAGGGGGGAGGAAGAGGAAGGGGCATGGGGGATGGGGGAGTTGGTAACATGATGATCATAAAGGGAGAGTTAACATGTAAGTGTCATGTTTAAGATTTGAAACTGCTATGGTTTTACATCAGCAAAATTGAGATATGGACGGTAGGTTTCTCCCCAGTTACGAATGGTGCAATATTTTCTTCAAACTGATTATTCCTCATGCTCGGGCAACACCACTGCTTCACATGTGTCAATAAAGCACTGTGAAGGCAATTTAACACAAAGAGAAAGAGAGAGAGGAAAATATGAGTTGAGCAATTCCGTCTGGGGAATATTTAGCTTATCATTGCCAGTTCAAA
Organism: Maxillicosta whitleyi; assembly: GCA_029822895.1. Taxonomy (NCBI): domain Eukaryota; kingdom Metazoa; phylum Chordata; class Actinopteri; order Perciformes; family Neosebastidae; genus Maxillicosta; species Maxillicosta whitleyi. The sequence continues at coordinate 416,306 of JAPSES010000069.1, forward strand.
AGTCGCGACTCTACTACACTACAGCTCAAAGTTTAACAGCAATCATTAAACACAGTGAGGGTGGAGAACACAGGGCTGGGTATGACTGTTTAGGACCCTCTCATACTGGGCTCAGTACTGTAGGTAAAGTACAGGCAGTGTACACACACCTGTCTGCCTGTAATGTTGTTCTGCTTCTGAGGATATTTCTTCTTTTCTGTGAATTATTCAGGCTGCTGACTCCTAAAGGACACTTAGACTTTTAGGCTACAGTTACACATAGGCTATCTGGGTACACACTGGACCAGTGGATATTGTTGCTATGCAACTACTGAGCCTTAATTATTATTAAAAGATACAATAGCCTTTTGTCGTGTTGTCTTACCCTCAGTGATTCAGAGCACAGATCAATGTCATTATTTATTCATTTAAAGCTATTTTGGAACTCCTAAATCTAAGAAATGTTAAAAACTAACATCAATCAAGGGTTAAGAGATTTTTTAAATTCAATTTCCAAATATATTCCAGGAACTGTACTGGACCACACTAAGTGTACCAAAGCAGAAAACCGATTCATTAGATACATGTCACTGACTAAAACTAATGACGCACAGATATAATCTACCAAGAATAATGGCCAGTATTGACATTTTAACAGTGGCAGTGGCTAATGTTTATCTATTGTGTGTCTCATAAATTTGCCGGCATCCAATAAATACAGAGATAAAAGTCTGGAAGACTTCAACAACTTAGTTATCTGCTTGGCGCAAAAGAAGGAATAAATAACTACAAAAACAAAAAGACAATAACATCAATATTATCCAAATTCTTATTAAAACACTGGTATCGGCCCAGAATTTCATTACTGATGCATTGCTAATTTAGTATGAGAGCTGAAACATGCATTGTAATGAGATTTTCTTTACTCAACAGCAAACACTGTTTAAAAGTTTGGCTATATTTTTCTTCCAGCACCCTGAAAACAAACCAGTTAGATCTCTAGGGTATCTTTTAATGCCTGTTTTCAAGTAGTTGGGAGCCAGTGGTTGGCAGCCATGCATTTTCATTAGCAAATAATATGACAGACTGAATTTTACATTGGGCTCCAGGGCAGGAGAAGAAAAGTTCAAGTGCTCCTTGTTCTACAGCAACAAGAAACACTTATTGCAATAAATCCTTGCTTTTCGTAAGCAATCTGCAAGTAAAGCGGCTCGGACTTGGTAATAAGCTATCTCTATGATCTGTCCATTCACATACCCTCCCCTCCCTTCACTCTCACCCCGTGCCTGGCCCCCTCCCTCTGCTCTGGCCTGTTAAAGCGATCAGTCTGGTTAATGCCCTCTCCTAAATGAGCTTTGATCTCGTTAGCGCGACACAAAGCCTCTTTACTGCCAACGATAGGACAAATCGGCTCTCCATAACAGAGACAGAGACAGACGGAGAGAGGGTAAGAACTGTACTCCGACTGCGTCTGAGTGGACAACAGCAGTGCCTCAAGGGGATGCATCTATACCAACGGAGAGTGGGGGGGGGGGGGCCTGGGAACAAGAAGGGTG
>JAPSES010000069.1:417940-432701 GCA_029822895.1 Maxillicosta whitleyi
GGGGGTCATAAGAGGACAGCGAGAGGGGAGGAGGGGGTTACGAAGGGGTATGCAGTCAGTGTAAGGAAGAGCGGGGGGAGGACAGAAGGAGCAACAAAAGGCAGAGGAGGCTGCCGGCTGCACTCATTTATTATTACAGTCCTGATTTACAGTCAGGAGGAAGGTCAGCAATCTACTAGCACTGCCTCCGAATGGGAATACTATGGTAATTGTTGGGTGCATTCAGTTACAGCGGAGCATCCCCTGAACTCATCTTCCCCATCCCAAGCAGAGCACACACTCAGCTATGTGCCATTCTGCTCAGCACCATGACTGATTTCCTGGCCCTCAAAGTCACTTTCTTTTTTTTATGTACCTTGTGCATAAAGCTGTCAGTGTTATTCCACTTCTGCTCTTCATTCAATGCTGATCCTCCTGCTTATCTCTCACGTCATCTCTGCCATCCATCACTTCTTACTCATCCTTTATCATGATCCCTGATGGTTTCAACCTAATGGATCTATACTTCTTTCTGTCACCCCTATCCTTGCCTCCATCCTCTATTCGACCCATGTTTCCATCTATCCATCCATCCAGGCTTCATCTGCCTGATAACCTCTTTTTTTTTTTTTTTACAAAATGCAGCACCACCATTGGGAGAAGGCATTTTTAAAAATCTTTTTTTTTGTCTTCCACATTCTTCTTTCACTATGTATTATAACTGGGCAATACATTTCCAATACATTTAATGTATTTCAGCTTCATCTACAATCAATACAATGCAAGATTATATCATAAACATCATCTTTAAGTTACATAATATGTTTTAAGTCACAATACGATTCTTCACCAATGGTTTTCATCCTTTCCTGACACATGAATTTCAGCAACTGGTTGAAAAACGACAGCTTTGCCTCACAGGTTATAGCATTAATGTAACCAGGCTGGTGTGTACATTTATAGTGATTTGTCTTTTGATACGTTTTGCATGACAGCTAAAACTGAGTCTAAAAATCTCCAAACATCTTTACAGCCAAAATGAGCAGAAATTATGTATGCTGTGAAATTCAGTCTAAAAACCGAACACGTCTCAGAAAATGATGAGAAAAACCAACTAATTACAGTACATCCAATTGCTCCAGTTAGAAGTTTGCTAATTGTTTGTAATAAATATAGGTCATTATATCAGCTATGTATATCAGCTATGATTTCATTTTACCTGCCATTTTTTGTTTAAACAGTTACTTCATATTCAGGTTCCTCACATGTACCATGAGTGGAGAAACACATTTACAGTTAACATCTTACAACAACAAGGTTCCTTTTGGAATGTCAATGTCAATTTTAGGCGATTAAAAAGAAGGAAACTCATTTGATTTAATTCATTTAATGCCACTTAGTTATAAAACCAACAGTTTGGATAAATAAGTGTATTGTAATATTTATATTAAAAAAATTAAAATACTTTAAAAAATAATTTGAATGCACATATTACATCATCATTCAGCCAAAATGCATTGAGACATGACTTCCTCCATCCATATCACCCAGTCCTTTGAGATACTACACTGTCCTCCATCTATTCACCCTCCTCTCTCCTCATTGCTCCTCGCCATCCTATTCCCAGCCTCCTACTGCCCACCCCACTGTGCGGAGCGATCAATACAACTGATGGCCAGCGAGAAACCTCCCCACACCACGCTGCTCATTGTCACATCATCTTTGCTGGCGGGCTATAACCTTTCCCCATCATCAACATCCATCCACTGTGAAGCCTCCTGCCATCCTGGCATTACGCGGCACTGATTTGTCATTGCAGCAGGTCAACCACACAGCCAATTAAAGTACTTCACCAGTTCCCTAGGATTCAATTACCTGCAGGTGACCTCAAACCATGCCTGCCTGCCCTTCGACAACTGTTAGTGCCGTTTCCCTTAACTGAAAACACCAGAGTCAGCTGAAATTTTCTCTTGTACTGTTAGGTTATGGACACTTCAAAGCATATGTGTGTAGGTGTAAAAATTACGTGTAGTGCATGTGTTTATGGGAGAGAAAGAGACATTGGAATAAATGGTAAGCGATTTGAGGGAGTTCAACCTGGAGAGGTGCACCCGGTGCTTCAGCAGGCGCCTGCTTTACAGTAATGTACACACATTAGACCGGCACAGAGAAGGATGGTAACTGATGCTTTGCTGTCTCAGCAGTCGAGTCATGAAAGCAGGGAAGACCCATGTACGGAGAGCCCCCCTGAGCACCCCTCTCTCCTTCAGCTTTCGCCAAAAGGCTCTGTTCTTTGTCTTTCACTGTGGTGACCCCTCCCCCAATCCCTGTCTGCCTCTCTCTTTTAACACCTAGCGACAATCAAGAGGGGGACATGAAGTGATTAATAGTACATGCAGTGTGTATAAACATTTGATGGGTGACTCACTGCAAATTTTCATCCCAAATATGAATGATTTCATGCATGTGTAGAGAATGTGATTTGCCACATGTGACAAAGCAGTGGTTTACTTTCCATAAGAGTGGCATGATGAATGGGTCTGATCTTTGCTGTGCTGCTGCCTGTCATAGCAATGGAGCCTGTATCATATTACCTTTGTCTGGCTTGCCATGGTCATGCTCCCTCACTGAGCAACTCCAACACACAGCTATTTTACCATCGATGTACTTTCATGTGTTTCTGAAAGCTCACACTGCGATTTCATTTAATGATTTGCTGTTTGCTGCAATGATGCATGAGTATATTGTTGATGAGAGAGAAGGGGGTGTCAAAACATTAACATTCCCTGGTGATGCTTGGGAACAAAAGATTTCACTTGAGAAGAAAGGGGAGGGCAGATTACTTTGTCACAACACGTAAAGCTGAAATGGTAACAAAAATGTGCAGTTGTAGGATGTGTGTTTTTGTTGCATTCTTACCTGTCCAATGTCACCAACAACAGTGCCGGTCCCATCTATCCTTGGTCTTTTGCACTCCGCCCCGGCCAAGTCGGTCAAGGTAGCGGCTGTCTGAGCGTCGGGCTCCGGGTCTCCTCGCTTCATTCCCCGGACAGCCGCTGGAACCCCGGCCGCGCTGGCATGAGGTCCGGCGGCTGTATCAATGTCTCTTTCCCGGTCCATTATTCCCCGACTAACGGGTAGCATTATAGATGCAACGTCGGTCGACATTAACATTGGACGGCAGACAGGCACCAGTCAAAAGTCTCTGTTTTTGTTCCCTTTTGTTTTTCCCCCTTCAATTTATCCACAGCTCAGAATTCAGACTGTATGAGCCTTTTCCCAAAACACGTAGATGGATAATAATGAACAGATTTTTTTTTTTTAATTTTTTTTTTAGCAAATCATCAATGTAGACAGCTTTCGGGGTTTATTGTCCAACTTGGTTTTTAGCTAATCGAGGCAGAACATTATGCAAAGAGTATGGATAAAGCACGACAAGCAGGGCTTTTCCAAAAAAAAAAAGTAAAATGACGCGAAACCGTGACCTATTTCAATAAAGATCACACGTCCGACTCTTGGATGCCTGACAAGCTAATTAGCTTGCTAACATTAGCTAGCCTGCTAGCATTACATTCCGCTAGCTCTCTTTATAAATGTGGCTCGCGGAGCACACTCTTCGCTGCCAATAATAGAAAATGTTGGAAATTAGCTACGCGTAACACTTCTCCTTGTGCGGGTCCGGCCAGTCCGCTCTCCTCTCACCGCTAAACGTGTTTTTGCATGAAACCCGTCTCTTCTGTTGTTCCTACCAGCCTCTCCTTGATTCCAGTCCCGTCTTATCGCCGTCCGTTCCCTCGCCGTGGTCTGCTGTGTGGATGTGTCTTGGCGTGCGGACCTGGCTGAACACGATTTCCTCTGGTCGGAGTCCCAGTTGGTGTAACTCGTAGAATGGAGGGAGGCTGACTGCACTGATCCAGGGTCAGATTTGTCTGCGGACAGCGGAGTTCGACAGACAGGACGGCGAGGTGAGGTGGGCTGGTCCGAGATCTGCCTTTCCACCGTCTCCGTCTCCTTATTTTCCCAAATTCCCCACCACACCTCAGCCCCCCTCCTCCTCCTCCTCCTTCTCCTCCTCCTCCTCCGTACTGACTTATTTCAATCTTCAGCTGAAGATGAAAAATATCACACCACTCACAATAACTAAATTAAACAAATAAGTAAGCTCAATATATGTTTTTTTTTTTTTTGTTTTTTTTTTAATATTAAAAACCGACCAATTATAATAGTTTAAGAAATCTAAAAAAGAAATAATAACATGCCCCAATTAGGACAGGTCAAGATAAAAAAACAAAAACAAAACAAAAACAAAAACAAAAAAACAATTATACACTCTAAAGTTAAGACTGTATTACAATTTTAAACAAAGTACAACTAGTTTAACACTTAAAAAAAAAATAAAATAAAAACCTCAAACCAACAAAAACAGAGATGAAGTTGCATTTTTCTCTACATAGGAATGAAGATAAACTTGACGTATCATGTATAATAAATCAAAAGAGCAGCAAGCTGGTACTAGTTTGATTTTTATTGGGGGGAAAAATGAAATAGTTCCCTATACAGTCGTGGTTTTTAATGCGCCAGCGTCCCCTAGTGGTGATTAAATGGAACTAGTTAACACAAGGAAAATTTTCCATCTGAAGAGGAGGCATTAGAAAGGAGCACTCTCCTCCTGCGACGTTGTTGTCATATAATTCATACACATGCGACATCAATCAAATGCGACTGTTGTGGAGTAGAAAAGGTTTATGGTGACAAAGGTGTAATAACTGGAAGAGGAAGGATACGTCAAAAGGGGAGTGCTGTGTCTTTGTTGACCCTTCCACACACTTCCACACCTTTACTCAATCTGTCAAAGAACAGATGACTGCTGTCACTGAAGGTTAACTGTGTCTGTGGGAAAATGTGTTTGTGATTTAACTGTGTAAGGTGCCACAATTGTGGTACGTGTTTTCATAGTCGTTATTGTGAGTGATAGTTTAAGTTTTAACCATTGTAATAAGGACCAGTCTTCACACTCCATCATTAGAATATACAGTTTTAGGTCGAGCAATGTCTGTTTATTTTCTCTGCTAAAATAAATAAATAAAAATGTTATAAAAAGAAAGACTGAATTGATCTTGTTCAACTAAGCAACATGGACAAAACTAGCAGTAAATCAAAAAAAAAAAAAATGAACAAAGAAAACAATGGATAGAATATACAAAGTTGACTAATCAATAAAATTAACCAAATATTAAAAAGAAAAATTTGCAACAAAGAAAATAATCAATAGAATATACATAGTGAACCAAATAAGCAATAAAATTAACCGAATAATATGTATTTTTTAAATAACCAAAAGAAACACAAAGGGAATCAAATAAGGAATGAAAAGAAAAAGATAATTTAAAAAATGAACAAAGTTAGATCTACTTCAAAAAGTAATTAACAGAATATCCAAAATGAACACAATAATAATACTTTTTTTTTCTTTAATTGAAATTAACCAAATAATCAATAAAATGAACAAAAGAATCATCAAAAATGAACAAAACATTTTTTTTAATGAGCCAACTAATGAATAAAGGGGAAAAGATAATTGGGGAAAAAATGAACAAAAATGAAATTAAAATAAAATAGGCAAAAAATAAACAGAATATCCTCATATTAATTTAAATAAGTAATTCATTCAAAGTTACATTCAGTGTTATTTATATGAATAAATATCACAAATACAGTGTGTACAACATACAACCTCCTCTGTCCTTTACCTTCAACTTCAGAATACGTGTTTTTAGTTAAATGGTTAGAGCCAGCTTTAATCAGCGTTAAGTGAATGTCCTCAGACTGCTATTGTCCAGAAGTGTGTGTGTGTGCGTGCGCGTGTCAAAGTGTCTGTGCCCTCTGTGTGACTCACTTCATCAACCTACGTCTCTGCTGCTACCTGTCCGCCTGCCACTGACTGAACCTGCCATGATGGACGTCACTCCACACAGACTCCACAACGTTCCACTGAGTTATGGCTGTGACAGCCAGCAGAAGCCGGTGCATTTTTAAATAAGGCCACACATCCTCACAAATCATGAAAACATACTTAAGTGAAAAACACATCATGGCAAAGAGTGCCCTCCCTGCAGTCTGAACATTGTACAATACCATACTATACCCTGTGTGTTTTAAATGAATATTTTTACTGAAAACAGTCAGCTGTATAATACGCTCCTGCAGAAAGAAGGTTCTGGTTGTTAAAGACAAATGTACAGGATGTCTATTTCCCACTGAGGTTGAATATATAACTCAAACATGTAACACAGAGGGAAAAAGCCTGACAAGTCCTTTTCATGTAACAATGACATTATTTTACCATGTAGGTTTTAGTTTATAAAAAGGTAAAAAAACAAACAAAAAAAAAGTTATAGGGGCTTATTACCCCTGTAAGGAAATAAAGTCTCTACCTACAGTATTTCCCATCCTAATACAGTAGGGGAGACTGGGGACAGTTGTAACGCTTGCAATTGCTCCAATCAGGAACAAATTAGGATTCACCTTCACTCTGCACATGCTCAGTTTAGTCCTTAGTCCACATGGGAATAGAATAGAATAGAATGCTTTTATTGTCATTGTGTGATACAACGAAATTGTGGTGCAGCTCCAGTTCCACAGTGCAACAAGTTATAAATAAACATAAAAGACTGTTCACAGTATAAAACCTATCTAAATATAAACCTATCTACAGTATAAAACCTATTACTAACAGTCAGTGCAAATGGTAGTGCAAAATGACAGAACAGTGCAGATAACAGTTGGCAGTAAAAATCAGTTGTTTTTCCAGGATTTTTTGACCAATTGTTTTTTTTTTTGTTTTGTTTTTTTTTAGTTTTAACATACATAGGTCCCAGTCCCAGATGAGAAGGCATTTTGAAGAGTGCGTCCACTGATGTAAATGCAAAATTGTATGGCATATACTATGTCACTCTATATAGATTCTGCAAAGGGAAGAAGAATCTGGAAGTTCAGGAATTGGGAAAACTTCCATGAGTAGGCAACAACTCTGCAACAAAGGTGTTCACCGATGAACAAGAAAAGATTTTGACTGACTGAAAGGCGCTGCTAATGCATGCTATGGAGATAAGCACATAAGAATCAGTAAAGGATAAGTCGAGCTGAATTTCTGAAAGTTGGCAATATATCAAATATATAGTGAATAGGGACATTTTAAAACATTTTTTTATATGGTTAATAGTACAGGTAAGAGAACCTGTATATCAGCTTATAGAAAAATATGGCTGCAAACATCCAAAGTCATGAGGTGAGACTTTAACTGCTGGTCCAGATTGATTTTCTGGTTTCATGAAATGAAACCCAACACTTTCCATTTGTCAGCCAATATCTTAAATCATTGTCATGGTCCTGATCTTATAAAGTTACATTTTATGCCGAGATATGTTACACAACTGACCTGGACCATGGGGTCAATTGTAACATTTCACTTCTTGTGTTTGAGATTAAGTCGTCCACTTTCTATTTGTGTTGCACAGATATTTTCTAGGTTATTTATTAGCAGACACTTGGAGCTAGTTAATATAACAGTTTGAATACACTGGGATAAAAGACTTCAAAGTTTGAAGACACAAATATCAAAAATGTTGACCAAAATGTCCCATTTAGCAGTTAGTTATCATTAGCATTGGCTTTAGCATTAGCACACGCTTAAGGAGCAGTGAGCTACCATTGATTTCAATGGTGGAGTAATACAATAATGTCATACTAGAAAATAATTGTAAACTGTGTAAACAAACTAATAAATTGATTCAATTATTGTTACAACTGGTGACTCATTCAGGGTGTACCCCGCCTTTGCCAATAGGTATATAACTCCCCCAATATAATCACATCATTCTGATTAATAAATGTATTAACTATTTTGCATGAAAAATTTGTTAATTTTTTTTCCTTATTCATTTTATTTATTTATTCATTTTTATTTATCTCTGATCATCTGCTAATGTAATGTGCGTACATGGTTAGAGTACATTTTTTCCTCATTGCCTTTGCCAGATCAAACCAAGTTTAACTTACTCTTGCCATGTTTTTTTTTTTTTTTTTTAATTCAAAAGTAATTTTAGTTCAAAAGTAATTTCAGCAATATAGATCTCTTGTGTGGTGTGTAATTCACTCCCACTCATTCAATAATTTAAAGATTTTCAGCCCCCGCATCACAAATCCCAGCAGTTTTAAAACCCTACAACAGCCCTGAGTGTGACCCCCCCCAATGTTTAACCCAAAGTTACACCCTTGGACGGAAGTAAACACAGATAAAACATGCAGCAGTGGAAAAAAAACACACAAATTTAAGTATTTTACTTGTAAACAACGTAATTATTGGATCAACCATTTAATGATGTTTCACTGTATTATTCATTGCATTTCCTTGGTTGTCATGAACTCTCTCTCACCCTGGTAATGAGCTCTGATTATTTTCACCTGCTACTCTGCCTCCTGCTCTCCTCTGATCCGTCTCACCTGTTCCTGACCTAGATATCAGCCAATCAGAATGCATCTCCTGATAATCAGCCTGTGTATATAAAGCCCTGTTTTTCAGACCTGCTTTGTCAGTTTGTCTGCAACGCTCACACCCATAACCTTCCTGAAAACCCTGATTTTTGCCTGAAAACCAGATTGGTTTGTTTACTGCTTTGATCTCCTTACCTGATCTGCCTTCTGTTTCAAAGACCAAGATTTTTGCCTTCTCCCTGAACTGTACTTTTGGATTTTCTGTCTCATCCCTTTGCCCCGCTGTGTGTGTTGTCATACACACACATCTTCACTCCCTTTATCCCTAAAAATCCCTTATAAAGACTCTAAAACATGACGCATTTGTGGTCCTGCACTATCTGGCCCGTGACAGGTTGATATTTGATAGACGTAAAAAGATGAACAAAGCCCATGATGGCTACAGCTGCTGATGATATGATGAACACTTTAGAAAATAAAGTTTTCACATCTGTTTATAGCGGCGTTGATGACCGCTGATGATGCAACAGGTCACAAAGTGTCATAGTAGAATGTTTACACCCCTACCCCTTACATCTGTTTCAAGGGGTAGGGGTAAGGGGTGAATTGGGTTTGGGCCTAAAGCTAAAGGGCCCAAATTTGATCACTTGTTGCTGTTCAGTGTGTTCCAATTCTCCTTCATGTACAACATGTTGTACATTCTGCATACCTCAGTGAGTAAAAAACCTGTCTAACTTCCATTCCTCCTTGTTTTTGTCTGTTATTCCACCTGTTTTGACCTTAAAACACACAGTAAAGCAAAACCACTGAAGAAAAGGAACGCAAACACATACTCAGAGTGGCTTTTATGACACTTCTACAAATTCAAAGTCGCACATTTACCTGGAATAATGTCTAAGAAGTTAAATGCCACACAAGTCAGATATAGTCAGAAGCCCCTTTATTCTGTCCATTTATTCAGAACATTTCAATGGATCCCACTCGTGCTTTCTAACTGAAGCTGTGTTCATTCATGCAGTCTGCTCTACGCTCCACTCACTGGCCCACACATCCATAGAAAATCACCTCCTCCAACTCCACAAATTCCTCCATCATGACATTATGTCTTCATGTATAGATGTACATTTGTTCCCATAGTCTCCACCTGAATTTAACTTGTAAAAAAGGTAAGATCCGTTTAATTACGACTAATCTGCAACTTCTTATTACTGAAACATCCATCAGTTTGAATGAGAGCGTAAAAAGTTTAGACAGTGGAAGAGTGGTTCGGGAAATATATGACATCATTTTCACATATGGTCGCCACCGAGTCCAGATCTGAACCCCACGGACAGTATTTGGGACTTTGGGATTCAGATCTGTGGCAATTAACGCATCTTTGGATGTTCAAATATGAAGTGACATTTATTTTGACGGTGCATGAACACTCGAACATAGCACAGGTGTCAAACATGCGGCCCGGGGGCCAAATCTGGCCCGTCAAAGGGTCCACTCTGGCCCCTCGGATGAACTTGTGAAATGCAGAAGTTACACTGAAGATATGAACAATCAAAAATGTTAAAATCATTTTAGGTCAACCTGTAGAATACTATCATAATAATAACAACCTGTAAATAATGAAAAAAATTACACAGAAATGTTTACATTTACACACTAGCCTTTTACAAGTATATGGAATTGTACCAATATTCTGTCTATTCCTAATTTTTTTTGTGTATTTTTAGATCCACTATGATCTATACGTTGTGATGCATATGTATAAATGATACACTAAGGTGTAATATTGTTAAAATTGCATTCATTTTTCAGGTTGTTTATATTTGTTCATGTTATGTTCAAGTACAGTTTGTAGATGTAAACATTTTCATTACATCATTTATAAGTTATTATTCTAGTATTTATATCATTTTAGTGGTCCGGCCCACTTTATATCATATTAGGCTGTATGTGGCCCCTGAACTAACATGAGTTTGACACCCCTGCTCTATAGCATCAAAGCTTAAAGGGGCCATATTGTGCAAAAATCATTTCTTGGGGTAATGTTGCTCCTGTTTGGGTCTAGTCTGATAAACACTCCAAGTCTGGAAAAAAATGACCGGCTATTTTCTGTGAATTACTACAATGAATTTGTCAGAAGCTCTGGTTGAGCCGTTTAGATTTCACTCCCCATGTGACGTAATAACGGGGAGAAATCCAATAAGGGGGCGTGTACTTGCTGTCCAGGGACGTCCAACTCCGCCCACAAATGACGTCGTGATTGTCCAACATATTAGTTTGATTTGCCAACCGCACGCTTGCTCTGCGTTTGGGTCTGATTCAGGTATAATAAAGGTATAATATGTCCCCTTTAAGACATGTCTGACTTCATATCTTGTGTCAGGTTTTGCAGGTGGTTGTGGATCACGACTCAGAAGTGGGTCGTGGAGTCATTCTGAGTGCAGAGTTAAAAAAAAAAAAAAAAACCCAAAAAGAAAGATTGTACATAGCTGCTTTTCATTACTTTAAATCAGGGCTGTCAAACTTAATTCAAATTAATCCATCATCGTGATTAATCTGATTAAAAATTTTAATGCAATTAACCCATCTGCAGTGAAGAATGACCCTGAATGTCTCTGCCAACGTTTGTCCAAGTAGTTACTGCCGCTCATGTACAAATGGACAGTTGATCCGGTACTGACAGGCAGCAGAACCAACCCATAAAGATGGAAGACGCTCAACAGCATGTTGTCCCAAAAAAACAAGGCAACAGACAACTGACATAAAGTATTATCCACACGCTACAGGAAGGAGTTTTCTTTAACAGAAGCACTTCCAGCTTAAAATACCACATTAACGTGAAGCATATGTTAGTCGATCATTCTGCTAGCACTTTGGCTAACGTGCTGCCCAAACACATTAAATTCATATGTATTTATTTATTTATTTATTTTAATTATCTTTTTATTACTAAAGGCAGTGGTTACATACAATGACTACAGCCTTAATATTTCAAGAAAACAAAATAAAATTAACAAAGAAAGATACAGTGATTATATCAATGTTGCCCTATATATATTCCACTGCCCGAATTTAGATTAAATGAAACTATTAATGTCTGTGGATGGTGGGAGGAAGATGAAGAAAGCATCCAAACTCCCTCCTGCTCTAAGGTAATAGAAATGAATGACACGCCTCCATATTTACTTCCATAAACACGGAGCGTGCTGCGTGGTCCTCTTTTCAGGACCTCTTTTGCACATGTGAGTCACTTCAGGGTCGCATTCAGTTCATACTGAGAACTAATAGAGGATGCATTTAATTTATAATTTTTACAAGCACATAAGAAATCAGATTTCACAAAGAAAATCCAAATTGTGCATTAAAACCTGCTGTCTGAACTAGACTTGTCCCGATCCGATATTTGGATCGGATCGTCCGCCGATATTAGCAAAAAAAAAAAAAATGCATATCGGATTGGCCGGCAGAGAAAAAATCCGATCCAGACTCCGAAAAGACTCCGAAAAGGTTTTCCAGCACACCGATTTAGATAATCCATTCCATGTTTTTGCTGTGGTTTGCCTAAAATCCGGTCCGCATTTTCCAGCACACCTTCAGCACATTAGCGTCTCTGGGGGGAGATTGAGGAGTTGAAGGCATTTTTGTTTTGAAACAATTCACAATATTATTTTCACTGATTTTTTTAAAACCTTGGTTTACACTTGTTCCAGAGCTGATGCTGAGTTCACAGACTATTTTACACTCAGGATGTTTGTGTGTTTTGCTTTTTTAATACAGTTTAGTCTTTTTTACACTTTTGCCATTTCTGTTCCTTATTTATAATGATGTCTATTTTGTGTTTATCCCTGAATAAACAGGTCAGTTTCTTGTTTCCAACCATTGTGTATTTTTCAAACTCACCTAATTCAGCTGGATAGATGTTATCAAGAGTACTAATACCCTTTAAAGAAGGAAAGAAGTAAGGAAGATAAATAACTTTAAATTTTAATACATGCTTGTATAGGCCGGTATTGGTATTGAATCGGAAGTGCAAAAAAATATTGGTATCGGATCGAAAGTGCAAAAACCTGGATCGGGACATCCCTAGTCTGAACTTTGCCTAAGAGACTGAATAAGAGTCACCAACATATTCACATGTGTATAATTATGTAATAAAGCTTAAATGTGACATAAGTGTCCTGTCTGATTTCACTGTGTATCTACCTGAGTCACAGGCTGAGGCTGAAGCTGGTGTGACCCTGTGGAAGTCGACCACTGAGGCCAGATTGTGGCTGGAGTTTTGTTTTTATAGGGTTACAGGAAACAGGGAGACGTTTATTCAGCAACAGTGTTATGGGAAAATACTCCACCGTGTTTCTAATTAAGAGGGAATGAAGTTTTCTGGGTTTCTACAGCATGTTAAATAAAGTGTGTGTCTTGTCTTTTTAGCATCAATGCATTAAAACTCTATTCTATAAACAATCGAACCTCTTTACAAATTACATTTTACACAATATGACCCACTCAGACCATGATCCACTGAACGCTTAAACATTATAAGATACGCTATTAATGGGCGTATACGTTTGTTAAAATGAATGATGAAGATTCGACCAGTGGTAGCAGAAGTAATTTACAGTTAATTAGATCATAATAAAAACAGTGAAATATTCAGCAACAAGAAAATGCTGAGCTCGCACGTTCACCAACAAATCACTGCTGTTTACTTGTTTTACATGATTAAGTAATGACAGAACATTAAATGAGCCTTAGCTAACTGCGTAAACATGTTTCTCTGTTTTGAGTCGAGCTTGCAGAGAGCATTTTGGAAACTCATAAAAGTTGTTTACAACACAACCAACGCTCATGACTGAATTAAATGATTATGATTATGATTTTGATTGAAATTTCAGTTCTTTGGCTTCCTAAATAATGCTGTAGCCACTGCAGAAACATCCGACTACAGACTGTCATATAGATTTGGAATGTTAGATGCTGCAATTGTGTCATGATATATGTACGAGCAGCCTCTCCAACTACACTAATTAAATGTAGAATTACACAATTTCTGATTCTAATGAATGCACTGTAAGATACATCAAACAGCCTCAGTGTAATAAATAATATAATAAAAGTACTTACATGATTTCATTTAAACAAAACAGAGGACACATGCCTCATCCATATCCATCCAATGCATCTGTTTAACTTCACTGTTGTGCCCTTATTGTCTATTCAACCCCCTGCCATTTATTGTTTATTATTGTGTTTTATATTTATAGCTATATTGCTTCATGTTTATAGTTATATTGTATTCTATTTTTCTATTTATTAGCATGTTTTTCTACTATGTTCATTTTGCATTGTGGGGCCTTAGAGTTTTGTAATTTCAGTTATGTATATATATATATTTTTCTCAATATCTTCCTTCCATTTTTTTTAATGAAATCTGATATTTTATCAGTGGTAAAAATATTTTAAGATATCTGGAGAGCAATAAAAGTTCAATAAATATTAAAAGAGTACTGTGTTTATTTGTGTTGATAATTTATTTTATATTGCTGCATAACTATCTTAATTATCTGAGTGTTTCAATTGTATTTTACAGTCAATGTACTTTAAAAAAAAAAAACAAAAAACAAATGGGCCTTAAATATCAGATGTAGATACCGGCTGTCGGCTGACTGAATTTTTACAAATTGGCATCAGCTTTTAAAAAAAAAAAACCTTATTGGTGGATTTCTAGCAAAAACTGACAATAAAGTTGACTGACACATAGAGGTAATCTACACTTTATGAAATAATACAAAGCCTATTGACAGCCAATCACAGAGCTGGAGCTCCACCCTTAACAGGAAGTGGGAGGAAGAAGCAGAATTGGAACCAGGAGCTAAAGCTGACACTGAAACATCTGCTTTTTTTCTTTTGCGGTATGAGAAATATCTGCAGAAAGTATCTCATTATTTAACTCAGTCACAAAAAAACTGCCCAGGTTAAAATACTGGAGTGACATTGACTTTTGGGTGAAGTAGAATATGAACAAAGGGAATAAGGAGCCATGTGTGATTAGTTTATTCCAGAGTGACACACAACTGGCTGATGTTAAAGTATGAAAAAAAAAGGATCAAATAAGCAGTTTGATTGGTGTTTGATTGCTATTGGCGGTTTCTATGTGTGTCTCCAAGCAGCATGCAGTTCACATGTAGGTCAGGACTGTGTCGACATGGCTCGATTAATCCCTGCTGTGTTTTGGTGTTATTGTCATAGAAACTTGATTTTTTTTTTTTTTTTTTTTTTTTTTTTTTTTTTTTTT
>JAPSES010000069.1:450748-469504 GCA_029822895.1 Maxillicosta whitleyi
AAGTGACACATAAGGTAGTAAATTCAAAATGTCATAAATTTAGAAAGCCTTCGTATCAATTCCTATAGAAAGACTATAATCAATCTGATAGTTTTCAATAGTTGAACCAACGTTTGGCGACGACAGTGCACTTTAAAGACATTCTGTATTGAACAAATATATGGGACATCAACGACCTGAAGCTCAAGATCACTGATGCCACTGATGAGGCTATGACACCGCCAACATGGTAACAAATCCAGTACCATCTGGATGTGCTGCATGCAGCTAATGGTGCCCATACAGAGGTGGATTAAATTAAACCAGTATTAAAAGCATTACCTATAACTATAGAGAAAAGCTGCCTTTCATATGTGTGTATCCTTGTCTTGGGTAAACTTACAGCTCCCAGACTCCTGTTTGTCCTCTTCCTCTTTGTTTCGCTCAGCCTCTCTCTGACTGTTCCAAGTACACTGGCTTGGCTGGCCGGATGCTCTGGGTAAACTGAGAGAAGGAAAAAAAGCACAATATCTGACCCACTGATTCAGGAATAAGGAGCTAATGAAAAATGATATGCACTAAAAAGCACACAACAGTATGAAAACCAACCTCTCCTTCTTTACCTTGTGCTTCGGACACCGCAGTGAATAGTTATCTTCGTTCAGAGAACAGTCTGGAGGTGAGAGAGAAAACATCAACCCCGTACAGACACTGTTTCTCAGAGACAAACTGACAGTGTTTTAATTCTGTATTTTACATAAACCTCTGGCACTTTTTACTGTACGCCTTGATATCACTGCTCACCTGCTTCAATCGCACAAAGGTAGTGGTAGCTAAGTGTACATCCTTTACTGTAGCAGCCCAGGGTTGAGCCAACCATCTCACAATGGGAGCAGCACTGAGAAAGAAAACAGATGGAACAAATCAGTCTCAAAATGTACTGTCAGGTTAATACAGGCATACAATGGAAGCTGGACGACAACTGCAGAATGTTTTAACTTAACAATTCCTTATACTATGACATGTTGAACATCACTGACAAACTCATTCTTTCATATACAAATTATGAGAAACACACAAACACACACACATATATATACATATATATATACACACATACACACACATTTACATATATACATACATACATATACACACACACACATTTTTTTTTATTACATTGGGGAACTTTTTTTTTTTAATTAACTGCTTGAGATCATCATGCTAACTAAATCTGACACACTTTGAAAAGATGAATCAGAAGAAAAACACCAAAAGTACAAGCTGACTAATGTTTTCAAGATATATACTGTTAAATACCAAGACTGTTGAACAGCTTTGTCCATCAGGCTGTCAGGATGCTGAACTTTGTCCACTACCCCCCTCTGTGCCCCGGACTGCAACCCACCCCCACATGTACTACACAAGACTCTACCTCAACTGTTTTGCACAGACTGAGTAGACTACATTCTGTGACACACTCACATTGTTGACTGTCTACTGCACTTTATTATAAATATTGCACTATTGTCATACCTGCTGCTGTTATTGTCATATCTGATGCTGTTCTGACCTATTATTCATCACATAACACTGCTTTTACACTACCACTGCTATTAAAAATAGTCTTACATAGACATTATAGTCTACTATAGTTTATTCTTCATACCACCTATTGATGCTTATTCTATGGCTTTTACCTGTTTTTACCTTTTTTTTTTTTATTTACAAGGTAAGAGAGACACAATGTCTCAATTTTCTGTTCACATTTTGATCTAATACTGTATCTAGGAAACTAAAATCAAGCAGCTCTTCTGATTAAGTCAGTGTGGATTCTTTTACTCTGGAAGCATTTTATTCATAGACCTGTATTAGACATTAAATTAAAGTAAAATAAATAGTTAAATAGTTAAAATAAAGACATTACATGTTGAAATCTAACTAACCTTCTATTACATCTTTGTAGGGCAAATACCATAAATAAGAGGTACAAATATTCCCTACCCTATGAACAGGCATAAAGCTGTAAACCTGATCTGTCCCCAACCCAAACAGGTCAAATGTAAACAGAGGACACTCACTGTTTCTTTGGCTCCATCTAGTGCCTCCTGCAGGCCATACAGTCTCCCATTGACAAGGTACACTCCACTGGTCCACACTATGCATCCCTCATGCACCCACAGCTCCTCTGGGTCCATGGGCATCTGAGGCAGCTGGGCAAGTTGGGCCAGAGGTCCCAGGGAGTCTAAGGCCGGTGGAGGGGGCTGGAATGGCAGGGATGCCTTGCTGTTGGAAGGCACCATCCTCGGGGAATCCTCACTAGATTTGTGCCTCCTTTTAAAGCGGGGGTGTGAAGTGAGCTTTCTGTGCTGAGGACGTTGCTGGGCTTCATCTACGGGTGGTGGTGGAAGCGGATGCTGCTGCTGCTGTTCTTTCTGCTCACTTTCAAGGTCTGACTCTCTCTTGAGCTCAGGGATGGGTCTGCTATCTATATTCATGTCCCAGCTTACAGATGATGTTTTACTGGTAGTAGAAGAGGAGGAGGAGGAGGAGCAAGAGGAGGCAGTGTTACTGAGTACGCCAGCCACATGCATCATCATTTCCTCCCTTCCAGCTGGAGAGGCAGTTGCGACTGTCATGGTGAGAGATGTTGGGTTTGAATCCAGGCTGATAGCATAGTCACTCTCAGACGAGGGCTTGGCAAACTGACCCTCTTGTGTTTGTGTGTCTTGGACAGAGCTCGGAGTATTCGTGTCTGAATTTGGTCCTGTTTTGTTTGTGCCTGCGGTTGCCTGACACTGTCTGACCTGCGGCTGGTTCTTGGGCAGTTTTGCAGCGTATTCAGCTGGATAGAAAGGCCCGTAGAGATCTCCGAGGTGTTTGTAATTTGCCCATTTCTGACACAAGCAGCAAAGCAGTCTGCCAGAGTGATTGGTCTCTGTAATCACAGGGCCTGAAACAACATAACCAGATGAAGGAAGAGCTTTTCCCGACTGAAGTGTAGTTTCCACCTCATCCGTCTCTCTTTTCTCAGATTCTCTGTCTCTCCTAGATAACTGGAAAGAAAGAGCTGAGGTCAGGAGAGAATCAATTCCACTCCCGCCAGCTTTCCCTCCGACTGCACTCCGCTCTCCTTTCATCTTGTCCTCTTCTGCATTTACAATGGTGCACACTGCCCCAATCTCTGGGATTTTTTTCTCTACATGTATGTGTGGAACAAACAGACCTTTTCTGTTTGGATCCACGAACGCTCTGTTAGTTAGACTCCCTCCTGGCCCTAAAGGTAGATCTGGGTCATCTTTGGCCACTGGTGGTGGTGGTGGTGGTGCTGCTGCTGCTGCCGCCGCCGCTACTGCTGTTGCTCCTCTCCTCCTCCTCCTCCTTTGCTGTCCTCTTCCTAGTGGCTCATCTTCGTCTTTCACACCTCTGCGTCTTCGCCGCACAGGTTTGATCTCGGCCTCTGGTTGTGTGTCCTCACTCTCCAAGTCCACTTTGACTACCTGTGTTAAAACAGGCGGGGCCAGTGGAGGAGTGTTTTTCTTGTCCAGCAGAGGGGGTGCAACAGAGGGTGGGGTGCTGCTGGTTGTCTGTGCCATCTGAGGGCTCATGGCAGCAGCTGGAGTTGGAGTGGGCGGGGCAGGCGGAGTGCTAAGAACTGCTGTCTGAGTCTGGGCTTGAGTCTGGGCTTGGGACGGAGTCTGTGACTGAGTCTGGGCTTGATTCTGAGCCCGTTTTTGTTTATTCACACTTCCCACAGGCCTGCCCTTCTTTTTGCCAGATGGGAAATAGCCTTTTGGCACAATACTCTCTGGTGGCTTTGAATCCTGCGGGGACAGACTGGACCTACTGGACGACATCTGATGTTGTCTGTTCAGCATGTGTCCTTGAACCTGGCTGTGATGGGGTGGGGTGGTTCCATAGTAATCACTGCCAGGATAATCATCAAATCCAATGCCAGATTCTTGAAGTTTCTGTCGAAGAAGGTTAGCGGCAGACTGCTCTCCTCTTCGTGTCTCAAGCTGCTGATACGTGTTGGTGAAGTGCTGAATGTCTGACAGGGCAGACGAGGACGGGGGTGGCGAACCCTGGACTGGGCGGGGAAGAGGCGGAGGAGGTGGTAAAGGTCCGAGTAAAGCAAAATCTTCCTTGTCACCAGATGCTGATCCAACAGCAGCTGCTAATCCAAAGTCAAAATCCTGTTGTTTGATGGCTTGAGATGTCTGATGAGGATCACATGTGTAGGCAGATGGGGGCAAAGGCCCAGCCTCATCAACTCCTCTAAAAGGAATCATGTCATTTAATGAGTGGCTTTCATCCATGTAACTATCATCCCCTCCTGAAACCCTGGGGAAATGTGCCAAGTCTTGGTCCTGTGAATCATTAAATGGTTGTATTTCTGAGTGAGAGAAGCTCGGGTAATGATTTGACTCATCAGCATGGCTTGCTGGTTTTTTAATATTTGGTGTGATTTTCTGCACTATTGCCTCTAGTTTCAAACCTCGTCCTTTCCTGGTAGGCAAAAGCTTGACGTTACTACCCGATGGTGATAGTGCTTGTGAGTAGGTGTTCTCTCCGGGCAGAGGAGAAGACAGCCTCGGACATGGAATATCTGAACTGCATGAGTCATCCTCATTGTGATGGCTCGACTCAGACTGAGCCCCAGGAGAGTGATGTGAATTTGTGGCAGCCCTCTGAGATGCGTCCTGGAGTTGCCTTTTGGCAGGAATAGGAGAGATAAAAGAACGGACTCTCCTTCTCAAAATTAATGGATTTGTGTCTGCAGAACCCCCAGCTTTAGTCGGACGATGCTGCACCTGTGGTTGAGTGGAGTTCACATCAGTTGGTGGCTTAGCAGCACTGGGGGGGAGATTTGAACAGGGGTGTTTGGCCTCCTCAGCAGCTCCTCCTCTGGAAACATCAGACTCTGCAGCATTTGTGCCTTGGCTCACTGGTGGAGGGACCAGGTTGTGTGAAGCTACAGGAGGGGGAGGGGGAGCAAGAGAGGGAGGTGGCTGAGTTCTGTAGAAGGATTCTCCTTCTCTAATTCTTGGCCCATCCCTGCTGGAGTGTGTTGCTTCCCACATTTTCATATCATAGTAAGCGCTTTGATGATGAAGGGATGGTTTGTTTGTATGTTGTTCACTTGCCACATCTGCTTGTGAGATCATCCTCTGTCTTTGCTCTGATTGGCTGATCTTGTGTCTTCCTGGAGAGGACGCAGGCTGCATCATTAGGTCCTTAGACGGCCTGTTCATTGCTTTTACCCAGTCATTCATATCATGGGGGTGATGAAGAGGGGGACGAGGGTGAGGATACATCTGCATTTTAGTTGCAGGTTGAGACTGTGGGGATAAATTGTGGAATGGGTGGTGGGAGGGGAAGTGTGGGTTGTTACGTTGCATCATGTTGCCATCTCTTGTGTCCCCGTATCGATAGCCAGGAAAAGCGCTGGCGTTTCCAGTTGTTAAATCAACACCACGTAGATAGGACTGATGCCTTGATGGTGAGGACAGAGGGTTAGTACTCATAGCATGAGGAGGCAAGGGGGCAACATCAACATTACCTCGCCTATAGGGGTCAGCATTCATTACAACAGTTGAATGAACAGACTTCGAATGATATTCTAAATCATGCTCATTAGCACCCCCACTGCCATGATGAACACTTTGTAAATTTGCTGCATCTGGGCCAGTCTCTTTTGATGCCATTTCCATTTTCACCACTTGTTTCTCTCCAGTATCCTTTTTACTCAGATCATTGGCTGCTGCTGGAGAGGAAAATGGCTGTTGAATTACAGAGGCTCCACTCTGACTTTTCTCCCGCTCCCTCTCTCTGTCACTTTCTCTGTCCCTCTCTGGTGTACTGCGTCTGTTTGGCGACACATCACAGATGACAGAGCGCCGCTCTGATGGGGCTAATATGGAGCCTGATGATTTCTGAGACTCAGTTTGACCAGTGCTGCCTGTGAGCGGCTCTGGCTCTTGCAAAAGGAGCTCCTGCACAGCAGAGGAGTGAGTGGAGACATTAGACAGCGCTTTTCTCTGTGGCAGAGAATAGTCAGCTAAGTTTATATGTTTTGGTGGGGGTTGCTGAGATTCTGTAGCATGTGTTAAATTACTTTGGGACACACCCACTTCAGCTTTTTCAGTATTTTGCAATATTTTTGTACTGGACATTTCTGATTTCACGGAGGGCTGAGACTCTGTGGCAAAATCAGGCTCATTTCCATGCCTCTGGCCTGGATGTGGGGGCTTTCCAGAGCTACCCATTTGAGCCGAATGAGCCTCAGTTACTCCAGTTTGCATCCGCATACTTTCAGACACACCATATGGGTGTCTGGTTTGAAACTGCTGTGGGAGATTGGCAGGATATGCTTGTTCTGGTCTGCTGTAACGTCTATCTAAATTGTAACCTTGAAGAACCTCTTGCAAAAGACTTGGAAATTGCTGCATTTGTGAATTATCCTCATGACCTTTAGTTGCTGCTCCCTGCCCCCTCTTTCCAAAAGCCTCAACACCAGAATCTTTTGGATTCACAGAGCCAAAACCAGTTTGTGATTGTTGGTACCCTAAGTATTTGGAATTTGATTCTATTACACCCCCTGGGCCCGTCCTCCCTCTGTTCTTCATTGACAAATCTGAGCCATATGTTGATTCAGGGTAGCCATATTTCTGTGGTCCAGGCTGCAGAGGGTTTTGAGGCCGTCCAAAATTCGGTTTGTGATGGTGGGAAGAATAGAAACTTAGATCTACACCTTCTTCCCCGTTATGGCTGCCGGACTCTCTTATGTATGAATGTGATTGTTTTTCTTCTATGCAATTGTCTTGGCTTTGCTTGTTTTTTTCAGTGTGGCTTCCATCAGACCGAGCTGAAACAATCACACCAACACCACTGGCACTTTGCTGCTCCTCAAATGTGTGCTTTTCTTCTCTCTCATTATTTTGTAATTTGGATGCAGTGAGCAACCTGCTTTCTTTGTCCTGACCATTTGCTGTATTGACTTCTTGAATTTGGCTGCTGCATTTCTCAGATTCATCACCTGCACCCTCACTTTCCTTTTTAATTACTTCATTTTTAATTTCTGCTGTCTTTTTATGTGGCCCCCTGTGGTCATTATAGGTTAAACCAAGTTCTGAGACACAATTTGGTTGTGGAGGAGGAATACTAGAGGAAGTGGATGAGGGAGATGAGGAAACTGGAGGTGTTGAATGTGATGGTGGGCCAATCTCGGAAGACTGACATCCAAAAGATGGGGATGATGAAGGAGCATTAGCTTCATTTGCCTTTGTTTCAGAAATAACTAGCTCTTTTGACTGTGAATCGGAGGTGACTGTTTTAACATTTGGCGTTTGTCCAACTTGTGGTTGGCTCTGACTCTGAGACAGGGGGGGATAAACACTGGGCTCAGAACCACTGCTTGCTCCACTCATTTGCCTCACCCTCCCGTGTTCCTCCTCAGAAAACTGCTCATCTCGCTCCATCTTGGTCCCTGTTGAGCCTCCTGTGGACATCAGTGAGGATTCTTCATCAGCACCAGCATCTAAGCTAGTAGTGTCGCCAACCCCCGCTCCACTTCCATCTTTAACTGTGCTCGTACTTGAGGCTGCACTTGCATTTCTACTCCTTGGCTGTGATGGGGGGACATTATGTGTTACCTGTTGCATCTGCCCACCATCCTTTCCTTTCTTCTGTGAAAGCACTGTGTCAGTGAGGAGCATATGCTGAACTGTGTTGGGTAAATTGGCTACTTGTGAACTCAAGGCATTAAGACTATTCAGGCCAGCATCCTGCATTTTGTCAAGTGGAGAAGATGAGTAAACAGAAGAGCCTTCCTCTCGAGATACAATTCCTGTGCCCAGACTAATTTTGTTGCGCCCTGCTGAAGGAAGACTGCTTCCTCCAACTGCAGTCATGGCGTGAGCCTTATGACTGCCACTGCTACCACAACTACTGATGCTGCTATTTGAATTGGGCGTGGGGCTTAATTGAGGCATGGTCTGCAACAATCTACCATGACCATGGCTGCTACGGGGGTTTGATGTAGGAGGATGTGAAGGACCATGACCTGAGGGGTTTCCATGAGCGTCTGAGACACCCATCAAAGGAGAAGGAGAGGAGCTACAACTAGGAGAATGCACTGCAGAGGCAGCTGGGGAGGGGTTGGATATCGGGCTAAAGTTTTGGTTAATTTGTGCCTGTTGCACATTGGGGTGCATCGGAGATTTGGACAATTCTATTGATGTTCCTTGAGGTATACTGGGATTGGAGGCTTGATGATGTTTAGCATATACAGAACTTGGAGATGGGCCCTGGTGCTGCATCTTGAGTGAGTTGTCATAACCTACCCCTAAATTGTGCTGCGAGTTGCGATGCTGTAGTGTGGCTTGCTTGTGAAGTGAATGTGTCTGCGGGGAATATCCAGGATAATTTGAAGCATGGTAACTCTGTTGAACATTCTCCATTGGCCCCACATTGTTAGCAGCAACTGAACCAGAGACTGAGTTTGAGCCAGAGTTGACAGTGGGAGAACTGTTGACTTTGGGATCAAACCCGGTGTTAGCAGCCCCGTCGAGATATCTCTGCGGAGGGGGGCTGTACATTCCTGATGACCCTGTGGATGCTCCACCCTGTGGGGAGTAATGTGGATACTGAGGGGTCATTCTGTGCCCAGAGTGAGGATAGCTTCTATGCTGCTGTCCATGGTGAACAGATGGGAAGGTCTGTCCATGCTGGCGGTGCTGCATTTGAGAACTTGGCACTGACTGCATTGCAGGGTTCTGACTCATGTTGTACTGGTGAGATGGAGAGAAGGCTCCAGCACCAGCACCTCCACCTGAACCAGCAGTGGAACCATACTCTACTGGATATGGTGACATCAGGCCAGAAGACGGCGCAGCACCAGATCCAGTATGCCTGTACTGGTGAGGTATATGTCCATCAATATTAGGGTATCCAAAGCCGGTACCAAAAGCCATGCCCCCTCTTCTGAGCCTGTCCTTGCCGCCCATTGAAAAATAATAATCCATGGCATCCTTCCTGTAAGGGTTGTTACTGTTGCCGGTGTGAATGTTACCCTGTGGTGGCAGCTCTACAGCTCCTCTGTTTCTAGCACTGTACGCTAGCATGTGGCTGGCTTGACTTGGGTGGTGATGGGCTCTATGCAAGCTCTGCTGTTGCATCCCTGCATAATCATCTGTCATCCTTGGGGAAATCTGGGGTTCTGCTGGCTGAGAGGGATATGGAGGTCCTCCTCCACCCCTCCCACTGAACCCAGGGGGGAGGGAGGGGGGAGCTGGACTGTTAGAAAAATTCTGCATTTTCTTTTTTTTTCCCCCCCAAGTTTGGATTAAAAACGGAAATGTCTGTCAGTGTCTATACCAGGGAATGTTTGTGATCAGAAACTGGAAGGCTTATGGCAGTAACCATAAATGAAAAATGTGAGTCTATGGCCTGGCAGTCAAACAAGAAAATGCTTTTGAAATCCACCAAAGACTTGAAGCAGAGGAATATAGATGGCAGATGTTATCACTTTTTTGTAAAAGAAACAAAAAAAAAAACAAACAAAAAAACAAACAAAATAAAAAACAGCAAAAAAAGAAAAAGCAAAACTTGGTGAGGAGGATTACCAATGTTTAAAAAGGCCAAATGGCAAAAATCTTCAATTTGACGATAGTATTTCCACTTACAAAAGTTAACTCAATACATGGATCTTAAAAACTGGAATTCAGAAAAAAAAAAAAGATATGTACTAAAGCAGGTCTGTACTGCAGAAAAAAGTAGGAGATTAAAAGTGCACAGTCATTCCCATGTAGCTGAAGCGGTTTGGCACTGAGTAAGCATTGATGTCATTAATGACTGACACACCACGATGTGAGGCATTCAACCTTAGATGTCTTTAGATGTATAAGCGCCGCTTTAATACCAGCTCAAGCAAGCAGAACTATGTTAGGATTAAACTGTGTTGTGATCCAATAGCATCTTGTGCAAAAAAAAAAAAAAAATCTCAATAAACCCATTGAGAGTGTGTTCCATCACAGCAATGCTTCAGTTCAACATGTGTAACTTTGCCGTGACCTGACTCACACCTGTGTGAGATGTAAAATGTAGAAACTTGAATCAAGAGATCTGAATACAGACCTTCACTAAACACTCCCAGAGGCACACACTCCATTGATATTCTCTCCAGTTCCTGGATAAAGAGTGTGATATGTTTTGTGAGGTTCTTTTTCTTGGTCATTCCCTTTCAAATACTGCTTCATTTCATTTTGTGTGGATTTCTTTTAGTTTCTTGATTCATCTGGACTGTAGAAGTCTTTGGTCCCTATGAAGTATTTTTTTCTTTCCTTGTCTCTGAAGCCAGAGTCTCCTTAGTTCTCTTCTGTATCTTTAGCATTTAGTCGTCTTACCTTTGTTTTTTTCTGTCAACCATCATTTAATTCTACCTAGTTCCATGGCAACAATTTCCCAAAAGGAGGGTAATCCATTTATTCCACTTCAAGTTCAGTCAATTCAAGCTCCACTTTTCTGTTCGTCTTCAGCATTTCCATGCAGATGCGTTCATTTTTCAGGAGCCGCTGGCCACAATCCTTCACAACTCTGGAAATACAAAAGATGATTTAAAAAGTTAGCATGCAAACAAGGCAGCCATTGCAATTATCACACACTATGATAAATTATATACAAAGAAAAGAAATGCATTGTGGTCAAACATGAATACTAGGCCTATAAGTTCTTTTAAAATTAAAGTTTAATATTCTGCTTGTCATATTCATTAATTTCTGAAACAAATTGCATATTTATAACTGCAAATATGAGCAATAAAGTGAAATTAATTTCTGACTTTCCTCAGGCTTTTGTTAACTTGTATTATTATATTTCCATTTTACAGAAGATAGGTACAACTGTATGAATTAGTAAGTAAGGAAGTGTATTGGTCTTGAATATACATTAGAAAAATTCAGGATTACCAATAAGTGGACTATAAGCAACCTGTCACAATAACTACATAGGTAAAATAAATATAGCTAAAAAACAAAAGGTGATATTCCTGTTTACACAGACCATCGGTCCAATCCACTACTGACTTCACAGCTTCAATCCTTCCCTCATATCAACAATACCTTTTTTTTTTTAAACATGCATCGAGAGTCCATCGTTTACTGTGCTAGAAGCTTTACCAATACATGCCTAGGCTGTCTCTTTTGAATGATAACTAACAGGTCTGTTTGGCTGAAAAATGGGTTAGAGGCAGTATGCAATTAAGGCAACAAAGTGCGGCAGTGAAGGTCACAAGTAGTTCTTCACATGTAAACAAAAAGCTTACATAGCAAGGAAAGGAGGGGTCCAACTCCACCACTTTACAACACCCCTAGAAACCCACTAACTCTAGGTGTATTTAAGTTGTTTTAATGGGCTTTAATTATTACTGGTGATAATTAAAGGGGATGATGCCACCTTTATGGGACCACTACCCATAAATGTAGTACACAACACAAGCCCCAGTAGTCTGTTTCTAATATAATGTAAAATGGTTAATGACCCTAAAACAACTTTGAGTCTCTATTATTACTTGATCTAAGCCACGCAAGTCTTCATCTGCAAGAATTACAACTATTCATCTAATTAGGGTTATCTGTCACTCTGCTTTTGTTACTATTGTGAACCTTTCATCACTAGTGCGCTTGTGCCATGAATGTGATGAGCAGTTTAATAAATATCGTGGAGAAAAGAAAGGCTAGAGGGGCAACAAAATAAACTGCTCATACCTCCAGCTGCCTTACAAATGCTGCCTTCATCATACAGGTCACATCTGAGCCTCTAAACTGTTGTGGACAGAGGGGGAATGGTAGACATAGACCATATTTTCCTTCTCCATCCGTCTAACTAGCCCATACCTTGATTACTAATTAATCACAGCAGCTCATTGTGCACGACCAGACAGCATCATCCACAATACACACAACAGTGCAGCAATAATAAAACTGCAGTCAGTCAGCAAGTCAATCAGTTGCAGGGCTCCTAACTGATAAGAGCCTACGCAATAGTGATTAAACGCCATCTCGGGTTTTATTATTTTAATGGTGTGGCGTGTCAAATGACTATAAACCTTACATTTGCGTTTCTATTACAGCCTTATTTAGCTACATTAGCCCACAGCAATGTATACGCATTACTATTAGCTTTGTAGTGCTACCTGTTTTAGCTCTGGAAGGTTAGCTTTAGCTAAAATACCTCCTTTACAGCAAACTGAACATGCGAGTAAGCCGCATATGTTGTGAGCTAGCTAAGCTATAACCACTACTTAGCACTTTAGCAAGCCAGCTAATTCGTATTTATTACATTACAGGGACGTGCAGACAACGATAGTTGAAGCAGGCTAACTCTGAGGCAGCCAAGCAGCAGTTAGCTCCAAAAGAGAGGTGATTGGGTGCAGATGTTTCCCCCTCAGAAATTCACTGGGGCTCTGAGTAAATGTGTTAGCTAGCATAAATAACGTATACTAGCACCAGACCTGATGTGGGTACCGCATCAGAAAATGATCATCACGCAGCCTCTCGTTTTTTCTCCAATAGAGATAACGTAGGTCAGAACAAGGCAAGACAATCAGAGACAGGCTAGCTAACATACTCTAAATGCATACCTGAAAACGTAGCAATACAAGGCCCCTCGAAGAGTGAAAGGCTGTTTTGTGACAATCCCGCTGCTGTGGCAGGAAACCCCAGTCTAGAGTCGACTGCTCCGCCGCTTTTCCCTCACCCTCGTTGAGTCCAGACAACCCCGACCAGCGGCGGCGAAGTCGGGGGGCCCGTCACGACACTCAGATCCTGGGCCTTTCTTCCGATTCCCCCTTTTTTCTTTTGTCCTCACCTCCAAAAATGATGAGAGCAGAGCACAATCGGGGTGCCTGTAGGTCCCGTAACCAGTGAGGTCCATACACCCCCGCCCCCTCCCCTCTTGTTCCCTCGCCTCCCTCTCTCTCTCTCTCTCTCTCTCTCTCTCTCTCTCCCTCTTTCACACACCGCTTAGGTGATTCCACCTATCTCGAACTAAAATTAAACACATTGCCATCACACAAACCTCCACTAACACATAAAGATCTCAAACATCAGTTTCCGCCTCTAAATTGCATTTGCATGCCTTCATCAGTAGCTCGACCTATTCGTTTTCCTGTTAGACTACTGTTTTTTTTCTTGCAACAGAAAGACCGCCTTGAAAATGCATACACACTCATATTCCTGCACCCCCTCCCTCATCCCTCTCCATCACATCCCTCCATCTCCCCTCCCTCTCTGAAGCTTTTGCTATTTCATTGATTTTCATCCATTTGTACCATAAAAATCTACATTTCAGAATACTAATATTGCAAATGCAGTTATTTTTTTCCTTGTATATGAGTATTTTGCGTCACCTCCTTTGTTCTGATTTAATCTTGAGTGAAAGTGAATTAGGGTAGTCTAATGAAAGCAGTAGGGCACAAAGGCAACATGGGGAGGAGATAGGGTTATACCGGTAGGCTATGTCTGAAATGAATGTCAATAACAGATAAAAGACAGTTGTTGAGTAAATAGCACACATTAGAGGGAGATTGCAGTGCAGTGGATGCATCTTGTTAAGTTTATTGGTTCTTGTGGTCCCTTATGCTAAAGCACAGACCTCTTGTACACAGTTCTATTTTTTGTTTATTCTTTTTTTTTTTTTTTCACAAGGAGAAAGCCACTTTAATCATTCCTATAATATCTAGCTGATTAATGTTTGACACAACAGGACATCATCAGGGCCAGAACAACAATGGAGGTGCTACAAACAGAATCCTTTTCCCATTAAATGAATTGTGTTGTCTCTTCCTGAGCTTATCTGCTCTCACACAGGGCCAGTGAGTTCAGTGCAGACCCACACACACTCTCCTACCATCATAATGATGTGCCCTATGCCCCCCATCTATGGTACTGCACTTTTAATGTACTGCAGCGTGTCATACATGCACAAAGGCATTCACACACGTACACAAGCATGCCACAGTGGACATACATACAAAACCACACAAACACCGAAATCCAGTCTGAGATACACAAACAAACACATCATGCACGCATCATGATGCACTCACTCACTTAACTTGTCAATCACAAGAGTAAAATCCCACAGTTTCTAAACAACAGTTCAATACATTTCATTCCCTTGCAGATACACGTCTATTTCTATCATAGTTGCCATAGCAACTGCATCACAGAGCCTTAACTGTGGATAGATTTTAGGCTTCGTATCTACATTTGCTTTTTACATGTGCAATTTCATACGGACATTCTCGTTTTGCTGGTGTAATTATTTTTTTTGTCATGAATCCCTTGTAAGCTGTTGTGTACTTGTATTGCCACTAAATCGAAGTGAAAGAGCTGAGAGACAAGATAAAGGGCATTGATACTCTGAGCCAGCAAGTCAGCCAATGAGGCCCATCCAATCAACAGGAACGCCTGCTGGGATACACACAGAGTCTCTCAATAGCAGACAAGGTCACAAAATCTTCAATCCTTCAGTTGTAAAGAAAGCACTTCTGAAAATACTTAACACTCTCCAGATCGGTCTCATATTGTTAATATATTTATGGTCATTGTTTTTGAACTGGTATAACCTATTGACAATGAGACAGATTAAAAAAAAAAAAAAAAAAAAAAAAGACTTTTTGGAAGCAGGGAAGCATTTAGCTATTTTTTTTCCATTTATTTAATTATCTGTCATTCATGAAAAACAGTATTTCATTCCTAAAGGATATATCACACTGTCTTAATAGCACAATCATTTTTATCCTGTTTCTAAGGTCTTAAAGCTTACACGTTTCATTAAAAAAAAATTTAAAAAAATCAGACTATTAGATAGATTTCATTAATGGAAGCATGAATGTGTTCTTTCTCTCTCTCATTATGATAAAGATCTATAAATAAATGTGAAGATAAACAATGTGCTGATGATAAACAGGTGACAAATTAAAGAAAAACCAACATAAAATGGTTGTGCAACCTGAGCAGCTTCAGAGGTTCTGGGCTATGACTTCACAGGCTGTGAAGGGAAGAACACCACTGATAAGGGTGAGACCTGTGAAGAATATACCACAGGATTCATATCAGTGTATCATTTAATCAAACCATTTCATGTGCATCAGTCCTATAGATGTGGACAGGGCTGAGCAACACGGCCAAAAATCTTATCACAATAAAAATGTCATTTTCTTTGATGTCATTCATTATTCCAATAAATGTCAAATTATTTAAGATACATTTTTTGGCCTTGATGGAATTCTGCATCCATCTCAGTCTAGAATTTTTCTACAATAAATATCATACTCGTAATAATAAATATATCCGATGGGATTGAGATATGCAAATATGTTAAAAAAAAATAAAAAATTGGCCATCTTTACAAATATGTTTGAAAGCCTTTTATTGTGATTTCATCTGAAGATATTATGCACTGAATTGGTCACATTTACTCATAGATATGGAGCTCAATGAAGAATAAATCACTCAAAAATGCTTGAAATTGCTCCATAATATCCCAGACACTGTCTCTGTCTTTGTGGATTATGACAGTTTTCTGCTGTGGCACCAACAATAATCACCATCATGTTTAGACTAAAGCCTCTTTGTACCTGGTTTCCATTTCAGAACTATATTAATGAATTCATTCACCATGTTTATCACTTATATCACCCAAAGTGTGTGGGGAAAAATCCAAGTGCCGTCCAGACCCAGGGGGATCCACAAATAAACATTACAACATTTTAAAAAACATTTTTAAAAAAAAGTATAAAGATGGACAAACAAGAAGAATTTATTTAAATTTAACCTTTATTTGACCAAATAGGTAAACTCAGAGCCAGTTGTCTTTTTTAATGATGGCCTGGCCAAGACAAATTCACATAAAAAGCCTTAATAGTGCTAAAAAAAAAAAAAAAAAAGAGTATTATTTATTGTATTTACAGTGATATATTTTTTTTTTTTAAAAGAGAGAGAGTACTTATTAGCGGTACAAATCTAAAATATAATTTTACATGTCGTAATAGCACTGAAAGAAAGAGATGCAGTATATACGGGGACAATCTGGGGAAAAAAACTAAATGGCTAAAAGCAAGTGCAATGATCCTGTAATAATGGTTGTACAGAGTTTTTGAAGGAAAAGAGCAGAATGAAAGAGCTCAGCTTTAAGGTCTACTGCAGATGATTCCAGTCATCAGCAGCAGAAAACTGAAAGAGGAGTGGTCAAAGGGGGTGTGGGCTTTGGGTATGAGGAGATTGATGAAGCTGCTAGACTGCAGACTACAGCTTGTGGTGTGAATGTCGAGCAGTGACTGTAAATATGACGGGATTTTCCCAATTAGAGTTTTGTAGATGAAAATGAACCAGTTTTCCTGCAATTGTGAATACAGAGAGAATACAGGGAGCAACGGTGAGTGTTGAATGGGGCTCCGGTCACAAAGTGGATAGCAGTATGATAAATAATCATCATGATCATCATTTGGTTGCCCAGATAATCCTGCACCACTTGCATAAATGAATCCCAGACTGTTAATTCTAGATCTGATCTTTAAATAATATATGTATGGAATACATCACAGGTGTCAAACATGCGGCCCGGGGGCCAAATCCGGCCCGCCAAAGGGTCCAGTCTGGCCCCTGAGATGAATTTGTGAAATAATTTTAACAATAATAACAATAATTTTAGTTCAAGTTCGACATTGACACCATTTAAATGTCATAATAACCTATAAATACTCACAAATGCAAATTTTTCTCTTTGTAAATGTAAATGTTTTCATGTATTTAGACTAAAACAAAGTATAATTTCACCAAAAAAAATATGAATAACCT
This sequence comes from Maxillicosta whitleyi, assembly GCA_029822895.1. Classification (NCBI taxonomy): domain Eukaryota; kingdom Metazoa; phylum Chordata; class Actinopteri; order Perciformes; family Neosebastidae; genus Maxillicosta; species Maxillicosta whitleyi. Next base: position 467,590 of record JAPSES010000069.1, read on the forward strand.
AAAGTGTCTGAAGAGAAGTATGTGTAATTTTAATAATATTCCACCTGTTTTTAAATATTTTCTGTAGCCTATCTGTCAATTCAATGTGATCTGTAAGCTATAATGTACATGTGTTTTCATAATGTAATTTTACTTTTTTCGCTGTATAATATAAAGAAAAGTTTAGAGTTCACATTATTTATATACTATTATGTTATTATTTTACTGGTTTGGCCCTCCGCACATTAGCTGAATGTGCCCCCAGCCTTCAGTGTTGCATCAACTTGTACTGCATCAAATATTTCTTCCAGGTATCAAAATGATCAGAATTTTTGATCATTTTTAGACTTTACAGGGCTAAAAAAACTGATAAAACATGTTACTAATGAATATATATTGTATTGTATTATATGTGCTGATTTCAGATTTATAATTAGCATATCTGATACAGGGGAAATCAAGCATTTATGTCCTGGCGGTGAAATCATTGTTGACCAGCATTATAGCATAGCATAGCATAGCATAGCATAGCATAGCATAGCATAGCATAGCATAGCATAGCATACAATACAATACAACATAATAAAATATAAAACTGCTGCCCCATCTGTACATCATGCATAAAATCTACTATGAACATTCAAATCAAAGGAGCTAATATAAATATGTAAAAAAATAAATAAAAAAAAAAGATATCCATCACTCACCCACAAGCATACATTCTGTTATTAAACTGATCCCTTTAAAACATATTGCACATCAGATGTGTTTTTCTGCATTGAGCGTGGTATTGTGATACATATTGTAATATTATGCAACGGCAATGTGATAAACATAATCATTTTATCATGCATCCATAAATATATAACTGTCAACCTGGAAGAGAGCGGTCCAGTCATGTTCCTGTCACTTTTCTGCACATTATGTATAAGACCCTCATAGTCCAAGACAATGCAGCTGATATAAGCTTGTGAATATACAACAAAAATACATTTTGCATATACTTTTGGAGGAATCTGGTAGTTAAATCCAGTATCTCTTGCAGTAAGAGCCCAGTGCAGACATTCCCATAGAATTAATGTCAGTATGTTAAATGTGTCATCCTGTTTTTAACTAAAGGTCTACAATGTCCACAGGCCTGAGACGCAGGCGAGTCGGGTGTCAGTCAAGCAAGTGAAAAGGCAATTTAAACTCAGCTGGAGCAAAGGTCTATAATCTGAGTGCATGGAGAGAGGAACAGTGGATAAGTGCCTGCATTGTGTGCTCACCACTCCCCCAGAATAAAATCCACCATGAGTGCCGTTTTTATGTAAAGGTGCGAAGCTAGTTTGAAGGTTCTTTGCACTTTTGATAATGCCTGTGGATATAATAGCTATTAATGATTCCATTTTAACTTCACAGGTTTCAGAGAAAGAGAGTGGCTCCATTAGGAACTAACAGTACTGAAAATAATATAAATATGGCATCCCCCCCCCCCCCCTTAGGTTACCTTCTCTTATTTTGTGTTTTCCAGCTGATTTTTCCTCTGGATGAATGTTTCCATATATTTTCCCAGCGTCCGCTGCTCTTATCTAAACCACAGTCGTATTAACAGTAAATCCAACAAACTGAACTTCAGCGACAGCAGTTTAACACACACACACACACACACACACACACACACACACACACACACAGCTCCTGGTTTCACTGACAGTGAAATATATAAATATATCACATATACTTTAAAGGCCAACTGATAGTGGACTTAAAAAGCTGACGCGATAATGAGAGTTTCTCACATTCTAACAAGAAAAAACAATAAAAGCTGTGAATATTTGGCTGATAAAAACCCAAAACTCCTTCAAAACCAACAGGACGCTTTAACCCTGCGGTGTCCAGGTGAGTATATTAAACACACCTTTAACCCTGCGGTGTCCAGGTGAGTATATTAAAC
>JAPSES010000069.1:478260-496238 GCA_029822895.1 Maxillicosta whitleyi
TTCCTTGTCTCAGAGCGAACATTTCCTGAAAATTTCATTAGGTTTGGTCAATAATTAACCCAGATACTGAGAAACTACTTTTTTGGCCCCATTGACCCCAATGTTAATGGAAAATTTCAAAGTGATCCAGAATCCAGGATTTCTTCCAGCTCACCCCTAAAAGTTAATGGGTTCTTCTTTGCGCCATTGCCAAGAAATCCTGAAAATTTCATTAAAATCCGTCCATAACTTGAATGGACAAACAAACAAACAAACAAACAAATGCCGGCGAAAACACAACCTCCTTGGCGGAGGTATTTAAAGCAGAAATGATGAGATCCTCACACCTTTGCATTTCTATGAGCAGGAAGTCAAGGGTTTGTATGTGTTTTCAGGTCTGACCTCTTATTGGATGTTCTATAATGTTCTACAAAGGTTCCAAATTTGAATTTCTGCATCAACACAACAGCAGATTGTAACCTCCTAACTACCAGCAATACATATTTGTCCGCTGTAGTGGACTAAGGTTTCATGGTTTTACTTTAAAAATGCAGTCCACTGCAAAGGACAGTCCATAAAAATATAAATAAACAAATAATAATTTTTTTTGAAACTATATCAGAAAAAACTGTTACATGATGCAATTTCTGATCAAGACAGTTGTTTGAAAAAAAAAAAAAAAAGCTAAAACTTTCACTTTGCAAGAATAGAAAGAATAGAATAGAATAGAACAGAACAGAACAGAATAGAATAGAACAGAACAGAGTAGAATAGAATAGAATAGAATACTTTTATTGTCATTGTGTGATACAACAGAATTCTGATGCAGCTCTGGTTCCACAGTGCAACAAATTATAAATACACTCATAAAAACTGTTCACAGTATAATAATAATGTACAGAAGGATGTAAAATGATAATCCTGTCATATTTGAATGTGGAGAAAAGGTATCAGAGACCATCATCCATGTCATAGATGACGTGAGATTGTGAGTATTTTTGCTACCTCTGGACAGCTCGGACTAAAGTCACATGGGTTAAAGCTCAAAATGAAACTGGAATTAAAATACTGGCTGTGCATTGGAGTTTATAGTACGTTTCCAACATTCTGTAACCTCATGTAATGGCTTAGGTTTTGAGATTTTCTAGGGATCATTGATACACTATTTGGACATGTCCCAAAAATATTAAATTCTTCTGGTGTCTATAAAGCTTCATGGTTTTGAAGAACATTTATCTCCATGAGAATAGTAATCCTTACAGTGTGGGGCCTTTGCACCCTCATACAATTCAGACCAAAAGCCATGTTCACTCAGCTGGAGCTTCACTGTGGACTGCAGAGCTGAGTGTTCATGAACTAGTTCGAAGCAGTGGATTTACTTGCCTGGTTATCACGACATTCCAATTCCATGCTGGCATTGGGTCTGGCCAAGCACATTGACAAAACCTGGTTCTCAAATATAAAAAAAGGGCGTGGTTCAAATTTGAAGTATTTGCCTCCTTCAAAAGTCTCAGTCTGCTATTGGTCGAAGCCAGAAAAGGCGTTGTCGAAGCTTAAACCAATCACACAGCGCTTTCCTCTGACGTATGTTAAGCGATGAAAACGGCACGAAGGAGCCGGCTAGCAGCGGGGCTAACTGGTAGATAATACTTTAGATAAGTCGGTCAGGTCAAGGTGAAAACATCCCTCCTTCCAATAACTGCCTCCAGTGCTGCTCTTTGCTTTATTTTCAGATATTTTTTGGTTAAACTGTTTCAACACTACATCTATGGCTACGCTAACAGCTAGCCACTGCTCCATGTTTACACTGAATGAAGTGCTTCTGTTTACAATCCTGGGGTTCCGGTCTCTTTTCTATGCGTCACTTACGTCATCACGTCTCTACCTAGAGCCGTTGGAGATGCTGAACATTGATTGGCTCCCGAAAAATAGGGTGGAGTTCCCTATTTTGCTGGAGCTATGAAAGCTGTGAATAGTGTGCTTTGCCAGACCGTGTGGAAGCCGAGAGCAGGTGATGACGCAGAATGGGCGGGCCCAGGTTATGGATTTACTGTATTTTGTAATTTTGCCAAAGGAACAAAATGGTAGGAATGTCAATAGGTTCATTTTTACTTGGCTATCAATGATCTGGATGAGCGATGAATGGAATGAGTCATTCAGTAAAACGTGTAAGATGGTACTTATCGTGTTTAATCTAAAAATGACAGTCAATCATTAACGTATAAACGAAATACAAAATGAGCATCATCTGAATTTGTTGAAGCGGAAAAGTCCAGGCTTTGTTTTTGTTTTTAGCAAATGTAACTCAATTCAAGGAACATGTTTGTCACGTCTGCCCCCAGTCGTTAGTCTTCATCTTGCGTCTTCCTGTTTTATTTTGTAGTTTTCCCTCCTGTGTGATGTATTCGTCTTTACTTCCTGTTCCCCGTTTATCCCCACCTGTGTCTGTCCCCAATTATCCCTTATGTATTTCACCTGTTTCTTGTTGTCTCTCCTCCCCCCCTTGTATATAAACTCTGTCTTGTCTTTGTCTCATTGTTGGTTCGTCTCATCGGTTCCCATCAGTTGTATGTTTCATTTGTCTGTTTCTAATGGTCTTGACCCATTTTCATGTTCTGGATCCTGTCTCTGCCTGCCCCTTGTCTGTACCTCTGTTTTTCTGGACTGTCTTCCCGGTATTGACCCTGTTCTGAAGTATTAATTCTGCCTCAGCCTGCTCCTCACCTGACTTTTTGACTTTGGTTTGGATTTGGACCTCCATCTCTGTCTGCCCCAGCTTGTACCTCTGCCTTTTTGTTTGTAAAAATAAACTGTTTTTGATTAAAGTCCACGGCTTCGTCCCTGACTGATACCAGTCGTGACAATGTTGATATAATGTGAGTCACAAAACACATTCATGTTTATTGTAGAACCTCTGGTGCTTCACAAAATTAACTTTTATCAGGAGTCAGATTTTTTTGGACCACCCATGGCTAGTTTTAATGAATAAATAAGTGGTGCCAGGCACAACCAACCCTGCACCTCATGTATTGTATCTTATTTTGGCATCGATCCAGCTGATGTCAACGTAGACACATTTCAGCCATTATAAGTAAATAGGGGAAAAAATATTTTGTAAATTCAGAAAAAAAATTTAACTTTGACCTACTTTTCCCAAAATATAATCACATCTATTCTGGGTCACTGACAATATATAAAGCCAATTTGATAGGAATTCAACCAGTAGTTTTGCTGCTGAAGTAAAGAAAGAAAAAAACAAAACAAAAACAATACCCCTTGCCTCCCCATTGGGGAATAATAACCATCTAAATCAGGGATGTCAAACATATGGTCTGCGGGCCACAGATGGTCCACCAAAGGTTCTAATCTGGCCTGTGGGATGAATTTGTAAAGTGCAAAAATGACACTGAAGATATTAACAGTCAAGGATGTTGAACTCGTTTTAGTTCAGGGGTCACATCCAATATAGTCCGATATGATCTAGTCAAATAATAAAATAATGACACAAAAATTTCTTCGTAATGTAAAAAAATAACATTTCACCAGCTTCCTCCCACCATCTAAAGGCATGCACTAATAGGTTAATTGATCGACCTTAAATTGCCAATAGTATGAATGTGAGAGTGAATGGTTGGTGTCCAATGTGTACCCCACCTTCACCCATAGGGAGCTGGGATAGGCTCCAAAAAACCCCACCACCCAAGACAGGATAAAGTGGGTTCAGAAGAAGTATGAATGAATGAATGAATGAATGATAAACGTTAGATTATGCATATAAATAATGACGCTATAATAATTTTTTCTCTGATTTAGTGCAGAAAATAACATCAAATTATCCTTTAACAATTACATTTTGAATAACCTCAACAAATATGAACCTCAAATGTTTCAAGAAAATTAGGTGTAATTTTAACAATATTCAGCCAGTTACTATATGTGTTGGAAGCCATTGTACATCTCATCCATAATGCACATATATGCATGAGAAGTTCAGGCATAATATTGTTATAATTGCACTTATTTTTCTTAAGAAATTTCTGTTTTGTATTTTTTTCCCCCAGGCCATTCACATATTTTGCTTGAATGGTTTGTAAATGTTTTCTAATTTACTGTAATTTCATTGCACTAAAAGAGAAAAATTTGGAGTTGTCATTATTTATAATTTATTGCATTATTATTTTACTGGTCTGGCCTCGTTGACATCCCTGATCTAAACAGTCCTAACAGTCTAAATAACCATGTGAAAGAAGTAAAATCATCTGAACACCGTTTGACTCAAACAAGAGGCTGCAGAGGTGTTTAAAAAAAACATCAAAAAAATCTTCAAGACTCAAATGCATGAAACTTATAGTTTTTTATTATTAATACTCAACACTTCAGTTTGTTCATCATGTACAAAGAGAAAGAATAGTCTTATTTGAGCACTTATAATTGTAGATATCAGTATTATCCTTATTAGAAGTACCTTAATGATGTTTTTGCAATTTTGTCATGACGTGGTTAACTCCGTTATTGAGATTACTTTAATCATTTCCATACAAAAAAAAGAAGGTAAATGTTTTCCCCCAATATTCAGTATTTACACAACCTGTACAATTATTTGTTTTTGTGTCGTTTTCTGTCTGTATGGTGTAAAAATTTTGGCATTATTTCAAAGAAAAGGGCCACAAAAAGAGAAAAAAATGGCCAAGAATAATATTATGTATATCATTATGTATACAATTGATACTATTCATATGTTACATTTTGTCAACCCACAGTTAATTTAATCAGAGAATATGAGTGTTTTTCATCACGTTCTGCTCACCTTGTGAAATACATTTAGTAGCAACCCCTTACGTCATGTTACCAGGCAAAGAAATGTGTTTTAAAAGTATGTGAAATAGTGAGCAAACAAAAGTGTACACAATTTAATAGAAAATTTTAAGTGCATCAATATAAATGTCAATACATATTTAAACACATTCACAGAGACAGACCTTTAAAAACACTAGAAAACAAGCTATGGAATAAATAATGAGCTGGAAAATGATGTTAAATCTTTTGGGCTTCAATTCAGTCGTATTCACAGTTTTTCTCGTCTTTATGAAATAAAAATCGTACAAGTGGCTCAGTCCCCACTAACACTGGTGGAAATCAGACATCTCAAATACAGTTTCTATGAAAAAAAAAAAAAAAAAAAACAACCCAAAGAGAAATAAAACAAACATTTCCGTGTGACTGTAGCCGGTTCATCAGTCCCTGCAGCTGACCATGTCATGCTGTTATTTGGTCCCTGTAACACGTCAGCTGAGGTGATATTTACATTTACCTCCACCTCCAGATGTTCCAGCCCCATTAAACTGGCCAGAGCCATTTCTCTTGTTGTAAAAAAAAAAAACAGAATGTGACACAGTATTTTTGCTCTACATGAACCGTATGAACAAATGTGTTGTGGCGTGCTCGTGTGCAGAGAAAGGAGGCTCGAGCCAGTTTTGGCCTGAAGGGAAATAAAGACTTTCGACGAGCCTGCTTCCTCTGCATCACTGCCCGACCTGCACACGTTGAGCAGCTGGGAGAGGGCGAAGGCCTGATGATAGCATGTTTACCACAGTGTCAGATGCACCTTGACTGTCCAACCGGTAGCTGGAAACTGGACCTAGCCAAGCCTTCCACCACTTAAAAAAAACAAAAAAACAAAACAAAAACAACAACAGGACCTGATATATTGGCACATACAGTGTATTGTAAGAGCATGTTCAGCCATGCTGTTTATTGCAAATGAGGAGAATGAACTTGTATGAAAAATATGCAAAGCTAACAGTGTTTATGTGCGCACAGATAACATTTTTCACTTTTCAATCAACCCTCTAGACATGAAAGCAGTTGAGGAGAAAAACAGAGGAGAGATGAATTTCTTCTCTGAGGGCTGGGGAAAAGATTATAGAGACTTATTGGAATCAGTAGCGCACAGAAGAAGAAGAGGAACGGGGAAATTATTTATGACGGCACAAGGACAAAATTGCATATGTACACAACAATTTACAAATTATATTTTCCCGTCCCACACTGAGAAACAAGCAGTGTACAAGGTTGGGCAAAATAAATTACAATCTAAAACATTTCTGTGTTTTTGCTGTCAAATAAAAGAGTGTAGTAAGATGTGAGTTAAAACACAGCAACAACAGCTGATTCCCCTGAAGCAAAACCAAAATGAGATATGACAGAACAAATGTTTTACCTTTTAATAAGGGGTTGCACAAATGCATTTCAGCTCCGAATGGATTCTCGCTAAAGATGAAACTACACTCTTTCATGGTTTTCAACAGTACTGTGCTGAAATTCTCAGCAATATTACCCACAAAAACACTGGGAAACATCCAGTGTGCGTTTGTGTGTACATGTGTCTATTTCTGTGTGCATGTGTGTACATATATTTATATATATGTGCGTGTGTGTGTATACATATATATAAATATATATATATATCTTCCTTTACCACAGTGATGTCTATCCCAAACATAGAGAGGGAACAGGATAGGCCGGGCCAATGATGGCTCTAAATTCTGTGTGCAATCACCATTAGAGCCCAGGTCAAAAAACGGGCAACAAAAACACAAATGTCTTGTAAGTTTTTAACAAGGATTGCTGCTTAAAAATGAAGGATCACAATATACTGCCTCTATATGCAAATATCATCTATGTATACATGTAATATTGTATTACATAAATGTGTAGATAATTGGATTTATCTGAAAAAGCATGAAGAATAGCTTACCTTAAAAAGAGAGAATCTAACACAATTCAAGGGAAACTTAGCAAAGACTCCTAAAACTAAACTTTCCCCTTTTATCACCAAAACGTCTACACCTACAGTAAATTATCCTCAATTTCCAACACTTTAGTGAAAATAAGAAAAAGCATAATTCTTAACATAATCATTATACTGATTGGTAAACTATCATAATTAAGTAAACATGAGATTGAAAGAAAAAGAGGTTCAATTATATCACTTATGATTAGTAATATTTGTGTCTTAACTATATTTTGCATATTTTTGTTTGTGTGTTTTTTGTGTTTTTATGACTTTTTATTGTCGTTTTCTTTATTTCTTAAATTGCTGTAAAACATATTGAAAGTTACATCCTGTCTGTCTGTTTACTGTACAAAGTGAAAAGAGTTAAATATATTATTTACAAGGAAAAGATTGAACATACTAATGCTGACACTGATTGATGCCGACTCCAAAGTCATTTTTCAGCTCCTTCCTATTTTCCTCGTCATTTCCTGTCTTCCCACCTCTCCTGCTTATACCGTCTCGCTGATAATGGTTGACCTGAACTTTCAAAATGTGTGCGTATAAAAATTCCAGAGATCCCAATCTATTTATAAGGAGAGTCATGTGGAGGGGGTGGGGCGGAGGGTATGAATCTGTTTGATTTAAGGCTAACTCGATCAGTCTCATTTTGACAGTGTTATCTGTGGAGCAAGGGAGAAGGATAGGCTGTTGAATTTATGAATAGTTATCAGTAGGTTAGTGAGAGGGGGAAAAAAAACAGCTGTTATCGTTCAATCGTGATTTGCTTCCCTCCGCACGCACGCCGACCTATTACATTGGTGCGTTCAGATTGGAGTAGAAGATAAGTCTGCACACTCCAGCAGCTCCAAACTCAGTTCAGCACTCCTGCATAATCTCCTGCAGCCCTTGAACTTCTGACATCGCCAGCTAATCGAAGATCAAACCTTTAAATAACTAATAGAGGCTTTATTCTGTACAGTAATATGATGAGTCATCATCAGACAGCTCGGGCAGGGCTGGGGGATGGGGTGGGGGGGTTGGGATGATAAGGCATGTCTACTGAGTGCCTGAACCTACAATAAGTAAAAGGTCCTGTGCAATAAATGAGGCCTCTCCAGCTGAAACGACTTTCCACGTCACTTCTAAAAAAAAATAAAATTAAAAAAAAAATTTTTTAAAATGAAAAAAGCTGGAACGTTTTTGCAAAATGGCTGCTGTCAGTGTTAAAGAGGCCTCTCTCAAATAGACATCCTCCTTAGCTCAGGCTTTTATCAGCATCATTGTCACAGGGCAACAACACTTTTGTAGCTTTCGCCTACAGATACAAACACTGCATATATTAATCACGCACAACGTCCGAACAAAGTACACCACAAAGCTTTCCTCAGACCGCTTAGTGAAAAGTGAAGCCTTCTACGAGATACTAGTGAGAGGCCGAAAAAAGTAAGTGCCTGGTGACTGTTGTCATGTAACCTGAATAAAAGAGTTGGTCTAAAGGCTGCCATACTGTGAAATAAGACGTGGTCTTTCTGTGACAGTGGGACATCCTGAATACAACTGTGGCAGGTTCATAAAGCGCTGCCCGTACTTATATGAAATAATTTTACGAAGTTATAAAACATCCCTAAACCATCAGCAGCAGCGGCGGCAGCAGCACCTCAAGCCTGCTGTAAATTTTTACTGCAGTTTTGGCTCATAAACACAACGAGAAAGACAGAGCGAGAAAGAGAGAGATGAGAGAGAGAGAAAGAGAAAGAAAGAGAAAGAGAGAGAGAGAACACCCAACCAGCCTAAAAAAAGAACATGCTGGTCTGTCCTGGTGCTGCTGCGCATGGACCACGTGTGAACTGGAGGAAATCCACTGGAGACCATTAAGGCACGTCCTTCCTCTCAGTATCTTCAGCTATCAACTTCTGACAAAACACATTGTTCACAGTTAACACAAGTGGACAAAAAACTCTATGTGTTAAAGTGTGTGCACTTGAATCGTAATGTGTTGAAACATCAAATAAGGATCCGTAAGCTCTTAAACGCGTCTTCGAGATCCTGTTTTTCCACAAGGAGCAAATAAACATATGATCATGGAGTAAAATATTCCACAGAAAACAGAAGAACAGGAGTTAAGGACTCAGTCTTTCTTGCTTGTTGGTTGAACTAAACAACCTTCCTGGTACCACCAGGGGCAGACAGAGGTTACAACTACAGGTACTAAAACAGTAGTGAAATATTGTACCAACAGAACAGAAAACAAGAAAAAACTTAGTGAGATTATAAGCATTGTAAGTGTTATCATAATCAATACTAACATCTTTGTTATTCACAATTATTGTTGTTCTTATACCCTGTGTTTTCTATAAGAATATGTTATTATCATTCATGATTGTATTTCTCATTGCAAACAAGATCAGCTCTTTTGGCGTCAGGGGTGAGGAGGAGGACGAGGAGGAGGAGCGAGGGAGAACAGAAGAGTGGGATGGAGAAAAATGGACAGACCAGGCTGTCTCCTTCCAGTCATCTCCTGTGTCATAGCTCTGCTAAACGTGACAATGTCTCCTTTCTGCTCTGACACAGGGCCAGATGGGCAGTTCGCTCCTCTCTCTCCGATCTCGCAGTCCTTTTCCTCCCTCCATGGGAGCTCTCAGACAGCCCATCAAATCTCACCAAGGCTCACACATTCCAGTATCAAGCTAAGATGAGGTGTCGCCTCTTCGCGATAAAAATCAAGTACATTGACTTCTGCCTCGCTGGTGGACGAGGTGATGGACTGGAGCTTGAGTGTGTTTGTGAGGTGGAGGGGAATGTGAACTGTGTGGACATAAAAGTAGAGTAGCTTTGGCCATTTCTGAGAGAGGGTTAAATCCCACAACTCCTCAGGGTGTCCTGATTTTTTGTACCGAAGTTTCTTACAAAATTTCCTTCCATTTCTAAATCACACCCTCTGCCTGTTATCACCAGTCAGTCGTTCCCTCCTGTAGCTCACATGGTCTCAGATGGACTATGGTTGCAGTGTGTGGACAGTGTTTTTTAAAATCATCCCTGATCTTCTAACACTACACGCCTCCATTTGTCTCCTTCTACCTCGTCGTTCTCCGCTCCTCCTCCCACCTTTATTTCTCTCACACGTCAGACTCAATGCTGGAGAGTTTCTCGTACACATGGCCATTGCTTCCATTGAAGGGACGCGGGGGGCCGACCCCCAGCATCGAGCCATGGTGGTTCATTCCACCGAGGCTGAGCTCTTTTGGGAACCGAGGGGTGACGTTGGACATCACTCCGGCCGTGGCAGACGCTGGCAGATATGACGTTGCACTCATCTGGCTCCTAAAGTCACTTCGGCTGTTTTTGGCAACTTGTTGCTGCTGCTGTTGCTTTTTCATGTAATATTGTTTGGCTCCGTGCATCAGACACTGGTCATCACCAAAAGTAGGAATAAAGGGGTTTTGGTTTACCCGATCAGGGTAAAGAGATTTTGATAAAGAGAATCCTGCCCCGCCTCCTCCTTCCATCAAAGACCTATCCCTGTCTCTCATGTCTCTCTCTCCAATGGAGCGGCGGTGAAGGCCCTCGCCGCCTCGGAACAAACCAAAAGGCGAGCCAGGTCCTTTCCGGCTGTCACCTCCGTAAAACAACGGGTCCCTGTCTCTTTCCCTTTCTCTCTCTGAGCCACCGTGACGCTCAAATATGTGTGCAAAAGGGCTGGTGCCCTCCATGTAGCGTTCTTTCTCTTTCAAGCTAACACTCCTGGGTGGGGGCAGCATTCCCGCCATACCAACACCACCCATCCCTCCACCTCCTAAGCCCCCTATCAAACTCCCCATCCCACCTGACTCCTCTTTCTGAAGGTCAACAAAGGCGTCATATGAGTGCTGCCGCCTAAGTGGCTTTCCAAATCCTCCGCCTTTCCTCCTCTGCTGGGCCTGAGATTGAGACTGGGGGCCTGCACCCATTCCTCCCCCTCCTACCCCACCTTGCCCTCCCCCCATCTGTTCCAAGAGGTGGTTGTTGTCCTCACTGATGTCGTAGAGGTTTCCTGTCTTTTTACAACCCTCACAGCGCATGCAAGTTGCAGAGCTTGGGCGGCTGTTTCCTCCACCCGATGACCCACAGCTCATGCCACCACCATACCCACTGCCCCCTCCTCCATGCAGGGACATCTGCTTGCCCCCTCCTCCCCCGCTGGCCCGACAGTTCCTGCATTCCCATTCTCCCCCTGCCAGGCCAGATCCTCCACCACTCTTTGAATCAGATTTTTTGGGTTTGCTCTTTAGAAAGTCATCCACTGGAACCAGGGAAGTGCAGGTCGGCACCCCTCCATCTCGATTCCCAGGGCCTTCCGTCAGGTCCACATGTTCCCATTGAGGTACACCCTCTTTGGGCCGAAACTGGTCCAAATAAAAATCCCTAACGCTCTCCTTTTCCCTGAAGAGATAGTTCCCATCATTGTTTCCTCCTCCGCCCCCTCCTCCTCTCTTGCGTTCGGGGGGTAAAAGTGGCGGGGAGGTAGAGCGTTGGCTGTGGTAGTGGTGGTGGCTGATGTGATAAGGTTTTCTCCTGTAGCCCAGCTCAATCTCGTCCAGCTCCCGTCTGGACTTGGCAGAGGCTGGCCTCTTTTTCAAGCTATCACGGTATTGTTTACGTTTCTTGGCATTACCCTCGAGGTTTCCATATGTGACAGTGTGCGTGGAAATATCTGAGACGTCAGAACGTATATTCCCATCGTCATCTCCTCTCCCCCCACAGTAGCCATGCCCAGGGATGTAGGTGGAGCTTGAAGCGCCTCCCTTGAAGGAGAACTTCCCATACAGGTCAGGCAGGCCACCCTTAAAGCTCTGTCCTGAGGGGGGAGTCTGTCCGGACAACAGGTCAAATTTACTCATGTTTCTGTGAGTCAGTGCTGAACAAGGCTGAGTAGTGAAAATAGGGGCCACTCCTCCACCCAGGCTGTCACAGTCGAACATGCCGCCCTCCAGAGAACTAGCACTGCCCAAACTGTGGGGTCTGTTAGGGGGAGGCCCGCTGAGCCCTAGTGTTGAGCCGTGGTGGTGCAGGTAGTGGTCCTGGTAAAGATTACTGTCTTTCAGATGGAGGTTACCAAACGTCCTCTCCACCTCACTGATGTAGTCGCTGAACATGTTGTCTTCTGGTATGTAAGGTGGCTTGCAGTCAGAGTGGCCTGCCAAGCTGCGCCTGTGCTCTGAGATGTCATAAACAGAAGATTCACGGCGGATGAAGTCCAGAGCGCTGTGTGGAGAGCCGTTCACCCCTGACAGGGAGGCCATGTTCTTGGCTGTGCGTAAGAGACGCATAATGTTGGAATGGGTGTTGTTCATGGTGGCTGATGGTGAGTTCAATGCTGAGCTGCTTTTCTCTTCAATCTGCACCCCGTGAATACAGCTGTAGATTCCCTGTATGGCACAAACAGAGGAAGGCGTATTAGAGAGTGAGTCTTTCATTTATCTGCCAAATTTAAGTTGCCAAAAAAGATTGTGTTAAAATGCATGCAGTTACAAAGCAACGTATCAGCAAGTGATTATAAAAGTGCCTCTGAAATCACATTAGAGTTTGACATCTCTTGGAAAACTATCAACACCTTTGATGACCCAACCTGCACTTGAACAGCTAATTAATTTTGCATCCAAACTTTCTTAACCCCTGCAGACAACCTCGATGCTAACTACCAGTTATGGGTTCTCACCATGGAACAACAAAGTGCTGTTATTCAGATCTAACACATCTGTAAAACTAATGACAGCGTGCCTACAGCTGTAAACAGGTTAGATATGACTCTTTGTTTTCAGTTTGTACAATATGATAGTGAGCACCAGACAAGTAGATCATAAAATCTGTGACATCACAGTGCCATCTGTGCACCCACTGGTTGGATAGGTGACAAATACTCCACATGGCATGGGCATTGTTTACATTTTACATCTGGAATTCAGTTCTAGTCATCTAATCACAGTCATCACAGGACTGTTAACACAGTGTTAAAAAAAAAAATCTGAACAAAATGGTCATTTAAGGAGTGGGGTTAGGCTCCCTAAAATTGTTTTCACAGGAAACACATAAATATACAAAACAAATAAAACTCCACTAACTGTTTCATGGGGACTTCAAGTGTAAACTCTAGTACAAACAAAACAGTCAGACCCACTCAAGTACCCCTTTACTGACTCACTAAACTCACCTCATATGAATTTAATATTTCCAACACTAATAATTACATAGTGTCCATTGTTGGAATATTTTTATACAATCAACTATTGCTATTACCTTATTTTAGCTGTTTATTTACATTTTTCTTACTATTATTGCTCAATGCTGTACACATTTAATTTGATGTAAGCGGTGTACCGGGTGCAAAGGATAGGCAAAAACATAAGTTTTTGCTTGTAGACAATTCTTTTTTAATGTTTTTTGTGTTTGTTGCGGTTATTGTATTAAGTGTACTGATTGATGTACAAACAAAAAAAGGAAACTCATTCAAACTCATTCATTCATTCATTCATTCATTATTAGCTTACACTAAAGTTAGCTAACACTGAACAGTGAATGCATTTAAACCTATCCTCTATGCTCTCTATATTCTAACTATTAACTTGCTACATGAGACACCTGATAATGTTTATTACCTTTTGATAACTATTCTTATCTTATAACTTATGTGCTTGCTAGGTAACAAGTTGTGTCCTGTAGGTCACTCTAAACAATATTATAACATGATTTCCTTGGGTTGTCAATGGTTAATGCATTACATTTTTACTACATGTTTGACAAATGATTAGCATAATCTTAATATTAACAAGAAGTTGGTTGTTTTATTAATATACTGCATCCTGGGCAAATAGTTTTAGACTGTAGATGAGGTAAAAGGAGCACACCTCTCTCTGCCAAAACCATCAATACCATGCCAAATCAATAGTAAAAGAGGATTCAGCAGGTAAAAACAAGTGGAGTACTAGTGTGAGAGAAGTGGGGAGAGTGCAGCAGACCAAACAGGATGAGGATTCAAAGAGGACAGTGTAGCCACTCCGTAAATGATTGATAAAGGCAAAGGGGTTGTAAAAACCCCTGAGTCCTGCTGGTCAATATCTTTAATCAATGTGATTAGAATTCAGCTGAACAATATCCTCCGGCAGTTATTAAATACCTCAGTTTCCACTAGACTCTCAGCGGCCACTGGCCATGACACAATCCCTCGCTGAAGAGAAAGGCCAAGCCAAGGAGACGCTCGCTGAACGTTAAAGTGACAGAAAGATAAACTGCCCCATTTGCATTCAGTGATGTACGATACAATATTCAGATAAAAATGGATGTACAGAGGAAAGCAAACCAGGCATGACAGATGGGGATGGCGAAGGATCAGATCAATTCTAAACAATGATTTTACGCAGTTTTTCCAGACGTCCGTATAGATGACTATGGTAGTAAAGGGACGCTGTGGTCATCTTTAACAATCAGAGACCAGCTGACCTCTGTCTGGCTCCGCACTGTGGTGGGTCAGGACTGTGTCACAGGTCAGGGGTCATGTCATTCACCACCTTCTCAGCTGCTAAGTTATGACTCCTTTCCACCACCTCCTCCTCTCTGTTCTTCACTAATATGACTCGTTGACCTCACACCTTCTCCTAGACGCTTGTTTCTAGTTGTTAATTAGCAGTATGGGCAAGGACTGCATTGCAGCAAACAGGCCTTCATCCCTCACTCCACTTTCATAGATAACGTTATCACTTCTGTTAATTTCACAGTCTGTTAACGGCCAAGTATGTAAAGCTTGACTAAGAGAGGTTAACACAAATAAAAAATGACTCAAGTATTCTCGAAATATGGAAACCTTGAAGATGAGGACAAATGTACACTCCTACCTGCATGTTTTATGTTTTTTTTTCCCCTTTAGTCTTTGACTCGTCTCTGTCTCATCTGTGTTTCTTTTTTTTCCATCTGCCTGTTTATATAATTCATCATCCCTTCATCCCTTTTGTTTTCTTGTTTTTTGTCATACCAATTCCACCCCACCTGCTGCTGAATCTGTCACATCCTCCCTCCCACAACATCTGTGACATCATCCGATCTTTGGGCGAATTTTTTTGCCGAAAGCGTCCTCCTCGTGTCTTAGGGCTTTGACCTTTCGTTTTAAGCGCTTTCTGATAGACCGGTAAATTAGTAGCAACAACCACGATCTCGAAGTTCATAATGTAGTGCATCAAACCTTGGACGTTTGACAAAGTGATTGCTGCTTTGTATTCAACAGCAGATTTTGTCTACTCCACATGCCCACATAATGTAACAGTTGGCAGATTGTTGCCGGCCCAGTGCTACAGTAACTGATTATTTGGGCAGGATGTGTGAATAGCAATAAGTGTGGCCTAAGGGTTCCTTAGAATTTTCAATTCACCACGGGAACACGGCAAAATCTATAAGCGGTTACACTGGAAAGGAGAGGCAGAAAATCAACAAATAACTAGCTGCCCCCTTATGTACGATGGCATATTATAGAGCGCCTCCTGTACCGTACGTGTCACATCTCATAATTTAATAGTGCCTGTGTGTGGTAGTATATGGCGCTAAATGCAAATGAGCAGAGGCATGATGTGATGCAAGTACCGCAAATAGAGAAGTGATTAAAGCTCTAATACATTTACTGTTTAAAGTCATTAGAGGCTTTTTAAATCGATATAATTAATTTGTTTCAGTGTTGCAGGTGGGACCTGAAGGAGTCGGTAGCCAGGGGAGGCTTGCACGCAACGCTACGGGGTCCTCGGAGGGAGGGAGCGTTAACCGACCATGAAACCGTGACCAACGCCACGTGACTCACGCCGACCGTGACAGATGTCTCATTTTTTACACTGCCGAGCTTAAATGTTAATTGCGGCAATAACAATAAAGTTTATTGGATTATGCTGTGAAATTAAAAAAGCGGAATCAATCTGAGTGGCAGAGCAAGAAAGGAGGAAAAAAAAGGCAGAAATGGTTTAGGTTGGGGAGAAAACACTCGAGTAAATGGGAAGGAGACAATGTGCTGCTGTGGCTGAGGATTGTTGGAAGATAAAGTATCATTTTTGCTGTTGTTCTGCAATGTCCAGCTCTTTGCTACATATGCAAATTAGCCTTTCAGTGAATGTTTCCCCTGAATATTTTAACATATTGAATCATCTGGCTGCACTGGTGGACCGATACTGTTCATTTCTGTTGTCACATAGTAGCCAAGACGGGGGTAATTTCTGCAAATGAGAGCAATCATCGAATTTTACACAAAGTGTAACTGCTCTCAGATCCAGTTCCCATACAAATTAGAATGATGTAATAATCAAAAACAACACCAACCAGCCTGTCTTTGGAAATGAGAAGTCAACTGACATTTTAGCAACTGATATTTTACACCGACAGTTGCAAACGCACACACACAAACATAAACAAGGCGACAGCAACGATGTAAAATTAACACCATACAAAATAATCAAAGTTGGGCAGTGGAGCGTAATATTAGAGGGGGGGGAGGGGGGGGGGTTGTGTTGTTTTTTGTGGGTTTTTTTTTCTGTAGCCTTGCTTTCCTGGCACTAGCAGTCCCAGCACCACAGCAGCATATCAAATGGAGGGAGAGAGCAGCAGTGTGTGGCTCTATGCTGTAAATTAGCCACGTGGTTTAGCCTGCAGCGGTTCACCTTCAGAGGCACACAGTGAATTATACCGGAGCCATGTCAAAACAATTGGAATGCAAATCAAATACCTTGGGGTGACTTTGGTCTCCTGGGATCCAGTAATCTACCCTCACCGGTTCTCTGGTTGATTTTTGTTGAGTGAAATATTGATTTCGGCTCAACATTTTGTAAATATTTACCCTGTAGGCCTAAGTGCCACAACAAAAGCAGAGAGCTCCTGCACCCATATGAGCACTTTGGGAGTTGAGAATGTGCTTCTGTCACTTCAGAACACACACTCAGGTACAATTTAAGGATCTCTAACCTAAGCTGTAAATAACAAAGCACTTCCAATTAAGGGACATTGAATCAAGCTGGTTTCATAAAGGTGAATAACAACTAGTGAAGGTGACTTTACTTCAAGAAATGTTACCTTCTTGGACCTTGGCTGCAGACAAAAACACTCATCCACTAATATCAACCTGTATCAGTGATTAAATGCCTGAAATGACCTGTTTTATATATTTTCGTTCCAAACTGATGAATTAAAAAGTGACGACGCTGAACATTAAAGTTTCATTTTAGGGTTCTTATTAACATAAAAATGAGGATTACACTTTTTATTGCGAGTCATTTAGACCTTTTTGAAACCATACAAATCTGCTGTAAAACCTCTTCTTCTAAATGCTTTAACAATTTTTTTCTCCAAAATGATTTACAACTCACACAATATATACCAATATTTCTACTTAATGAATTAATTTGCTTATTTTATGTTACATATTTGACTTTTTTTAACTTTATAAATACACAGCCTAGTCCAAGAAATTAAATAAAAATAAATAAATAAATAAATAAAAATCAGCATTTGTTAGACTGCTTTTAGCTTTGATTATTATTCTTTGGGTCAATGTTTCGATAATATTATGTCTTATCACAACATTTACTTTGTCCATAGTTGCTAAGATTTTCTACTGATGGGCAGAGTCCCTACTGTGTAAAATAGTTATCATTACAATTCAAAGATTCTCAATGGGGTTCAGGTCTGGACTCTGTTGTGGTCAAATTAAATGGTGTCTAATGCTCTTGAAACATTACTGATGAATCCTGGTTGTTATTTTGGAATACATCTGTCACTGACGTTCAAGCCTGGTCAGTCAGTATAATGTAGACTTGTCACAATCCGATATTTGGATCGGATCGGCTGCCGATATTAGCAAAAGAAATGCGTATCGTATCGGATTGGCCGGCACGGAAAAAATCCAATCCAGACTCCCAATCCATTTTTTTCCAATCCATCCCAGGTCCATTTCTATAGCACCAATTTAGATAATCCATTCCATGTTTTTTCTGTGGTTTCCCTAAAGTCTGGTCCGCATTTTCCAGCACACCTTCAACACATTAACATCTCTCAATTTACCTCGAGGCATCTTCTACATTTTGAGAGGGGGGAGATTGAGGAGTTGAATTCATTTTTATTTTTAAACAATTCACAATATTATTTGAACTGATTTTTTAAAGCCTTGGTTTACACTTGTTCAAGAGCTGATGCTGAGTTCACAGACTATTTTCCACTCAGGATG
>JAPSES010000069.1:499665-511542 GCA_029822895.1 Maxillicosta whitleyi
CCATGTAAGTGGAAAAGAACCACAGGAATACTGAGTAGAGTAGAACCGGTACCATGGAGTGGAAAAGCAGCATTAGTTCAAGTTCCACATTCAGCCCAATTCAATCCAACCAGCCAGACCAGTAAAATACTATAATAATAAGCTATTAATAGTACAACTATAAATTCTCTTTTCTTTGTTTAATGTAAAAAAAAAGTAACATTATTTGAAAATGTTTAAAATTACAAACAATCCTTTTACAAAAAATGTGTATAACCTGAACAAATATACACATGAAGTGCAATTTTAACAATATTCTGCCTGTTCGTATATGTGTGCTGTGAACGGCTCATGTGCACATGAGAAGCGGTGGCATAATATTGTTAAAATTGCACTTAGTTTTCTTAAGAAATTTCCGTTTGTTGACAGATTCACATTTTTAAAGGATAATTTATAGATGGGGCATTTTCAGAATATAATTGTACTTTTTTTTTTTTTTTAAACAGAGAAAGGCTTGGAGTTGACATTATTTATACATAATTATTTTACTGGTCTGGCCCACTTCAGATGGGAACATGTTGGGTTGTGTACAGCCCCGGAACTAGACAAGTGATTTCCAGGCTGGGGCAGATATATATGTCCAGAAGAAAAAGAAAAATGCACCAACTTTTATATGCTATTGTCAAATTGGATAGCAACAGGTTTTTCAATGTGCACACAACATATGGCTTCAGTGAATTTTTCAAGAAGGCAAGTGAAGTCTGCACAGCTATGCACAGATACATGGAAATGTTAGTGGAATATTCCCTTCATCAGCCAAATCAACAACATTAAGGATATTATTGTAAAGAAAAAAAGAAAAGTCGGAGTTAAAACTGTGTAAAATAAAGCCTTTGTAGAACCCCAAAACATAGAGAAAGTATCTTTATAGTCTGTTTTTATTGAAGATGGCATCATTTTAATTTCTTTCACTGATCTAATTTGGTAAAATGAATATGCATATGACCTATAATTAAATTGAGCACAAAAAACTTAAAAAAAACAAAACAAAACTTGATTGACAATGCAAAACTAGCATAACCTTAGTGGGGAATAAGGGAAAACCTGCTATGTTTAGTGCATGTAAACATACTCAACTATACATAATTTACACAAACAATGTTGATTTGTGTCCATTTAGTTATATGTTTTCAACAATTTTCTGAAATTGTGTAGTTCTACGCAGGGTCTGGAGTCAATTTCAGCAGACACTGGGCGAAGATGTGTCCACCCTTGACAGATCATTAGTTCATCGCAGGACTGACATATAGTGACTGACAAGCTTTTACTCTTACATTCACACGTAGAGACACTTTGAAGTGTAATCTATTAGACTGATGGGTTTTCTGCAATCCATGTTCAGAAGCAACATGATCACAAATGAACTGCACCAGTAGATGGTTTCAGTGTGTAGAGCACAGACCAGGAGTATCTAATAGTGTTTTAACGACAGATAAATAAACTCAAGTGTCCCTTTAAGTCATGAGAGTGTGGCAGTAAACCAGCGTTCACAATGCCAAGAGACAGGAAGAGAAGCAGCTTAATGGAAGTTGGCCTTCGTTCATTTTATTATTTACTCTGGCACATTCCTCCTGTGACACGTCAAAATACCCCTGATGAAAACACTTATTATCACAAATATATTAAAAGAGACCCGAGAAGAGACTATGTTGTCTGAAATGATGCAACAGGTCTGTCAAGAGCAAAAAGTCTAAACTTTGTATCCAACAGCACATCTTCAGTTTCTTTTTTTTTTGCACTAAACTATCCAAACTCCCTTCCAGCCATCGTACCAGGCCACTGGGCTCCCCACGTGACTGTGATCGCTTTCTAGGCCACCAGGAGGGGAGTGGATGGCGAGGCGTGGCAAAGTGACATTGAAATCCTGAGAGGGGTGAGACGGGGCCCGCTTGGTGCCTGTATGAGTGTTTCTGCAGGAGCACGGGGGATGTTAATACCGACCCATATTGAAACACACATGCAAACGCACAACGGCATAAATGGACACACAAAGGTTTCTCATGCAGATATGTACACTGATTATTTGCAACTTTTCATCAATAAGAAACAATAGACAGTGAGCACTGAGTTGTATGTAGGTTGATAAAAATAACTTTGTCATAAATAGTCAGAATCTCTACATGCTCTCTCTTTATGTCTCTCTCTCTCACACACACATACAGTACACACACACACACACACACACACGCACACACACACACACCCCTCTCGCTTACACACATAAGCACTCTCAGAGGGCTGACCCATATTCACACACAAACCCGCACACTCATGCACACACAGTGTCAAAATACACCAGGAGCTATGCTGGCACCCCTAACTGGGACGCACTATAGTGGGCCCCGGAGGGCCCTTGGTTCGGGATGCTCACAACACACTGGACCATGCCCAAATACACTCGCAACAACACGCAAACCTTCACACTCAAGCGTGAGCACATACACAAAACTTCCATTACACTCTCCCATTCTGAATCGAGCTGTATATCAAAACAGGACATTGTGAAATTAGTCTGTTAAAGTCGATAAACTGGCCGTCGACTGTGACATTTTGATTTGTTTATGATCAAGAGTTTTTCAGGAACCATATACTGTACAGGTTTGGAGTAGACGTTTGGAGTCCAACACATTTCATTTCATTCTGTCCTTGTTCTGAGACTCATTAATGTTCCAGCTTGAGCTGACAGGAATGAAGTGTGTTTCAAAAGAATAAGCCCTGAAGAGCTTGGACATTCTCCCATAAAAGGCAAGCGTGATCATAAAGCATGAGGCCCCCACAGTCAAGCTAAATTTCATCTTATATTCCTTGAAGCACTGTCTTACCTTGTCTGTCTGGACTTAATGCATATGAGAGGAGAATTACTGTAGATTTCACTGAAATCCAGGCACACAGATTCATAAGAAAAACAGATTATTCTCTCCTTTGAATGGAAAACGAAGGGTGAGGGAGACTTTAGGCAAGACATTCCTTCACATATTGAACATCACATTAATAGACAAAAGAAACAAACCTGGCTACTGCTATTTGTCCCTACAGCAAAGCCTGAGGCAAAATGTGTTCACTGTGTGTTGGGTGGTAAACTGAGAGCTTCAAATTAGATTTTTTTGAAGATAAATTTGGTTTATTACTTTATCACTGAGTTTCACAAGATGGATCTGAGACCTAGAACCTTGGCATGCTGCAGGATCACTGAAAATGCAGTCAATGAAACAAAAAACAGTCAGATGGTTAGCCAAGCTTGTTTTAACAAAGAAAAAAAATAACTGTGCGTGCACGTGATCTAGTGGAATGATATTCCTGTGGCCTTCAATTAGCTTTCTAGTTCAACTAAACTTGAAATACGTTTTAATATATGCATTCTGGTGCATTCTTTAGTAATTAGAAATGCAATTCATCCCATCAACACAGCGGTATGCATGACAGAGTCTCTATTTACTGAGTGCATTCAATTACGCTGTGTCTATGAATAAAACAGGGAGGAAGCAGCGTGTTGCCTCACCGTCGCCAAAGAGCTGCAGGATGGCCAGGTCTACATGTCTCTTCCAGAGCGACTCCTTCTGGATGGCGATGCCGTACCCTGTGGTGGCGAAGATGTAGCCGCTGCCAATGGTCACCAGCTTGCAGCCCTCATCCCTGCCAGCCATGTAGTTGAGTACGGCCGCGTCATAAATGAAAGCATCTAGTTTGCTAATGAAAAAGAAAGAAAGAAGGAGACGGAGTGAGAGAGAGAGAGAGAGAAATATAGGTTACAATTAATTAGCATTTAGGAGCCAGACATCACAGCTACAACATTCCAATTAACCTGCTAAATAGCACTAAGCTGCTGATAAATGTAATAGACTTCCATTCAGTTTGCCAAAGGCTGGAGCTGGCACGCAGAATGGTGAAAAGAAGCAGTTGATGAAAGCTGAAGTGGGGGAGTGGAAGTATTATTCAGTTACAATATGTTTACATGGAGACAAAAGCAAGGCATCTAAGCATGGACTACTTTTTGCACTCATCTCCTTATAACAATAAACATACACTTTTCATGACCATAGTGAGTGGTGTTCAGGATGAAACTGCTGAAGCAATAGAGTTTTACATCCTAAAGGTAAAAATATACTGAATGTGTAAATTTCAGACACAAACATAATACAAAACATAGGGAAAAAAAGAAGAACAAAAGAAAGAACAATTGTTGTGCCTGAAAGGGAATAGGAAAAAGCCAACACTTATCCAGTCCCACCCCCCGATTCCAGTCCTCAGACTGTTAGTGCTTAATCACAACATGAGCTTATGATCATCTATAAACACATCCCTACAAACATGCACACACATACACATACAGTCACATACACACCAGTTTATATCTACATCTGGACACCGGCTGATGTCTACTTCCAGCCCATTCCAAAGCTTGACCCCACACACTGATACACACAAATTGTACGTACAAATGTACATTTGTATTCATTAATGTTAACATTTAGGTTAACCACAGGGCAACAACTGCAGCGTAAAATATACAGTGTAATGATGCTAAATTCTTATTGCTATGCTACCGGACTTTCTTAGCTACAATAAAAAGATTAATGGTTAACTTAGTTTATTATTCACATTGGGAAACCCATCTTAATACAACACACACGCACATTTATTATAAGTACCTTTAAAGTGTTGTTAGTTAAACCTAATAATCACAACTGTCAGGACAAAATACATGCCGTCTTATATATATCAAACATACTGACACTCTTAAACCTTGCATTTTACCCAGCTCCACACTCCTCAATAATATACTGAAAGATTTGTAGCTCCCAAAAGCCAAGGTTGAGACAGCCAAATGCCAGACTCAAAGTTTCAGAACCCACAAATGAATGAGGGGTGTTCCACAGGATCAGTTTCGACTCTACTTTACTGTGCAGGTCCTCACCCAGACTTGAGACTCTGCAGGGCCTCGTTGACATTCCTCTGATGAAACTTCGTCATGTATGAATGCATCTCTGGATAATTGTTCCTAATGTTTCTCTCTGTGCTCCCATTTGGGACGGTGCCAAACCGGAATGGAGGTGAGAAGTCGTTGGGGCTTTGGAACTAAAAAAAAAAAAAAGAAAAGCATGTAAAACCATTACAGGCACAAAAGGAATCAAAATGGTGTTAAAGAGTAAAGTTTACACTCACCTTTTTGTCTGACAGACCAGATACCTGATCCACATATTCCTCTTGGATCATGAAAGCAGCCAAGTTGGCAGTGTAAGAGGCCAAGAAAATGACAGCGAAGAAGGCCCACACCGACACCATGATCTTACTGGTGGTACCTTTGGGGTTCTGCACAGGCACAGAGTTGTTGAAGACCAGACCCCACAGCAGCCAGATGGCCTTACCGATGGTGAAAGATGGACCATGAGGTTCTGAAAAGAGCACAGTTAAGTTAGTATTTTTTCTTTTTTAAACGAAGATGTCACTTTGAACCGTCTTATTTTGCTTCATGAGCTGACAGCAGACTGGTTCAATCCAGCCATTATGTTGTGATTAGCAGTTGGGATGTAATATTTGTGTGGGTATGTGTGAGTGTGTGATAGATAAAGAGAGAGTGTGTGCAGGCATGTGGGTGTGGATTGTTGGACGGGCCTTTTGTTCGTGGACAAACTGGCTTTATCGTGCCAAAACTCTCCTTTGTGAAGTTTGCAAGAAACTTGGTTAAATGAATCGGACAGACACTTCACAAATCCACCGTTCTGCCATTGATACATTATTGCGTTGAGTCCTTGGAGTCCAAAGTTCGATCTGCACTCTTCATGATACCAAACTCCCACGGCGCTACAAGCAGATAAAACAAGGAGGCACACAGAAGGAAACAGCGCTTTAGGGAGGAGTACATCTCCTCCAGAACATGAAGGATGAGAGGAATGAGAAAAAGATTGGCGTTGTCTATATATAGACACATCAGAGATGGAGTTGTGGGAAGACATTGATTTTCTCCTTTTTGTTTCGTATCTTTTTGGCTGCAGAGATCTAACAGAAAACTAGCCCCTTGCTGTCAGAACTGACACGTGATTTTGGGAAATATGGAAATTAATGCAAATTACAGGACCTCTGCGAAAGAAGCAGCACGGATGGTGTTTTGAAACCTATGCAGTGAGACACACCTGTAAATAAGAAAAGAGAGAGCAGTGCGGAGGAGGCGGAGGATGAGTAGAGCAGAATGAAGTCATTGGGTCAGAGAGGATGGTTCGTCTATGTGTGGAGGCGGCGTGCAGTGCGTTAGTGCGTCTCTGTCAGTCGGCGTGTTTGCATGGAAAATGCCATTCTATACCGTACAAACCACGGTGGTACTTTTAAGGACATAAGCATTAACTTGCAAAGCGTCGATACCTGCACTTGCTTGTTTGGAGCAAATTACTAGCTGCAGCATTACTCATCAAACACTCTGAAGAACCACATCGCCCACTGCCATGCTCTCTTCATATTTTGGATGCAGTCTTGCAAACCTCCACCAGCAGGAATGAATCGATTTTATGTTTTTCCCTTGATGGTTTTTCTTTTTTGTATTTGAATTTGGCTGAAATTTGGTGAACAGATGTGCCCACCCCAGCTTTATCAAACAGGATTCTTTTTAGTAGGGGGTTTGACTGAGTATATCTAACTAGTACCGCAAGACCTAACAACTAATTTGTACTGTGTATGAAGGAAGTTTTTAATTGAGGACAAAAGATGAAGTCAGAAGACTTTAAGCTTGACCTCCCATCTGGTGAGCCAGGTACGAGGGCTAGTCAGCTAGAAGAGAACACGTCTGCATGCATTTACATTTATACCCCCACCCACTCCATCAGACCAGGTATGTCTCCTTTTATGTGTGTGTATGTGTGTGCACGGGTGCATTGAGCTGAGGCCTCTCACCTTTGCCATCAGCCAGACAGCGGTTGTAGCCCACAGGGCTGAAGTACTCGAATACAAACACAGCCACTGCTGACACCAGCAACAGCATCACGAACATCATCACCCACACATCCGCACTGAAGGGCTCTGGAGGGCGAGAGAGGGAAGAGACAGAGTGAGGAGAGGGAGAGATGAAGGGAGACGAGGGATTGGAGGAGGGAGGGAGGGGAGCGTGGATGGAGAGAGATAAGGAAGAGAGAGGAGACGGGGGAAAAAGGGTTGCAAAGAGGCAGAAAATGGGGAAGAAACAAGGGATGAGACGGGAGGAAGTGGAGCGAGGGCGGCGGAGAGGAAGAGAAAATCAAGCCAGAGAGGGAGAGAGAGCAAGAGAAATATGCAAATGTAGTGCGCCAGATTGAGAAGAGGAAGGAAGAGTCAGAGAAATAGAGTAGGAGTGGGAAATGTAAGAGGGCAAAGAGACAGAGAGAGCGAAAAAAAGTGAATAAATAAACAGTTAGCCATATTATCATGCACCCCAGTGTACCTTCTCCTGGAAGAAATACAAGTAAACCTGGCTCTGGTCACTTGATGTGCCTATTAAATCATGTCAATTAAAATTAGATAAGGTCAAGAAATGGAGATCAGCATAATGTGACCTGACAAGACTAACAGTGTAAGTCATAGGAAAGACAAGTATCCTGCACGACTGAGCAGTGGCCTTAATGTTTTCTGATAGTCCTGTGATAATAACGCTCCAAAAAATGTCAAATCAGAGCCCCGTGGCTCCTCTTTCAACCCGTCTCTGACACCGTCCTGCCAGCTTTTGACAGCTGCATGCTCCTCACCTAAGAAGGCCGAGGGTGAAACGGTGCCGTTGCTTCGGGAGACCATGACACTGATGCCTGTCTCAATGAAAGGGACGGAGAAGTCGATGACCTCCGACCTCTCCTCGTTGATGGTTAAGGAGCCGACAGCCATGTGGGCGTTTTTTAACACCACCTAGTCGAGAGGAGAAAAACGAAGACAAAGAAGATCAATTATGCACCTTTAACTATTATTATTCATCTACAGAACAGAAAAATCTATTGAGGCGCCGTATGAATGAAAAGCACTTTAAAGGAAGAGAATCTGTCCAAAAACTTCACAAGACTTTCCCTGAGGGGGGATATCTTATGTTCTGTAGCAACAAAGACAAAAAACCAAATTGAATTAACTCAGTTAAGAATAGCTTAAGGCATGAAGACAACATAAAACAATACAAGGAATAAAAATAGATTTTCACAACTATTAGTTCATTTGAAGGTGTTTTGACTAATGTGGGAAAATGTTGTTTGACAGAAGTGAACAGTCTTTTAGTTTTAAAGGGCACTGTGAACTTAACATTATTGATAAATGGCCTTTTTTTAAGTGTAGGACATTTTCCACTAGATCTGTTATAATTCATTTGGATAAACAACTAACTGTGCTGGAGCCTCTTAGTGATCTAATATATCAGGAGTAAATATAAGGTTTTACTGGCAGTCCTTATATTTCAAGAACACTAACTTCTGTCTAGACACATCATTTTACACTGGTGTTCAGCTCTCGCAGATACAATCCATTGTAGATGGGGTCAAAATATCAATTTTTCACAATCCAATTCAGCAACAGGTTTGTTTTGAGCAAAAGGTAACGCCGGACTGCTGTAACATAACTCCTGTTCTCTCCACAAACATTTCGAATGCTGACACTTTATTTGGATAGTCCATCTGCAGTAATATTTCACATTATAAGTTCAGATTCAATACAGTACACTCACTCAGATAAAATCTGTAGGTAATCTGTTAAACACAATAGATTTTTGCACCCTTTCATTAACAGAGAAATTCTGGATTTTTTTTTTGGAAACGACAATCAGAAGTTTTGTTCAATACTGATGACATGTTCTCCTTTACAACACTTTCCCCTTTCAAGAAAAAGAACACATTATTTTTACACATGATGATACAAACCGTTCATTTTTCAGCATTTTTATGCACTCAGTCATAACATAAAAAAACGAATCTGATTAACCATAATGTAGTTTAACTTAAGATGATAATTTCCACTCATCCCTCTTCTATAACTGCGTAATCTTGTTGTATAAACTCTGATCTACTCTGAACACAGAATAAAGGTAATGTCAATTTTAGTCACTAATAAAGAAATATTAAGCCAAAAGTGCTTGGTGAGAATATTGGGTCAAAATGTCAAATTCTATAAATAAATGTGAGTAGGTATTAGTCCAAAAGAATATTTGTCTATGATTGACCAGTTCTACTTCAGAACACTGGTGGTGTCTGAAATTCCATGCTAACATGCTACTTAGTTGGATAAAACAGTATGCAAGATATTGTATGTACCTAAAGATTTTCAGACACCCTTAAAATTTTACATAATATTAAATTTTATTGTGAAATATTAACAAAAAAATATATTTTGTGTGTTTCAAAAAGTGTGGTTGCATCAGACAGACACAAACAAATGCAATGTTTTTTTGTTCATTGCTAACAAGCAAAAATACCAAAACAAATTTCTTGACAGTTTCAACATGCTATACCCTGGAAGTGTTTTTTTTATTTTGCTGAAACATCCAGTTGTGACTTTGACAAAACAGAGCATGTGGGTTTGTAGAATGAAACAATACTTGTCAGAGTTCAGTGACTTAAAAGTGATTATTACTGCAATATATCAAATATAAGAGGTGTTCAAAAACTATTTTCCACCACTATGTGTCCAAAGTTATCATGCAAAACCAATTACATGTGAATTACACAGTATTTCCAGGTAAGTATTATAGTATGAAAGTTCTGAACACTTCACAGGCATAAATATCCCACCTTGGAATGAATTAGTGGCAACAACAGACAAAATGACAGCAAACAAAGCCCAATATCTGATAGTCAGTAGTATTACACAGAAGGAGGTAAAAGTTAGATTTGCAGGTTAGCAAGATTATGTGCAACAGTAGCAAGGAAGCCAAACAGCACTATTGTTATATGTTTTACAGTTAAACCTATCAAAGTGTGTATGACTTAGCACAGTTCTATCTCTATAGAAGATAATTTCCCAAAAATTTGTGCTTAATGGTATCTCAGTAATTCTGTCTGTGCCATGAGATCATCTGTTACCTACCATACATAAATCTATGCTAAAACAGCTTAATAGAATATTGAAGTTAAAAAATGCACATAAACTGTTGAAATATTAAAGATTATTCTGTAAAATCACGGTAGAACCTTTAAACCTTAACTGTTGGCTATCCAAAGGCAAGAAGGGCGTGAATGGGTAAAGGAAGTGAGCAAAAGAGGCATAAGAAAATGGAAGAAAAAACCCCAACAAAGACAGAGAACAGCAGGTAGAGACAGGAGGCCAACACACTTTCCACACACGGCACTTGAAGTGGACACTCGTGATGCTCGCCAGGGGAGTGGAAGAGGGAGAAAGACAGAAAGAGGGAGGAAGAAAGTGGGTTACCACAGTGGGTCATGGCTGCTTGAAATAGCCGCCCCAATGCCTCTCCTTCCTCTACCTGCCTCCCTCCCTTCAGTACCTCTGCACAGGTTGTATATTTAGCCCCAAATTTTCGAGCCCTACAGCGCACGCATAAAGTGGGACGAGACTGTCTCACTGAGTTAATAAGGCGGGTGTGAGTCAAACCTCCAGTACGTACTTTGGCATTAGAGTGCCAGAGTATGTGTTTGTGCACATGAGTGAGTCATAAAAGGTGAAAGACGGAGAGAGAAGACCTTTGTTGTCTAGCTGTGAAGTGGACCTTTACAGGCAGCGAGAATATTACCACTCACACACATTATTGGCAGTTCTCGAAGTGTTTGCGTCGGCCTGTGTTTGTGTTCCTCTGCAATTTCTATGCGCGCTCGCAACTTTTCTATCTGGTTTGCTCTGTCGGAATGTAATGTAAAAGTACGGACGTGCACGTTCACTTATGAGTGCGCGTCTGTGAATGTGCAAATGCCTCCCTGGGGATGAGAACGAGTCCATCCAGCAGTGTACTCACTTCCTCTCTCCGTTGGCTCTCTCCATCTCCCTCCTACGACTTGTTCTCTCAGTGTTATGAAAGTGACCCATGTGGGTGTTATTGAGAATGAGCGAGCTAGGATCTGCGTTTGTGTATATGTGTGTGTCTCAACTGGTGTGTGTCTGGACCGCTAGTGTCTTTATGCGTCTCTGGCAGGGAGGCCAAATTCATGTAATCAAGTGTATTACTTTGAATCATTTTGATTAGGAGCATTACGGGTGGCACAGGTCAGTGCAGCCCATGAAATCTGACACTGAATCTAGTTAGAACAAAATGTAGACCTTCTTAAGAGGATCATTGATTTTTTTTTTTTCCCTCCCTCTTTTTATTCTTTTGTCTTTTCCGAGCTGTGGCATATTGTCTCAAGGCTGTCAGTGATTGCGATGAGTGTCCCGGAGTGAGCCGAGGCACGTCCCAGCTTGTGCGCAAGTCCAGATCTGGGTCCATTAAGAGCTGGAGATACACTGTAGTTTTGGCTGTGTTCCAACTGGAGAAGGACACGAGTTGGTTTTTGTCAGACACAGCAGATACGGCAGAACTACGGCGATGTGTGCGCGAGATAAGAGCACTTTACAAATGTGTCCTCTCCCTGCACATATAGAACCAGTTGGCCTGTCTGCATCCATGCATTTATCTGCTTATCACTGTGATCACTCATGCATATGTGGGCTTCATGTGCATTTCAGATACAGGGGTGGCTGAGTGTCCACCCCATCACCCCACTCCCCTCCTCCTAGATGACCGCTCATCTGTGGAGGTGAGAAGGACATAACAGTGCTTTTAGTCAGAGTGATGGAGTTTATTACAGGTGACCACACTTACAGCTCAGTGCCCGCTAAAGACACCGTGTGACTGGCAGGATGACTTAAATGGCTTTATGTAAGAGATTAAATGGGTAATGTAAATTGAATAGAAAAAGT
>JAPSES010000069.1:515974-536824 GCA_029822895.1 Maxillicosta whitleyi
GAATTTTTGACAGTAAAAAGTAATGTGATATTTTCATGGGAAATGATGTGTTACTGCATATGGCTTTGAAAACATCAGCAGAAAGCAATGTAGATTATGTGCTTATATTATATGCTTGTCAAGCAAATGCATCTCACTCTAGTTTTGGTTTATTGCCTAGTTTTCTTGTTTCCTGTTTTTAATTGTAATTAGTCCATCTGTCAAGAAAATGGCAACAAGGTAAGAAATGAACACAATGACGGAGTGGAGAGGAGAGAGGAAAGGAAAGGATAAGGAAAGGAAAGGAGGAATAGGAACAAGGTTGACTTGAAGGACGAGAGTGAAACGGGGGAAAGAGCAGAATTCAGATCAAGAGGCGAGAGGGTGGGGAGAGAAAACACTGACATGAAGGCAGGGGATGGTGAAATTAAAATTATACAGATTAACAGGGGGAATTAGAAGAGTGGAGAAAAATAAAAAGGATGCACTGTCACATGGACAAAGTAAAACAAAAAACAAGGGTAGAAATTTGTACAGAGAACGCAGGAAACTAAACATGTACATAGGAAGAAGTGTGAAATAAATGTGGGGGTGTCAGAGAAAGTAAGCTGGTGATGAAGCTGATTCAGATGCTAAACGCTGGTCCTTGTACAGAGGAGTGTCCAGCTGTATGTCTGGAGGGTACTCCAGCCCCTGTGCCTCTACTCCACTGAACAAGCGTCATCAATTAGTAAAGTCCCCTCTGATGCCGTCCACATGAAACCATACCTGGAGACTCTTCCTGTACCTTTTCCTCAAGAAGTGCCTATAAGGCGGCTTTTATCAGGGGAGTGATGTGGGGGGAAATGGATATGGATCATCAGCTAATTGGACACACTGTAATGGGAGATAGGGCAAGACAGAGAGCTGTGGCCTGAGTGTGTAAAGTCAGGTTTGCACACTCTTTAAATATGTAAATGTACACACTTGCGCGCTTACACACTGCACTCTAGGGAACACAAACTTGGCAAGGCTGCCTGGAGTGGACAAGCTGAGGCTGTGTATCCCTGGGGCACAATGCAGCCTTCTTCTATCTGGGAAGAAACCGAGAGCAGGAGTGAATGATAGACAGGGATGAAGAAAGGAAGAGAGAGAGTGTGGATAGAAGGGTTAAAAATCCACCTGGAGGGGAGTGAACAGGACTGGACACTACAGAGCCTTCACAATACTTGAAAAGGTGCAGGGAAGGATGGATGTAGGAGCTGGAACTCATTAGGATCCAAGAAAAGTGGTTCAGCTGGAAGTCAAGCCAAGAATTAAACATGAGCGAAGGAGCGAGGGAGGGGGGAGGAGAGGGAGGAAAGAGAAAGGGGCGGCGCCGGCTGCAAGGGGAGAAAGAGAAAAGCGAGGGGAGACAGGAGGGGTGCGATTCACCTTGTTCTCTGATCAGAGGACAGAATATAGATTAGAGAGGCAGAAGAAAGAGAGAAATACAAAGTATAAGGAATAGGGAGTCAAAGAAGTCAGACTGCAGACACAATGGAGGGGGAAGAAACCAGAAACACAGATGCATGGTGGTGACATTCCAGGTGGTGGCGAGCGTCAGGTTCATTTAAGGTTGTGGGTTCAGAGTGTGGCGCAGAATATTTAGTTTATCTACACTCAGACGCTCACATTTTTATTAAATCTACGTGATGGTGTGAAACATTTATTCACTTAGCGCCATTCCTAAACACAGGATAGGGAACCAAAATGGGTCACCAGCCTGTTTTTACTGGGTCACAGTGAAACACATGACAACGCTATGATATGTAAATGTGTTTTCATAGATTAAATAGAAGAGCATTGTTTTTACTGTGCTGGGGAGTTTATGTCAAATGTTATTTAGGTTTTTGTCTTGAACTATGATCAGGCAACATTGTTGATTTTAGCCCAAATCTTGTTTTTTTTTTTTTTTTTGGGTTGTTTGAGTCCTGAGAAGACATCGTATTTCCCTTTTGGGTCTCAAATGAGCAAGTTTGGGAACCCTGATTAAGAGAAAACTATCAAATATATCAAAAGGGAAACTGATCACAGGGGAACAAATCTGGTATTAAAATGAAACCAATGCATACGTATATTAAAATACTACCAAAGAAGTGCTACTTATATTGAACTTCTCTCTTTAATAATACTGTTATTTTATTTCAGCACTCATTTTAATCTTTGAAACCCTACAATTCTTTTGGACCATCTAATGCAGGGCTGTCAAACTCATTTTAGTTCAGGGGTCACATTCAACTAAATTTGGTTTGATGTGGGCCAGACCAGTGAAATAATAACAGAATAATATATAAATAAGTTAAATTAAACAATGAAAATGTTTACATCTACAAACTATCCTTTCAAACAATATGAATAACATGAACAAACTGGAAAAATCAGTGTAATTTTAACAATATTCTGCTTCAGTTTATCATTTTCACATGTTTATTATAACATACAGACACAGTGGATCTACAAATACACAAAACATTTAATGACAGGATGAATATTGTTAAATCGTACTTAATTTTCTCAAGACATTACAGGTTCTTTATATTTGTTCAGATTATTTGCAGTTTATGAAATGATACTTTGTTTTAGTGTAAATATTTACATTTACAAGAAGAAAAAATTAATGTTGTGAGTATTTAGTTATTATTATTTATTATATTATTATTTATTTATTAAGTTATTACAATAGTATTTTACTGATCTGACCCACCTGAGATTGAATTGGTCTGAATGTGGAACCTGAACTGAAATGACTGTTAATATCTTAATATCTATTTTTACATTTTCATCCTAAGGGCCAGACTGGACCCTTAGGCAGGCTGGATTTGGCCCCCGAACCGCATTTTTGACACCTGTGATCTAATGCACGCCATGTTAATCAGTCTTAAAATGATTGATAAGATCTGATGGAGGTATAGAAAGTGTTGATTGACAGGTCTGATTGACAGCTTGCTACTGCTGAGTTTTCAGGTTTCTGTTTATTAAAATTAATTGATTGACACTGTGATTAATAACTTAACTCTAATAAGTCTGTAAAGCAATTTTCTTAAGCAAATTCTTGATGAGGTTCATCATTTAACAGAACCCCTAACCATTTACTGCAGCTCATTTTCATTGTAGTTCCACATCCAGCCCAATTTCATCTAAAGTGGGTCAGACTAGACCAGTAAAATAATAGTATAATAGGCTATAAATAATGATCCAATATTTTTCTCTTTGTTTTAGTGCAATTTTTTAAACATGAATTTATGAAAATATTTGCATTTCTATACTATCCAAAGAAAAAGCTTTGAAAAAACTGAAATTTCTCAAGAAAATTAAGGACATTTTAACAAGATAATGCCTCAAGTTATCATTTATACATGTGGATTATGGATTGAACCTAAAAAGGTACAAAACAGTAACTGATGGTTTGGTCATGTAAATATTTTTCATAATTTAATGCTTTTTTGCACTAAACCAAAGAGAAAAATTTGGAGTTGTCATTATTTATAGATCTTTTTTTTTTTTTTTCAATTAACCAAGAATAAAATCATTAATAGTTATTATTTATAGGTTATTATGTTATTTTACTTGAGATTACATGGGTCTGTATGTGGAACCTGAACTAAAACGAGTTTTGACACCTTTGATTTATTAATATCTTCAGTTTAATTTTTGAAATGTGCAAATTCACCCTGCGGGGCGCATCTTTGACATTCCTGTTTTTGAAGATAAACTCCTGGCTCTTCAAAAACCAGTGGGTGACATGAAAAGGGTGAAAATGAAGCCAGTGTGGAAGTATGTTAAAGTAGTAAAACCACTGATGAGTCAATAATAGTGAATGATAGTTTTTTAGGAGTCACTGCAGGACCTCCATCATCATGTGACTTTATTTTCCTCTTTTTATTCGATCTTTGGGCAGAGAAGTGATGATGTCAGCCATGTCATGTTTTGATTGACAGGTATGTATGACCACTTGCTTTTTTTTTTTTTTTTTTTTGGACACAATTTAATTCAGTATTTTGCTGTCATTGAAAAAAACTAAATAAATAAATAAATAAAGCAGTGTCCAAACTACCATAGCACATGATACTACGGCAACCAAGAGAGCTCCTAGCTGCTGCATTTATGCACACTGACATCTTGTCATAAGATACAACAACAAATAAAGGAATAGTAATATAAGAAGTATACTGTAAAATGAAGTAGCATTAGCTGACCCATGACGCCTCACAGACACAAACAGACGATGTAACACTTTTTTGGTCCATTTCTTAGCTCCAGTCTATGAGGTTGACTAACGTTTGATTCACAGTTACACACAGTGACATGTGGACGCCTGTGCATGTGCTGATCATTGAATGTATAAAAGAAGTCATCGTCATCTGTTCTGAAGCCTTGAGGTTTCTTTTTGGCTGTCACCATTTTGGCTTTTTAAACTAGAGGATGGAGCTGAGGAGGTGTGAAAGGAGAAACCTGCCAAGCTGCAGCTACTGTACTTAAAAAGAAACAAGGCTGCTCACTGGAGACGTTATAACAAGAGTCATTTCAGCTACTTGTTAAATGTAGTTAAAGTTGTGATAACATTCCTGTATGATCTGTTTTATTATTATTATTATTATTATTATATTCTCACTATTACTAACTACTCCTTTTAAAAATATATCAAATACTGGAGATAATATTCTGTTTTAGCACTATAATAACAACAATAATAATAATAACTTTATTTATATAGCACCTTTAAAAATTGAGTTTACAAAGTGCCTTACAGACAGTAAAAAGGGCACAAGATATACAAGATATAAACAGAGATACTAATAAACATTATATATTAACAAATAGCTAAAACAAGATATATTAAATATTCAGCATTCAGGGGTGACATCATGACATAAAAGACATGACATTATGACTTATTATTTGACTTTGTAACTTGTTTTTGTTTTATTTATTTATTTTTTTCCCTGTTTTATCTGCCTGTTAGGCTACCTCTTGGCTTACCTGGTATATATAAATGTTAAATAAATAAAACATTAAAATCAACTTTAGGTAATGTATTAGATTATAATGAGTAAGCTAGTACTGATAGTTAGAATGATGAATAAAGATATTCTATTCTATTTTATTATTATTGCAGTATTAACAATAACCAATGCAGCTGCCTTATGCTAATAGGACACATTTATTAAATATTTACTTGATTAACCAAACCCTTTGACAGTGTTACAAGTGCAACCTCTTGTCCACAGAAACGGTACAGCTGTCTGTTAGGAAGGAAACATTTCATTCAATAAACAAAAGTGAAGAAAATCTGATTCAGCGAGTGATCTGTCAGTAACACCATTTGATCACAGCCAGGCACGACGGACCTCAAAGACCTCTATCGGCTCCACTATCTGATAAATGGAGGAAATACATTACAAAAGGGCCACAAGCACACTTATAAGATGGTATAAATAAAAGAGAATGAGCCCATAATGACTCTTGGAAATAATTAGTGACTGTAGAGAGAAGTTGACAAGTTGAATGGGAGTCTTTTAGAGCCAGAGTTTCTTGGAGCCAGCATGTTGCAGCTGTCGGTGGTATTTCACTTTAAGATATTTCCGCACTGGCTTCAATTTTAAGCCGTGGTTATTGCGCCGTGTTTGTGATAGTTTTTTTTTTTTAATCGCTCGCTTCCATGTTGGTTCTGACAGCAACCAAAATGTCTTGTTGCCTCTTCTCCACAGAAACAAGCGATAAATAAAAGAACACTTGCGTTATTTTTGGAAGGCAGGCTTCAAGTGCTTCACACACAAAGACGGCTGAGTTTGTAAAAGCACTACATAAACGACATTTAGTATGTTGTAGTTTATCAAACGTATAAAATAACTGCAGAATAGCATTCTTGGTGCAGCACCACTCTGGAGCCTCAGCTGCAGCGTCTTGCTCAAAGGCACCTTTGTCGAGTTGATAATATCTAATCAGCATAGCGCTTATAAAGCTTAAGGCTTAAAATGCTTAAAAAGAGAAAATCAAATGATAAGACACGCAGATAGAAAAGCACAGAGAGACACTCATCAGCCAATCAGGACACGACTAACTCACTGGCACGACTCATTCATTTACTTTATCACCTAAAGCCAGCAAATATAACAAGTTGGCATGACAACAGGGCGACAAATTCATGAAAGGCAATCTGGTTTAGTAGTGAAATTCAGTCCTGCCATGACTGATTTATGCCGGGGTTTTTTTGTTTTTTTTGTGCGTGTGTGTGTTTGTTTCTTCAAAAAGCAGGCACACATGCATCCAAAGACACTGCGTCCTCTCCTCTGCCTCACCCTGTCCCACTGTCTCTCCTTGTTGAGCAGAATGATGACCAGCTTGGGGTGCATCTGGTATCCGTCCTCGCTGAACGACAGATTACGCCCCTCAAACGTCACATTCATCAGGTACCTGTAGAGGGAAACATAGAGCACAGAGACACATATCACTTGCTGAAAAATATCTCGGTGGGTGACAGCTCCCCATTTTTTATTCACTCTATATATCTGTATCTTTTCTCACCCAATGACTCAATTTCCCCAAACATTCAAGTTCCATTGTACATCTGTTTATTTTTTAAGCATCCATCATTTCAGACAAGCCCACGGACTAACCACAAATGCATCATCTGCTATCAGCTTATGTCTAATCAGCTTTTCCATAAATAGATTAATATACATTAGTCATCAGCAGCAGACAGATATTCGAACTCGATGTTAAAAGATGATTTTAAGACAGAGCTGAAGAAAATTAAGTTTCATAAATCAACGCTCCAATTATCCTAAATGGTACAAATTTTCATTTATTTTAGATTTTTTTGTCTTGATGTACGAGAGGAAACAAGGACAGTATGGGAGGACACGACCTGTATCCGCTTGATTTGATACACTCCCACATTTTATATTAAATAGATACACATTTATAATTACACACCGCTGTCGATAAAGCTACAATGAAGTTGTTTTTGTTCTGTTTTTTTTTTTACCACTTCCTCTTCTTATATAATCATAGAATAGAAATAGAATAGATCTTTACTGTCAATGTTACAGTGAAAATCTGTTAAGCAGCAGCATTGCAGAAAAGACTATATGAAAATATCACACAAAATACAGAATACTAATTGTACCTGGTCAATGGGGGTTACTGATGTGTATAAGTAAGAATAAAAAACAGAAAATGTGTGTGAAAATCATAATCATTGCAACTTTATGGGCAACAATGTATAAATTATATTCAGCAATATAAGCACATGTTACATTTTGATAGTGAATCTTGTTGGTTCCAGTTGATGAATCATAAAATACAGAGGATTCTGGAGAGAGGCAATGTTTGTACCCGTTGTCAAATGTAAAGTAACTATAAGGTACATCAATAGCAGCTTGTCAGATTAGTACGTGTGTGTGTGTGTTTGTGTGTATCTGTGTTATCTGAGTTTGTGTTGCGCTGTGTGTGTCTGCTTTAGTCTGTGTGTTAGAGAAAGAAAAACCGAGAGAAAGCAGCATTGTTTCTGTCAGGTGAAATCATTTCACCTCCCTCTGCCTAAACAGAACACACACGCGTGCGTAGACACACAAACACTCTCTTAGTACTGTATTCTCTAGCAGTGATTATGGTGAATGTGCGTGGGAGTGTGTTAGTATGTGTATATGAGAGCAGGGATGTTTATGTCAGGTGGACTCAAATCACTTCACCGTCATCCCACACACACACACACGCACGCACGCACGCACGCACACACACACACTTAACTCTTTCAGTCCCTTAGCCTTTACTTTCTCTCTTTCCTTCGCTGTGATTGTTTCCATGGAAACACTCTGCCTCAAAACTGTGCATACCATGTATATGTAGATGAATACATAAATAACAAAAAAGCTGTATGTGTGTGTCTGAAAGATAACCCTGGTACCAGCAGCCTGAATGGGTTTGTACATCATGTGGAATCATCATCATCATCATCATCAGATCTTCTACACAGGATCACCCACACAGCACAATAAAGTTGCATTTTTGCTTAGTAGGGAGAGCAATGAACCTGAAACTCACTGCAGGTACACACCTTTCAGAAACATCAGAGTCTAATTAGTGTGTCTGTTTTGCGTTTGTTCACACACATGATCAGACATCACTATTATGTTGAGCTGAGGTCTGTTTATGCGGCTGTGTGTGACCGCACACTAATTCAACGCACAAACATACTCTGGGCTTTCTTTTTTTGAGGCAAAATGTGGGATTTTTGTGTTTGTCATAACAATTAACACTTTCATTTTTATGACTGCCTCATTACTTTAGTCTTGTTTTGTTTTCTGTGTGTATGAAAATTAATAATTAAGAAAAATCAATTACATTATTTATACTCTGTATCTGTGTATCTATCTATAGACTGAACTGTGTAATAATCCAGCAATTACCCTAATGTTATCTTCCTTATTCTATTTCCTGAATTAAATATTGATATTTTCAATGGGCTGTGATGATCCTGCATCGTAGCGTCTCATGCAGCCCCATGTGTCCAGCTAACAGACCCGTCCTGTAGAGCCTTGGCACTGATACAAAGAGCACAGAATCTGCTGCATAAATCATAAGCCATTTACAAAATGACTTGACGCTGTGCCCCCTTTAATCTTTACTAGGAAAGCTATTGTTACGTGCTACATCGCAGGGTCATTGTGTTTGCATGCGTGTGTCTGCATTTGTGTGCATCCTACATGCACTGACAGCGGTAACAGAGCGAAACACAAGCATATGTGTGTTGCTATGGCATCCACAACTACTGTGACTTCGAAGCCTATCTGCTGCGTTACTATGGTAACGGTAATCTCGCAGAGGGTGGGAGGGAGAGAGACTCGGAGAGAGAATGAGTATGGGTGATATTTGCTACTAGACTACAACAGTCTCGTCACTTTTCGCCCATCTCAGTGTAACTACTGTGTTTACGCGGGGCTGCGTCCTGCCACCTCATCTCCACATATGTGAGCTGGCCCCTGAGCAGGTCCGCTGGGGTCGCTGGGTGTTAAGTGCTATGCTCCCAGCTGGATGACAACTTCACTGCGGTCTTTGCCATGCCAGAGATGCCAGACAATTGTGTTTCCAGAAGCCGTGGCTACAACATGCTAGGAATGCAACACACATACTACAGTATAATGTGTGTGTGCAGGGTATGATAAGACACTGGCACACGCCCCGTTTTTTTGGATATGTGGTTGAACCCGTTATTTCTAGCTCAAGCTAGAGAAGAATACATGTACTGTACTATACAGCTGGTAAATTAAAATTCAAGGCGCAGTAGCCGCTGACTCCACCTGGTGAATGAACGCTAGTGACACCGACTGGACCGACAGTGACACTTAACCTTCCATTACCAGCCATGTGTTTTTCAGCATCAAGGTCATTTTAGTGATTTTTTTTTTTTCCATCTTATTTGACTAAAATTCCTACTTTAAATCAGAACATGCTTACACACACACACATGCAGATACTCATACACACACAGATAAACACTTGCCATGCTAACTCCATGGCCTGACACAGATAGGATTTAGCGCATGTTCTGATGTAAATAATGGAGGAGCTGTGTGAAATATTGATAAGTCATTTTTAATAAATTAACCCTGATATGAATTAGTCATGAATTACACTCCTTAGCAATTACTGTGGTGCAATGTACTTATTGGATTTGTAGAGGGGGGGGGATCTATATGGAAAATGATAACATAGCCCATATGGTGTAGTGCAGTTGAAGCAGACCAACAGACTGTACCGTAGTTTTGCTCTGTGGACGCTTGCGGTATACAGTGTGGATGTGGGGGAAGGTGTGAATCTGTTACGTATTCATGTGTTTGTACACGTATGCCTCTCACAGCATCCATATGTGTATTCAAACATGGAAATGAATGTGTAAGCAGTGTAATAAAATTGTGCTAATGGGAGGATAAAGCAGAAATGACAAGACAGGAGCAGAGATACACCGCGGAGGGGAGGACGTTCAACATCAAAGTGGCAAAAGGCACTGGATACGAGGCTTTGATTTTTTTTTAGGTTTGACAAATGCTGAGCAGAACTTAATTAAAACCAATTAGATTGATATTCGTTTAAAAGGGTTGTGTGTTACATTTGCGTGTGTTTACGTGACACTTCTGACTTGTATCAGCATGTTGTTCACAGATAAACTCCTTGTGTTTTGTTCATACATATTATTTTTAACTTCTTTTGTGTATTGTATTTCTTCCCTTTTTTTATTTACCCCCTTTGGGAGAGGTAGTAGCTCCTAAATATTATTATTATGCTATTCCTTTGTGTTGTTTATGTCTTTGTAACAGTTTCAGTTGATTTCAGACACATTTCAGAACATAATACAAAACATAGGGGACAATAACAATAATAAATAATAATAAAGAAACAAGTTAAACAAACAAATAAATAAATAGAATAATAGAAAAAAGAACAATTGCGTCTGAAAGGGAGTAGGAGGAAGCCAACGTTTATCCAGTCCCACCCCCGGATTCCAGTCTTCAGACTGTTAGTGCTTAATCACTTACTTTACAACATAAGATTACGATTATTTATAAACACAACCCTACAAACATGTACACACATACACATATACATACACAGCAGTTTATATCTATACGTGTACACCAACTCACATCCACAGCAACATGTACACACACACATACCCTACAATAGAACAACCTCACCATCCAATAATATTCACACCCTTCCTTGAGCCACATATTGTGAAGAAATATTTCTTTGCACTTTTTAAAATTGATTTATGCCCCTTACATTTCTACCTTTAAACACCTATGAAGATTTATTTTGGCAGTGACATTTTTCAGTGAAAATCAGGCTTTTTAAAATGACTGATTACGTTGATGCTTAAGAAGCTCAGATTAATTAAAGGTTATTATGTCAAAACTGAGAAAAAAAGTGACAAACTTGTGTCTTTTGTACACAAATTCCAAAAGATACACAATGAGTTCACAGAATTTCAACATTTCTATGGTCACTTTGACAGACATATTCTACTGAAGTGTCAGAATATCATCAGCAAGATAACACCAACAGCTTCTACTAAATACTGTTAACCAGTCAGCAACACACTGTCACCAATGACACACAGAACTGTTAGACAATGCAAATGTTAACACACAAACAGACACAAGTGAGGATTGGGAAAAGTCTCTTTTTATATCACTCGTTTGTTGTATCTTGTGTTTCATTTTTGTGTCCAATTATCTTTTATATTGTTTTCACTTTGTTATGTGTTCTGTGGTTTAACTTTGTTTTAGACACTTGTCTTCTGTTATATTCATGAAATTTAATTCCTACATCATATTACTGTTATGTACACAACAAGGCCAAAACATACTTGTATGTACAATGTTTTGTTGGATACAGGACACGCTATACAATGTTTACACATTTCTGCATTTTTGACCAAGCTGTTGTAGTGAAGAGAGTTAGACCTCTGGGTAAAGTCTTATCCGGGACATCCAAAACCATCTCCTTGGGGTTCAGGTTTGGACTCTGTGGACACTATTTGAGCCTGATTAATCCTGGCACTGTCCAATTTGTATGTGCAAATTGACTGCATCAGATTGGGTTTAATAACTTGTTGCGGCTGAAAATATTAATCACTTCCGTAATTACCCAATAGGAAGCTTTTACCTGTGCGCTTAGTTAAATACAGATGGGGACTTCTTCTTCTTGGCCAGGCTGTGAATTTTACTCTGACAACTTACAACTCAATAAAACAGCTCCACAAGCCATTTTGGATCCAGATCAAAATTTGGAAAAGGAACAACTTACTGGTCTTGTTTATGTGTTTATTTTATTTAGAGAGGAGTGGAGTTGTTATGGTAATATGTATTCAGATTAGGGCAGAATTAACTTGATTACGTGGGGATTTGCTCCTTGAGAATCGTGAAATCTAGATTATTCCTTTGGAGACCTAATTTATAATATATTAATTGGGAATGTGTTCCTCTTGTCATATATGACACAATTTTATGCAAAAAAAAAAAAGAGTATTTTCCAATCCTATTACTCTTCAGTTCAGATTAATACAGTAAATGGTCCATAATATTGATGAAAAAAATCTGTTTCAGTTTTATTATATTATATTATATTTCTTTGTAACTTCACTGGTTACATTCCTTCCTGAGTTCATGTTTGTACATGAACATATGCAAATCTAACATCTAATCTACAACTAATTCAATTGAAATGTAACCAAATATGAGAAAACAACCATTCTGAACAGAAAAGACACTCTGCTGTTATTTCAATTCTCCACAAGGACACAGAAATCTGAAAAGCACAGTATATAGATGTGTAAAGTTGGAATTTAATGCGGTATTGTGGAATTCTGTATGATCATTACTGTCAATAAGTGTGTTTACTCCGTCATTGAACAAATGCATCAGATCTTAAAGTAGGTCACACAAACATGAATCAATGTGATCTGACTCCACTGTTGTATGATGTCCATGTGGTTTTAGAGATAAACAGATGATATATTTCTTTAAATATAAATGTGCAAATATTTTTTTTATTAGTAGACCTATAGAATAGAAATTGTTTGCAGATTTGTTTGAACGATTTCATGGATGTCTGTTAATGTTAGCCATATTTAATTGAGTATGACACCATAGAAATCACTAATTTTTTCTTTACTTTATGCTGCTGCTGCTGCCTTGATTAGTGTATTTCCCCATTGTGGGATCAATAAAGTCTAATCGAATCAAACTGAATCGAAACCAGTCTTACAGGGGATCTACATGAGTGTTTTGGATTTGGAAATCTAGATTTAAATGAACCCAAAATGGAGTTTAACTCTCTGCATATGTGGACATTATAGATGAAAGGCAGGTAAAAGAGATAAAATTGCTCCACAACTTCTTAGAAAATATTTGCTTCAGACATTAAATGTGCTAAATCTTATATATTTTAATAAGATTAATGAGGAAACAAATGACAAAAGTGCTGGTTGGCTCATATGATGGTGTGTTATTACACATTTATGTTGGTTTATGTACATTTATACAGTGGATTCATAAATATTCCACTAGAAGGAACCTGAAAAGTGAATGTAC
The DNA here is from genome assembly GCA_029822895.1 of Maxillicosta whitleyi. Taxonomy (NCBI): domain Eukaryota; kingdom Metazoa; phylum Chordata; class Actinopteri; order Perciformes; family Neosebastidae; genus Maxillicosta; species Maxillicosta whitleyi. The sequence continues at coordinate 529,072 of JAPSES010000069.1, forward strand.
TGTAATGGGCAGACTGTTCTGAAGCAGATCTGGTAACTCTGAGACAAATAATCCTTTTGAATAAACCCATTTTGCTACTTAATTCTCAGAATTTCACAATTTGGCCCAAGACTGTATCTTAGAAACTATAACCAACAACCACTTTTGACTTAAATTTTCTTTATTAGTGACTCAACTTTGGTAAAGTTTAACTACTTTTATTCTGGAAGCGTTTTGCTTGTAGACCGGCGTAATGGATGAATAAATCAGGTAATGTTGATGAAAAAGAAGCTTAAGTGATAAAAACCAAACACAGGATGTCACCAGCAGAACAGATTAACAGAAACAAGGGAGGAGTTAAATGTAGAGACAGAAAAAGACATGACAAAATAGATGTGAAAAAAGATTTTGAGGACAGTGAACTGAATAATCCTGGTGGAGAAAAGGAGATTCAGAGGCAGAAACACATGAAAAGGTTTTAACAAGGAGGGAAGAAAGACAGCGATAACAGAGATAAGAAAGAGCAGAGTTAGAGCAGGAGCATCCTGACCTACTTCCAATCAAGCTTCATCACAAACAGGTACCTCTTTAACACCTCCCACTGCTTGCCCCATAAACACACACTCCTGTGGCCTTTATAGACTGCATCTGAAATAGCTACACACACGAACACACACACACACACACTATAAAAGTGGACACGCTGTCCATTGAGTTGGCACATATTCATCCTCAGTAGGGTCAAAATGCTGCTTCATTTTAGAACATACGCACGCAAATACACACACACTCTATCGAAGGCCCCATGGAGGCCACAGAAGTTCAAAAATGTCCACAGAGCTTAAAAGCACTTGACACCTTTCCAACTCCGAGCTCATTTGGAACCTGTCCACGTCTGGCAAGGTCAGGGCCGGCGTTGTCAAACTCATGATTCTCTCACTGTTGTGTATTGCTCACTAGCGGTCTCTCTGTTCGCTGCGTCTCCCTCCCTCTGTCTTGCTTTGCTTTGCTCTCTTCTTCCACTTTCTGCTATCTTCATTTGTCAGGCCCTACTGTAGCATTAGCTGGAATGTCACAGTGCTGGCTACAGTGGACTTAATTTACTTAGTGGAGCGACGTGTCCTTCTCTTGTGGTATTCTATGAAGCGCTAAGGGCCAGACGAGAAAATGCTAAGCAGAGAGGGATCAGCATAATGTATGGCTTAGGAAGTCAAGTACATGACTACGACCATACACTATTTTCCTCACTCTGTAGCAAACTCAATGATAAACTAGATATGATTTACATATTTCCATGCCTCCTGACAAAATCCAGTGTGAATAATTAGCATTCAGTTCTGAAAAATATGCTCTACATAATAATAAGCTACATTAATTATAGAAAAAAACCCATACTTTTTACTCAAATTTTTACTTGAGTATTATTTTATGATAACTACTTTTACTCCACTACAGAAGTGCATATTGTATTTTTAAAACATTTTACTACATTTATCTGGCAGGTTTTGTTTCATTAAAATTTTCATCAGCTTCTTGTGTCCAACAAAATCTCCAAATGTGTTGATATTGTGATGAACATGGCTGAGAAAATTATCCGACATATTAAAGTTAAAGTTTAAATGTGTAAATTTGCACATCAGTCATTATTATACACACTATTATCCACTTGTATGACTTTGTGCTGTTCACATTTTATATACAAACGATAGTTATTGGTGAAGAGAAAGAGAGAAACACGGAAAAAAGTTAAGTGATGGGGAGTAAATAAACATAACTTGCAGCATTGTGTAGACATCAGGGGTGGTGTTTTTGGAGTGTTAAACCAGGATGGTCTTTAAGAACGGTGACCAGAGGGTGTGTTCCATCTATGGGGGGGGGGGGGGGGGTAAAAGTTCAATATTTTAACCTCTTATTGAGGAGAAACAATGTGGTTTTCGTCCCGGTTGTGAAACCGTGCACTAGCTCTTGGATGCTGGAGGGGGCATGGGAGTTTGCCCATCCAGTCCATATGTACATATGACTGTGTCCCCATTGGCATCCTGTGGGGGGTGCTCCTGGAGTACAGGGTGGATGGCCCCTTGTTAGTGGCCATTCAGCTCCTGTACCAAAGGAGTGTGACCCTGGTCTGCGTAGCCAGTACTAAGTTGGACCTGTTTCCAGTGAAACAGAATTTCTAGGTGCAGCCGGGTGGAGGGGGTCAAGTTCACTGGCAGGGGGATCTTGCCTCTGTTTTTTGTAGATGATGCCGTCCTCTTAGCTTCATCAAATAATGACATCTACGTAGCTCTTTCTGGGGCGGTTCACAGCCGTGTGTGAAGCAGATGGAATGAAGATCAGCCCCTCCAAGTCTGAGGCCACGGTCCTCAGCCAGAAAAGGGTGAAGTGCCCACTCCAGGTCAAGGAGGAAGTCCTGCCTCCGATGGAATTCAAGTATCTCAGCATCTTGTTCATGAATGAGGGTAGGGTGGAGCGGGAGACTGACAGGTGGATTGGGGCAGCGACTGCAGCGATGCTGACACTAAACCGATCCCTCGTGATGAAAACGGAGCTAAGCTGAAAGACGGAGCTCTTGATTTACCGGTTGATCTACATTCTGACTGTCACCTGTTGTCATGAGCTCTGGGTAATGACCAAAGGAATGAGGTTGCAAGTACAAGCAGCTGAAATGAGCTTAGACATCCAGCAGGGACTCACAGTAGAGCTGCTGCTTCTCAACATCGAGAGGAGACAGTTGAGGTGGTTTGTGCATCTCATGAGGATGCCTCCTGGATGCCTCCCTGGGGAGGTGTCCATCCGTGAGGAGACCTTGGGGCTGACCCAGGACACACTGGAGGGATTATATCTGTCGGCTGACCTGGAAATGCTTTGGTATTCCCTCAGATGAACTGGTGGAAATAAGTGGGGAGAGGGTGGTCTGGGCTCGTCTGCTGAGGCTGCTGCCCCCATGAGTTGGACCCGGATAAGCAGAAGAAGAGACTAGTTGAATTATTCATTTTGGAAAAGTAAACATTTTTCATTTGAGTAAAAAAAAAAAAAAAAGAATTTCATTGATTTGATTGTAAACAGTAAACATTCAGGAACAGCTAGTCAAATAATTAAAGTTGTATGTTACTGTTATGGTTCCATGGTGTTCTGTACCAATTTCATATTAATCAAGTGGGAAAAAAAATGCTTAAGAATAGGCTATACATACAGAGCATCATAAATGATGAAGAAAGACAAACATACTGAAATATTTTGACATGAACTCAAGGATTTTAGTAGATTGAATGTAACAGAAGTTTTTACCACAGTTTTTTTTTTAATTATTCATTCATTTATTTATTTTTATTACATGAACTAAAATAAGTTATTATTTTGGCTGAGTTGTGAGTAAACTTACTGAAACCTTCATGGACTGACTAGAAAATACATCAGAAAACTGGTGGTTCTCACAGCACACCAGCACAACAAACATATGCTGATCTGATCCATGTTCACAGATTAAACTAAGAACAGTTAATAAAACAGCTGAAGGAGCTAAACTTCCATTATGCAGAACAGTAACAGTGTAAATTTTACTGGTAACATTTACATGCTTTAAGTACAGTTTTATATGTATTCATTTAATGTACATTAGTACTTATATGTCTTATAGTACTTTTATTTTAGTACCTAAATACTTTTACACTACTGTACAAAAGGGACTTCATACATCTAAACAGTAAATACATGTACAATATGATAATTGTTTATGAACTTCTCTCTTCAACATTGTAATTTTTGGATGAATTTGCAGAAGATGCTTGAGTCTACCCTGAATGTCAGCGAGTATGGGATTTTTTATGAACTACCCGAGTCACCCGTCATACACCTGTTCCTCCACTGATTCACTTAGGAGTGAATCAACAGGGCAGCGGGGCCGTCCAGTCAACCTAACAACCAGGCAACCAGCTGCTCACTCAGTTTCCAGTACATAGACTGTAGGCCAAATGCTAATCTCTTGATTGAACACTCGAAGACAAAGGTTATCACCAAACAAATTTAGTTAAGGCAGCGAGGGGTGAAGGATCTTAGGAGCACTCGCAACTGATCTAATCAACAACACAGCTAAGTTGATTATGAAACTGCAGCAAGAGAGGAGAGGAAAGGAAAGGAAAGGAGAGGAGTGGAAAGGAAAGGAGAGGAGAGGAAGGGAGAGGAAAGGAAAAGAAAGGAAAGGAAAGGAAAGGAAAGGAGAGGAGAGGAGTGGAAAGGAAAGGAAAGGAGAGGAGAGGAAAGGAAATGAGAGGAGAAGAGAGGAAAGGAGAGGAAAGGAGAGGAAAGGAGAGGAAAGGAGAGGAAAGCAGAGGAGAGGAGAAGAGAGGAGAGGAGAAAGTGGAACAAAGCAGAGCAGATGTATAAAAGCAGACCACGACTGAACAAAAGAAAAGGCTACAGGGCAGGAGAGGATAGAACATGACAGAGAAAAGAAGGAGGCGAGCAGAGCTGAGAGCACACAGGACATGGCAGATGGACCACAGCAGAGACCACAGCCAGACACACGCCAACAGAACAGGGGAATTGTATTCTGGGGCAACGGCAGCTGCAATAAACTCTGCTGTTATCTCAAAGAAGTAAGCAGCAGTGAAACAAATGCAAGGCTTTACCAACAAGAGTACAGGCAGACAGGGGTTGAAACCACATCTAAAGAGTTTACTGGAACGGACAACAAAGCTTCACTGCAGTTAGGCTTAGAACATGAGTCAAAAAACTGTCCCTGAAAGGTGTGTTTGTACAGGTTCAGATTTTTCATGTACTGCTGAAGGGGGGGGGGGGTAGTACCTAAGGCTTCACAGTGAAGCCAGTGTGTGAGGACCTCAAAGAGCACCACTGATGGTGCAAGGTACTCCAATAAATGTCTGATGAACTCTCCTCTTGAATTTCTATGGTGATCCTTTTTGTGCTAGGAGCCATCTAAATTATTGTTGTGTGATTAAGATTTTAGGGGTAATAGAAGACGTTCATGTCTGTCACGTGGGCTTTGATTGACAGATGTCAATGATGGTATGCCTGCCTGCCGAGTCCAAGTATTGACCTGAATCAAGTTTTTATTTTTATAGTTTTGTTTTGGGGTTTTTTTTCTGACTGACAGCTCTACTGTTGTACTGTTTGTACTTAAAAGTTACCCACATATGGGCAAAATATGCCTGAAGAACAAAACTGGTTCAGTCCTGATATTCTCAAAGGAAACAAAGTAAAACCAAAATAAAAAGGCAGTACTGTTTTTTTTTTCTGCTCAAAGGCTGTATGTTTGATATGTCCTTTGAGTACTTCAACAGTCAAGAGATCATATTTAAACCAAAGTAACTTGGTCATTACAGGAAAGGGTAGAAAAAACTCTGAAATGGTCTTATATGATACTTTCCAGAATGACAAGTAACCACTGAAAAATGATGCCAATGAAACATATGTACAGGCTTTTACACAAGCAGAAAGAAGAGTGAAACGGCCTCAGATACTGAAGTTTTGAAGACGATCCATATTTAGAGAATTCAGTGTGTTTCATCAGTATCAGACAACTGGCAGGATCTTCATAGAGTACATAACACTGAGATGATGTTTTGTTGTGGGATTCTCTACATTCAGCCTTTCCTTTGTGATTTATCACCTTTTTCATTGTATCATTATTCCTGTATAATTTACATTGTTCAGTAAAGATGAGGTATTTTTCTATATCTAATTTCCTCTTACCATGTAGATCAGGTGTGTCAAACATATGGCCCGGGGGCCAAAACCAGCCCGCAAAAGGTTCCAAACAGGCCCGCTGGATGAATTTGCAAAATTAAAAAATTGCACTGAAGACATTAGATTTTGCAATTTGTCAAGGGTGACAAATTACAATGTAAAAAATATTTATATTCATATACTATTGTGACTATCCTGAAAAATTATGAACAACCTAAAAATTTGTAAGAAACAAGAGTTAAATTTTAACAAAACAATAGATTCACAGTGTGAACCATAATGTTGTTGAAATTTTACTTATTTTTCTTAAGAAATATCAGATTGTACATGATTGTTCTCGTATTAATATTTTCATATTAAAATGAACTGAATGTAAAAGTGACCATCTCCATCCAACGTCATTTATCGAATTTTCAGTTTTACTGGTGAATCAACGCTGTAGAAGATGACGGTGTTTACATGTTCACTACGGTGCCTCTGAATGTCCAAATGACCATGAAAAGATGAGTGGTTTTCATTGTTGTTACTATTTAAAGCTTGAAGGACTTTAGGTGCTGGAGTTTAAAATAAAAAAATCTGTTTTGATATTAGGATTTCAAAAGTTTGTAGCTTATAAGTGGTTGGAGATAAAGGCACACAGTACAGGAGGAAAATATTGGGTATGACCCAAAGTTTATGATGACAGTAAATGTATATCTCACGTTGTGGCAGCCATATTGGATTGCATATATCTTAGCAAAACTGAACTTTGAAAATATTTACATTGAAATTTTCTTTGTGTTTTTGTTTTTTGTCACCTCACCCTTAAAATAAATGTACTTAAAAATGAGTAGGAAGTAAAATGCCAAATCTGTCCTTATCTATCAAAACTAAAACTGAATAAACTTTACTACCTCACTTAACTAAACCTGCTCAGGAACACGTCTTTCATGATTTTCTTCTTAACTTTGAATAAACACAGCCTGAAATGGTGTTAGGATTGTAGGGGCACATGTCCGCTATTTATTGATGGAGCTTTATTTGGAGCTACGGTCCGTTTCATTCACTTATGTTGCTTGTTGTAATATTGAGACATTGGTGCATAAAGGGTTAAAGAAGATGGAATCTGCACAAAAAAGTTCCTGGATTTATTGCAAGTATATGTGCAAAAGGTAAACCTAAGGCTTCAAAGCAATAGCTGCATTCTCATAGACACGTCCAGTTCTACTCTACTGTCTATAGGGCAAAGACTCTGTTTGTGTATGTGTCTTTTTGTGTGTATTTGTGTATCGGTCAATACAAAAAGGGTCAGTGCTTGATCTTTGTGTGTGAGCACATATGACCAAGTACTTACATTTTGTACCATTCAGCAGCTTGTTGAAAAAACCTACACAAACTGAACAGTACACATGTGTCCTTCCCTGACACCGTCTCTTTTTAACACAAGAAAAACACACATACCCCCACACTTACAGCTACAGCAGACACCCACAGCGGCAGAGGGGTGAAACCGCCTCAGAATATAATGCAGCGCTGAGCTGTGGAGCGCAGCGCGACAGGGGCTAGTGTTCTCCAACTGAAACGCCATTGGGACCAATTAGGCAGCGCGCAGACCAAAGCAACACCGAACACTGCACTTCACAACCAGTTCAAAAGGCCTGATGCTGAGATGGACAGCTGAGGGGGTGGGGCTGGATTTTTCCAGAGGAAGGGGCATGTGAAGGAGTGCACGTAGAGTATTGCTATATCATTATACTATTATTTATATATACTATACTTTTATTATAGTATTATTATTATATAGGGGAGAGGATGATCCCAGAATGCAGAGGATGAAGGTGTGTGTGTGTGTGTGTGTGTGTGTGTGTGTGTGTGTGTGTGTGTGTAATCAGCTGCTGCATCCATGATTGTGCTGATCTATGACGGGATGCACGTGTTGACGATACACCAGCTGAACCTGTGCACTTTTTTAAAGCTGCTGTGTGTAGCATTTCAACATCCATTAATCATCACCGCATTAATTTGGAGACATTACTGTACTTGTAAATTAGTGAGTGTAAACAAATGAGACCATTGCTGAGACGACTGG
>JAPSES010000069.1:536924-557343 GCA_029822895.1 Maxillicosta whitleyi
TCTATTTTGTGTTTATCCCTGAATAAACAGGTCAGTTTCTTGTTTCCAACCATTGTGTATTATTCAAACTCACCTAACTCAGGTGGATAGCTGTTATCAAGAGAACTAAAACCCTTTAAAGAAGTAAGGAAGCTAAACAACTTTAAATTTTAATACATGCTCGTCTAGGCCAGTATTGGTATCGGCCAGTATCGGATCGGATCAAAAGTGCAAAAAAATATCAGTATCGGATCAGAAGTGCAAAAACCTGCATCGGGACATCCCTAGTTTGCATGTTCTCCCCATGTCTGTGTGGGTTCTTCCGAGTTCTCCAGCTTCCTCCCACCATCCAAAGCCATGCACTGATAGGTTAATCAATTAACCTAAATTGCAAATAGGTATGAATGTCAGACTGACTGTTTGTCTCTATATGTTCAGCCCATGATGAACTGGTCACATGTCCAGGGTGTACCCCACCTTCACCCTTATGTAGCTGGGACAGGCTCCAAGTGACCCCTGTGACCCTAGTGAGGATAAAGCTTAACAAATTTATTAGACCATCACCACTGCTGTTTTCCACTGCTGCCATAATTTAAGAGTATTTCTGTGTGCCAAAATATCTTTTTATGTTTGTATAATGGTTAATCCACCAGTATATGCAAGATTTTTTTTTTTTTTATCAAAACAATATCTTTAATGCTAAAATATACCTATTGTTGCTATCCATACATTTTCCAGTTTAATGTTTTCCAAAAATGCAAAGGGAAATGCAGCAGCAAATTAATATTTTTCATGAATTTGCACAATTACAGTTATCTTTCATTCCTGTGTGAAACTACATAAAAACAATGTCAGCAAGAATGTAAACTGTTATCTGCACCAAAGGTGGTCACCCAAAATACTGACATTTTTAATTTTTTATTTGTCAACAGGACTACTTTGTTATTCTAATTGGTCATTTTCTTAATGAATACCAGTGAAATTGTTAACCCGAAACATGTTTTGATACACTATGAAGTTATTTATGTTTTCTTGTTTTCATGACAGGTGGTAAATTTATTAAGCACCGTATGTTCGGGGTGCATATACGATTTTCTTTAAAGGAATTATATTTTGCTTTTTTAAATGGAATTATGCATTTTAAAACATTTCCATGTGGTCTACATAAACTGTAAATGCTCTGCTTGGGTTTTGAATTCTTCATTGATTCAACTCCACAGGTCCATCTTCAACCCTATTTCTTAGTAATGACACCAGAAAGGTCGATTTGAGCGCTGGCCCTTTAGATGCAAATGAGCCACTTCATGTCCCACCCCCTCCAAGGTTGTTGACTGTGCTGTTCAGACATTTGTGTTCATTAATACAACCAACAACTTAATATTTGTAGGGAATCAGCTTAAATTTTGGACATATTTTCAGTATGGATTCCAGCCGCTAGTGCCCATAAACAATTGTGGTGAAATTAGAGAAATGTTCATTGGATGTCTTGACCTAATATGTGCAAATATCATGATGTAACTAGTTATAGACATAACAAACTAAGAGGGAATTCAAACAGGTTGTAGAAATCCTCTCCACTTTTCACCAAAGAGATCAGAGGGGTCAAATTCAAACTTTATGACTACTAGGGTCCCCAAATACACAAATAAATGAACCAAAGACTAATAAAGGTGGGTTTAGCAAAACATGCCCTCTTTAAGGTTTAGTCTCCTGTAGTGGGTAAAAGACATTGAAGTTATTTAAAGCTTCAATAGTTCTCCAGGTGGCAGCGTCACTAAACAGTTAAAGGTTTGATTCCTACTGAGTGCTGGCCTTTCTAAAAGACTCAGAGCCATGTTACATGAGGTGTTCTGACAGGTGCGCTTGAGAGATTGCGTGAGCAGGTTAAGTGCTTAATGCACCCCAACTTCGGAGTCACTTCAGCTCCTGATCCGACCTTCAAAGGTTAGAATGACCTCCAGTGGTGTTGCAAGGGCGGAGATTCTTATCAGGAAAGGTCAGTTTGTTTTGTTTAGTGTTTGTCTTCCAGAAAAGAAAAAAAAAACTCAAACAGTCGACTGAAAATAACCCTTGGAAAGTAACATTCAAACATTTTCAGTGGTTCAGAATTCCTTCTGTTGTGTGAAGATGGATAACGCTGTCTCTTGACCATGTCTTAGTTACTAGCAATTTATTATTTTAACCTGGTCTTTGTTTTTTCCACTTTGCACAGAAATATAACAGCTAATGGGCATTTTTGCACATGGCGGTACCATCTCGACTTGACTCTTTTTCGTTTTCCATTAGCTAAAGTTTTGTATAATAGCACTTCTTTGCTGTCACCCACCCCCCATCGCCAAAGGTGAGAGGAGTATGCTGCAGAATACCAACTGGTCAGACTCATCACTATCACTGCATCATCATCTCATAAGAAGAAACTGAAAAACTTCACTGAACTGAACTGGCATTTAAGTCACAATATTCCACTCATGTGTCTATTGTTCCAGTGTGTGGCGAGTTGGAAGTGACACTACACCAGTTTCACGTGGCATCACTATGACATTCAACTACATTGAAGGGGGGATTATAATGTAAAATATACAGAAAAACAAATACACAGCATGGTCAAAAAGCTATCCACCTGCATTTAGATCTCCAAAATAGTTCATTCCATTGGATATGTACTTCAGTGATTAATAGGTTTCAGCAGCACCAAGTTCTTTAACCTAAACTGATGCAGTGGTTGCAGTGTTCATTACTTAAACAACCTTCGGTTTGATAGAGAGCATAAAGACTGGAGAATGCCAGGATTCATCAGCCTCGTTGGGCTTCTAAAAAGTGAACCAGGGAACATGAGGCATCACTTTCACACATGGATTGGAAAGCACAGACCTGAACCTCAGAAGACTTTACACAGTGGTCCAAATGTTATCATCAATATAAGGCCTTGGTTAAAAGTTACTGCAACTCTGCACAATAAATGTTGTGAGATTTACTGTGATATTTCATAAGCAGTGTGTGGAATTAACGATGCCACAGTGAATGTGGCCTGTAATAAAAGCTAAAGGTGGTCCAATTAAATGTTGTACATTGGGACTTCTTTTTGGCCCGGCTGCATACATGGTACTAAAAGTGAGTAGAGATGACTTGAGTTGGTACCATGTAACAGAAAAACACCATAAGGACACAGCGAGTGACCAGGGCAAGAACCAACAATAACAGTAACCTGAAAGTGCTGCTTCAAACAGTATGAACTGCTGTCAGCAACACATTCAACACAAAAATGCTCTAAAGAATGACAGCTTGATCTTTTCAACAATGTAAGCAACAGTTTGACAACAGAAAATCTTCAAATTCCTCTATAGAGCTTAAAATTTCTTACAACTTCCTGGAAATTGAATTAAATCATCAACAAAATCATCAGACTAGAGCCAGAAAGCTTTATGGCAGCCAATGTTAAAAAGCTTTACAATGAAAAGTGGAGTTGTCTTGACTTAACTTCTCAATTCTGTTTTTGGGACTCACTTTTGTCTCTTTTTAAGTCTGTCCATCTCTTTCATCTGTTATTCTAATAACAGTGAAAGGGTCCGATATTTGATATACACTTGACCACATACGTAGTGTAGAAATGCATGAATTAATTACCAGTTAAATAATGGTGCACATACCTGTGGGGAACTCTGCAGGCACTACAACAGTGTCACCAGCGACCAGAGAGGGCACTATCCATGTGTAGCCGTAGCCAGTGATCCCTACAGAGTGAGCCACCTCGAAGATGGTGTTGGCTTCTTCTTTTGTGCAGTAGAGAAGAATGACGGGGCTTTGCAGCTTCTTCAGCTGGTTCTGAATCTTTGAATCGCCATCATCTACAGACATGTCGAGGAGTAAAACTTCCTCCAGTTCCCAGCCCACAAAGCTGTTTTCGATAGTGCTACGGATCTGGAAGGAAAAGAGAAGGAAACAAAGATGATGAGGAAGGAAATACACTCAAAACGACAGATGCTGCAGGGTTTTTCTGATGAGTTACTTCAGATTAGTGAAGTGGGGTTGTATAAGGTACTTATCCATAGTGTATTATGTACTTTTTATACTTTGGTTATTGAATTCTCTATTCAAGAATTGGTGTTTGAAAAAAAAAAAAACATAACGTATGGGTTTCATTTTTAAATGACAAAAATGTGAATCCAAGCAGTGGAATCAGACAGCCCAGAAACTGAAGCTGTTACATGTCTATTCAAAACCACCAGACAAACCTGACAAAAACAGCAGTTTTACTTCACAGAACAGAAGAACCTGGTCTACTGCTGCTTCTATGGTTTGTCTTTCTTATTGTGCAATATACCCCAGTAGGATGTGGTTTAGCTAAGAGGCAACTGTTAGTCAAAATTGCAATTGTTAAGTGACTAATGTATCGTTAAGATAAAATAGAATTTCGAAGATGGAGAGCTGGTCATTGAAGTAGTGTTCAGTTCTGTTTATTCCACTTTGCTGGTTGTTTCAACAGCGGCGGGCCGTGCGTTTCACACCTAGGCCTTCAGTAATGCTCCTTCTGGATAAATCCACAACTATTTTGTGGCCATAAATGCACACTGCAGAAATACAATATAAAGATAGATAACTCGTGTAGCCACAATAAATGCCTTTATTGAATAAACAAACCTGCGACACATTTAAAAGTGTTAATAATAACCTCATTGAAATATTATTCAGGAAAATAGCAACATTTTTCTCACCAAAAATTCTGATTATTTGTACATAAAATCCATCCTCCTTTCTTTCTTCAAAAAAAGTTCCATTACTCTGTTGTACAGATTATCCATACACTTCAGTTCCAAATAATAAGCACTTCAGGCAATACAATTTGCAGTGTTCCTCATAGTTTCTTTTCCTGGTTATGACAGGCTCGCTAGTTTTAGAATTAAATGACCTTTCGTAACAATGTCCCGCTTTTCTTGAAAAGTCCATCTTGAAAATGGCTTTAATAACAAATCTGCGACCAAATACATTTCTTCTCCTTCTTCATTCTTTGTGGGTTGACAAAACCACTATTAAATCACCACACCTACATTTGTGTTCATGCCATTTGCTACAGATGCAGTTTGCTACCTTTGGTTAGTCCGCTCTCTGACTATCCAATCAAAGGGTGTGAATACGCTGACGTTACGTACGCCTTCTAGAGGGCTTTGGCGTCGTCAACTCAAAATCTAATTGATTGAAGCAACAGTTTCATTGACAATTATTTTGTGCTAGAGGGCTTACAGAACTGATTATGAAGGCCTCCAAGCAGATTTATTTGACTTTGCTGCTGCCTGGCAACAAATCATGGCTGAAAAGCGATTGGTTAAATGCTTTAATATGACATTAAATGCCTGGAAGCAGCATAATCAAGGGAAAAGCTATGAAAGGAAGCAGACAGACTATTTTGGAATTATTTAAGAAGTATTCATGGACAAAGTAAAATTAACATTAATCTGTAGTCGCTTTTCCATGCTTTTTCCATCTGCGCAAAACTTTATCGATATTCACTAAATGTTGACAAAACAGAAGTGGGTAATTTCAGTTTTTCCATTAAATAACAAATGCATTGATTTGTTTATTTATTGTCGTGAGATGACACGAAAAATAGTTCTGTAAACAGGCAACAAACATAAATATACTGTTGATTTACATATATATTAATTATTATTATTATATATTTTCCCTCTATCTCATACTAAATGAGAAAAATATTTGGTTTCCTGGTGTGTCCTGAAAATACCGCATCATGTTTCTTTTAAATCTCCTCTTCTTCACTTTTGCTGACTATTTGTCAAAAAAGGTCTATCCATTGCAATTTTGGTTGCTATACCAACTTCACAATGCCTGAAAAACCACCTGTTGCAGCACAAAAACCTTTGAGCAAAAAATTAGTTTGGTGAAATTGTGGTTTTTCCATTAGGTACATTTTTCTATACAAGTTATATTTGCGATATTTGAGGGTGAATGGAAAAGCGTCCTGTGATTCTGATTTTTTTCCAGCCAGCAGAGAAGTCATTGCAGGCCCTGGTGGTCCACCGCTGTGTTTCACTACCGATAGCAGTGATTTAATTATGTAATGCCATATGTAAAAGATAATATGCCAGTGTATTCACTCATTTTACATTTGCTAATATTAACAGTGTACAGACAATTCACATTGCTGTTTTAGGTCAAAATCACTGACTTTACGACAGTTCTTGTCTTTTTCAGCAGCTCACTTACTCTCTATTTCATTCTATTCTGTTTTTTTTCTTTCTCCTCTATACCCCCGACCACTACCAAGTCCAAGAAAAACCTGATCTATCTGTTTTATGATTGTTAGTTTAGCACATTAAAGAGATGTACAGGGTAGTAAATTCAAAATGTCATGAATTTAGAAAGCCTTTGTATCAATTCCTATAGAAAGACTATTATCAATCTGATAATTTTCAACAGTTGAACCAACTTTTGGTGACGACAGTGCACTAAATTCGTGGATTGGAGCTTCACGCGTTTGTTTCGATCGAGCACCTCACGGAAATTGATCGAGCACCTCACGGAAATTGCAGAGTATTCATCGTGACCTAGTTTTTTAGATTTGCCCCTTAATATAAACACAAGTAGCTCCTCTTGCCTTTTCTCGTGCAATTTTGATGCGTTTCTTGTCTGATGATGACAAAAAACTTGTTTTTTTTATGCTTTTTTTGATTCCCTGGTGCCCGCCATGCTGGATGATCCGCTGTTGTTTTGGCCAGTCTGAAGTCACGTGACCTCAGGTGGAAAAAAACGGATGTCTGGAGAATGTAAACATTGCAATTTTGAGGGGTGGGAGGGCGTAGGGCAATGTGTAACCATTAGTGACAAACTCTAAGTGGAAAATAGAGCCCCGCGTCTGTGGTTTCTAAGCACTTTACCGAGACAGGTTTCATTTTGAATTTACCACCCTATGCATCTCTTTAATTTTGATCAAATATTACAAAGAAACTTGTCTTCATCCGCAACCTGGACCCGGATAAGTGGATAAAGAGTATGAACAAACTAAGAAAATAAAATCAAAATGCTTGCAGACCAGAAACTCCTATGATCTGCAGTTAAACCAGATCATGGGACTCTGGTGACTTTAGGGCTTTGGTTGTCCATCATAAAGGCCTGTTTGGGTTGTAACCAATGCAATCTACTACAAATAATAGACTATAAGTATGTCCAAAGTAACTCTTACATAGCAATGTCTGTTTCAGTCACTTAAATGTGATTACAAATGTTAAAAGTCAACTTTGATGTATTGAATGAAGATTTAGATTTGATAGTTTTTGACATGTGTGCTCATGTTGGCAGATGTTTTTGTATTTTTTTTTTTTTAATACTGTTCATATATGTGTTATTATAACTGTATTGGGATGAATAAAGATGTTAGATTAAGCACCACAGCACCATTGTTTTCCAAGCGTGACAGTCTTGTAATAATGTAGGATAATGAAATTCATTTGAGTGGGATATTTTTAGAGTTTGTTAGAAGGGTTCAGAGGTCCCATGGGTGGCTCTCATTCGATACTCGGCGAGCTTGTCTCTAATAAGTATCATATATTCAAATGTCATTATTATTTATTTACACAGTAAATCTCTTTGTACGACATCACTATTGAAAGTCTTCAGAGGTGGGAGGCTGTTCATCTTGCGTCGTGATTGTTTGTGCATGTCGCCTGCAGTGTGTGTGGTTACCTTGGTGACAAAGTCCTGGTAACCCGGGTAGTATGTGGTGACAATGGAGAAGATGTACCAGTCGTATTCCTCCATGATGTTAAGCATGACTGAAGCCTGCTGCTCGATGGAGGGGCCGAATTGAAAGAACATGGAGTTGTCATCCTGAAAATGACACAAACACAGGAACAGAGAGGCACAGTTACACAACAATATTGGTCTGAGCTTTGATTTAGTTGGCTTTACACACAACGGAGAGCATCTCCTACATAAAGGACAGAAGAGGTTTTGTAATATTATTGGTGTGCACATTAATTTAGTTGACTTTATTCTCTGCCTCACAGAGGAGACAGGCGAGGGGACACCGGTGGACTTGTAACAATACTGGCCATGATTTTCATTAGTGGACTTTATGACTTTAATGAGTTTGTACACAGAGGTGGCTGCAGCAAATTCTGGGAACTGAAAGCCACTGCCCTTGACCTCATCGATCATTTCTTCTAATTTGTTTTATTAAAGGAATAATGATGCAATTTCACTATCTATTAGACAATGGATTTTCTTAAACAGCACACACCTGCACAGGACACTACGGACATTAAACAGCCACTAACTAGGTTTAATCTAAATAGGAGGGACACATAGTGCGCTATAGGGATCCACAAATATGTTTTTTTTTTTTCAGGAATACTAATAGAACTGACAACAGAACTCATGAAATGACACTAAATTATGTTAAAAACAAAAATGCAGGTGTAAAATGCTTACAAAAACAGTTTAATCAAAGTACAATTCAATGATACACTCTCACATCAAGTATATAACAAAGGTATTATGGCAACCATTTATGGCAAGTTTTACAAATAATCGCATAAGAAAACAATTGATATGTTGCGATGTTATTTTAAGCTACAATCGTCTGTAAACTTCCATCTATGTTCACACTCTCCACCTTAGTGCTCATTTATTTTAATTTACTGCTTAGATGTGATTGCTTAGATGTTCACTGGTGCATTCTGAACCATAAAAACCTTACGTAAAAGTATGCACGCACCATAAAGTAGTCATTGTGCAGTAAAATAATCCTTGTCATTGTTACTGTTGCTATGATTCATGGTGTTTTGGGGTTCATTTTTACTACTGCAGTTATGTGTAGGTTGCATTTTACTGCAGTACATGTTTAACGCAGAGCTAAATTGAAGTACTTTACACACAGCCTGACCATAAGTACAGTACTCCCCCTGATTTAATTCCATCCATATAATTACCAGAGTGATTAATTTGTTTGTTTCAACCAGTTCTTTAACCCTTTAACTGATGAAGTGAATAGCTTCTCATTTCTTAACCCATAAAGACCCAGTGCTACTTTTATGGCAGTTCCCCAAATAATTTTTTTCTCTCTATTTAATGTTTAATAAGTGATTTATCAACATTTATTATAATATTATCCTCTGAATTTTGCATTTTTTTCAGCAAAAATCTGGTATTTTTCTGTATTTCATTTAGTGATTATGTAGATGTTCATAAAAGCTCAGATTAAACTTAAAGATTATTATATCAATCAAAAACAGACAAAATTGAAGAAATTGACTTTTTCCAGTAAAATATATCATTAACTGAACATCTCCATCCACTGTAATCAAAAATGGGTTTTACTGGTGAATTGATGTTGTAGAAGATAACAGTATTTCCACGGTAACTACAGAGCCTCTGAATGGGTCATATCTGATGACCATGAAAATATGACAAATGGCATTTTAACTCAACTATTTCAATGTATTGGTAGGCTAAGTGGGAATTGACAGGCGTTAAGCAGTTTAGGTCAGTAAATGATTTGCATGCCAGTGGATGTTTGGGTCTTTATGGGTTAAATAATCCTGCGTTTGATAGAGAGCATAAAGATTGGACTGTGTTTATATGGAACATGGTCATGTGGTCTGATGAGTCCATATTGACCCTGTTCCAGCGTGATGGATGAAGTGATTACCCATCATGCTTAGTGCCTACAGTCCAAAACCTGCGGGAGCAGTGTTATGATCTGTAGTTGATACAGTTGGTCAGGTCTAGGTTCAGCAATGTTGTGTCCAAAAAACATGACATTGCATAAGTTTGTCAATACCACAACAAACGCACGATGTAGCCTACTTAACGCTAAGGGCTAAATAATGGTAAAGCTTAATATTAGAGTGTCAGATTTGTCTGTGTATAATTTCAGAATCTCCCTCTAGTTCAGAGTTGTGATGAATCTCATTAGAAAGTGACATAAAAATCAAATGTTTACTCATTTACTGTGTCTGATTCGGGACCACATATGGCAGTGGCGGCCTGTTATGACTGTAATGTGAATACATTCAAAACACACAAGCAACAGGGATAGCCTCGGTAAGAACATACACACCACTCAACATTTCCTTTTTGATGTTATTATTATCATCAATCTTTGAGGTTTAAACTGACAAATATCATCAGATAAGCTGTTGGCTGTTAGCTCCCCCAGACAAAATGTCAAATTGTCAAGTTACTGGTTGCATTTGATGCAGGACATTTTACAGGAAATCACAGTAATTATGGTAAAATAAATAAATAAGTCAGACAAATAACAGGGAGTTGAATGAAAATTGGCCTCTTTGTCTAAGACAATGGACTCAAGACCCAAGACAGAGCTGAAGTACTACAACAATAATAATAACCTACAAAGTATATATTCCTTTCTCATTCCGGTGATGAAATGGCATCCCTGGAGATGAGAGATGTAGCTGCAACAGAGCTAAAATAGTGCATTTCAGATTCATTTCTTTATTGGATTTGAGATTGAAAACAGAAACAGATAATCTAAAAATGCTGAATATGAGATCTGATAATGCCCATGGCTGATAATCTTTCTATTCCTAAGGTACAGTATGTCAAACAGCGGTAGTCAGAGACAGACGCTCCAATAAAAATCCCTCACAGGCTCATATTCGAGCTCGTGTCTTGCCATCAAGTGTTGAAATGGAATATTGAGCCGGACAGAAGAAGAAGAGGAGGTGAGAAACATTAGTCTAGACAAGACGCTGCAGTTCCGCGACATGTTATTGTGCGAGCATAAGTGAGCTGATCCACCTCCTGCCGACACAACATACAGTAGGGTGTTTATGTTGCTGGGTTAGATTCTAGGCTTATGAATGAGACATTTTTTTTTTTTTTTGTGTGTGTGTGTATTTCATGCTTAATTGTATAGGAAAAAATAAGCTGTAGCTGACAGCCGGGCAAGGCAGAGCACAGCAGAACAGGCAGGGTGTTGAAATTTCTCTGGCTTCTTATGGCTCTCTCAGCACTTCACTCAACATCAAACGCTAACCTGCTCCTCCCAGGGGATGCACATGGGTTGATCCGTTACCTTGTTTCTGCATTAATGAGATCAGGGCTATACCATTGAGGTGGCATGTGGAGAGCTACAATGCCAAACATTCCTGAAAATAATGAGTTTAATGTGCTGCAACTGTTAAGATGAAAAAAATGTCATTATCCCATGTGAATAGAGCATGTGTAAGAGGTTGTGATTCCAAACCTTGAAATAATGAGACATAAAATAAAGCTAAAATGCATGTTCATATTCCACTATCATTCACAATACGGCAATATTCTGAATTTGACACATGGTCTGTTTTAGTTCTAAATGAAGAATCCTCTAATTAAAGTTGCAGGAGGTAGAGCCAAAAATATATACCTTTCATCTGCAGCTCTCTCATCTCTGTCCAAATCAAAACACTACATATAAATATAGATGACACAGTGCCATTTCATGCTGCTGTCTAAAAAGTGAAATCAAAACATTAGTGTTAAGTAGAGCAGTAGAGTGACCTCTGACCAGATGTCACCTATGATTGGAAGAATGAAAAGTGAATGAAAAAAAAAAAAAATCTCAAAATACCTGTAATTAACATAAGCTTCATATCATAGGGTAGATTTCACTCTTTCTAAAGTCAAGAAGTCTTCCCAGACCACTTGGATTACAACATGCTGAGAGGTGATTATGGATTTTCTTGCCAAGTATTGCACACAGAAGCTTTGAGAAATATGGGTTATGTTGATATTAGTAACACGATTTTTTCCTAAATTTGTCCTCACCAAACAATTCTAGGAAAATTGGATTTGTAACATGATTTTTTAGTACAATTAGTGCATGCATTGAGTACATATTAATTCACGAAAACATAGCATTTTATGGGTTTTTTTTTTTTAGAACAAAGATGTTTTTCCCAAAATATCAATAAATCATTTTTCTGAACCGAACATCATATGACAAAAACAGTGATGGTCCCAGGTTTATTGATCTCTTGCCACAGTTCAAACTTGGATTTCATGAATTTTCAGTTATTCCTAATTAGCACAGTTCATGTTAATGTTAAAGCTAAAAACATGAGCAGAGAGAATTTGATAGAATCAGTCAAGTACCGCACACCAAATAACAGAAAAAATATCTGTTGTTCTGAAGTGGACGTAGTGCTGCAGAAAGTGAACAGTAAAGAACTTATAGTTCATATTTAGTAGCATCAGCAGTAGATGAAAAATGAAAAAAAAATTAAAAAAAATTAGATACATGAATGCTATTACTCATTCAGTGAAAGCTGTAACTGGAAAAGGGTGCACAAGTAAACAAAATGGTTTGATCTCAAATCTTAGGCCAAAAAAAAAAAAATTGCAATCTGCCAAAGACAAGAGAGAGAGAGGGAACGATGAAACGATGCCTGAAAATTACAAAATGCAAAAAAAAAAAAGTGAGTTGTCTAAGCAGCTTGCCACCTGCTGCGTCCAAACACATCCAGCATCCTTTTAAGATGCCAATGGAGCGCTGGAGGGTGGACTGTGACTGAGTGTATGCGGCTGATGGATGCCTGCGATAATCACACCCTGTGCAAAAAGCCACAGGTGGAGAGTACCTGTACATGAGGCTGCGCAGGGTTAGACCATCTGGTGGATCTGCAATGTTTGCTCAAAACTATTGCAAACCTCCATAATGACAGCCTTGGATAGCCTAAAGTGTTACAAGGAGTATATTTACAGAAGTAAGTGTAGGTTATATATGTAATCCGGATTATTTTCACTAGACCTGGTAAGTATTAAAAAATTCCCATGCAGGTGTTCTAGTTTTCAGTGCAGCTTTTTTTTTTTTTTTTGCACCACACTGGTGTTAAACAGCTATAAATGTGGGTGTTTTTTTTTTTGTTTTTTTTTTTGCTGCAGTCTGCAATATACTCTTATTTATGATTAGGTGTGTGTTGTATAAAAACCAAGTAGCCATCAAAGTTCAACCAAATGTGTTGCAATGCTCCAAATGTTACAGAAACCACTACCAATTACATTAAAGCAACCTCAGAACAATGGGATAGTATGTTTGCTTTTAAAAACCTTATCTTCAGGTGATTGGCTTGGATTTGATTAGAAAACCCATGTTTTTTACCTCGCTGTCAAAGGGTATTGTAATTGTTTTGTCATCTGTCTGTCTGTCTGTCCATACAACAACATGATTGCATTATCTGAAGAATTCACTGAGATATCTGCATCAAATTTATACCGTGGATGTATCATGGCATGGAGCAGAAGCTTATTGAAAATGGGTGACCTTGACCTACTTTTTCAAGGTTAAATGGGCTTGTGCACTTATAATATCTGAGTATTTTCAAATATAAATATGTATGTAATGAGTTTCACACAAATACAACCTAAACTAAATTATAGGGCAGGAACTTTCAACAGAATCTTACACTATATTAGGCTGAGGGGTATTAAAAGTGTGCAGCAGTTTATTTTTTTTCATTAAATTAATTATCAACAACAAATCACATCAGACTGTATCTGCTGATAAATACAGGAGGAGCTGTGGAGGTGCACATGTGATTTTTCGATCTAAAAATTAAAAGCATTTTGGGAAGACATTTGCAAAAATCACTAACAAATGTTAGGTTTGCAGATCACACTGACATGTATAACCCTTTATCTGGGTGACCTGCCAAATAAAATACGAGGAAATGATCGGTAACGCTAGAAAATGTAGCGGCAAATGCTTACATATAACCTACAGTGGAAAGGAATTGAAGATATTCATTAGAGGGAAAAACTATTTAGTTAGAAATGCAAAAAAATTAATATATTGAAAGCTGGACAAAATGATAATAATATAATGAAATTATAATGTTTTTATGTGAACAGGTGGAACAATGTGTGTTTTATCACCCTTACGTGTTCAAGTGTGTGTGACAGGTTATCCATCTGTACATGTCAGTCCAGGGTACTCCAACTATAATAATAATAGTATCTATATTACTATAATATTATCCTCTTTATTTGCATTTTTCAATGTAAATCAGTGTAAATGTATTTTCCAATATTTAATTCACTGATGATACAGATGCTGATGAAAACTCAGATTAAACTCAAAGGTTAAAAAACTCTAGAAAACTCTAGAAAAAGTTGTTTTTCAGCAAATATATTAATGACTGCACATTAAAACAAGTGTTTCCAACCACTGTTATTTGTCAAACAACATGGGTTTTACTGGAGAATCAATGTTTCAGAAGATGACAGTGTTCCCACATTCACTATGGGTCATATTTAATGACCATGAAAAGATGACAATCTCCATTTTAACTGAATTATTAATATGTATTGATAGTATTGATGGATCAATTAAACATTTTACATTGTAGATATTTTTGGTCAACCACCCTTTCGGTTATTGCAGTTCTAGATTTAATAAAACATTGGCTACAATTTAATAGGAATAATAAGGGACTGTACATTTTAATTAGCCATTTAAACAGTCAGAGGAAATGTCTTTTTTCTGATGAAGACCTAAAACTGGGATATTTTGTGCATGTAAACACAGTCATTCATGTGCTACTTTGTCTTATTTTTCATCTCCATCTTTCTATCTATTCTCACTTGTTTCCTCTCTCATCCATCTCTATCCGTCTCTTCTCTCACTCTGCCTTCCCATTTGTACCAGTGGAATTACTGCCGGGGCACAGATATAATTGAATTTCCAGACTCGTGCACTCCTGCCCCCCTTTATCCTCGTCCTCTATACAGCATCCCACCACCCTAACCCCCTCCCAACACACACTTATTTCAGCTGGCTTCCTCTCTCTATCTCTGTCTCTTCTTAAGAGCAGTATTAATGTACTGTCCGTCGCATTCATTCAGAGAGGCAGAGGTCTGCAGAATTTTCATTAGCCTCCAAGGAAAATACATGCTAAAAGAAGAGCAACACAGACTCAGAGGCAATGAAGGAAGGTGAGAGATATGAGAGGAAGAGGAGGGGGGGAAAAAAGCGCTTTTGGGAGTGGGGTTGAATGATAAGAAACCTTCAGTAAAATAAAGTGCTGCAAAACACCTCTCTTCATTCACAGCAACAATAATTAGTGTTTGGCCACATTATTACCTCTGTTGGCACAAGGTGATCGATTAGCGAGTATTAAAATTCCCAGAGGGGGCAGCAGGGCCAGCGAGTCAGCCGGCCAGACATAGGAAGCAAGCCAGCAAGGCTTTGAATGAGCTCCTGAGCCGGTCGCTGTCTTCTCCACGGATCCGTAGCTGACGTCAGTGCTGGCTACTGTACACAGAGACACTACTCCACACACAATACAATACAGCAACATGAATGGCTGGTGGAAATGGAGAGAGATGAAGCGATACAGTGAGAGATAGGGGAAAAAAAACACATAAAACTGTAGGGGATGGAGGCGATAAGAGGGAAAAGAGAAAGAGAAGGGAGGCGAAAAACAAAGAGGAACTGAAGGGAGGGAAAGGAATTAAACAAGCCAGAATAACAGATAGAGATGTACAGAAAAGCAGCAGGGATGTAGCTGAGATTTGAAGGCTCCAGAGGGACACAGGCAGAGGACAATGTGATGACAATGGGATGAATGGAGAGGAAGAGGGCAGGCTGGCAGACGGCTGTGATCCTGGATGGAGCGAGTGAGCAGCGAAAGGGGCAGGAAGCCAGGAGTCAGTGGAGGAGCAGAGGTGTGTGTGTGTGTGTGTGTGTTTGTATTTGTTTGTTTGTGTGTATGCGTGTGTGTGTGTGTCAGGCAGTCAGCCAGCCATTTAGGCAGGAGGAGGCTAAGCCCAAGTTGTTCATCCACAGAGGCCTGCTGCTGTCACAAAGAAGAAGACAGACGCCGGACATGTGTGTGTACTGGTCTACGTGAAGCATTTCTGTATTTATTTATCAGAGTGTGTGATTCATGCGCATCTGTACAGTACTTAGTGTATCAATGCACATTCAGTATGTGTTTTGCCTGTTTGTGTTTGTGTAGGCCTGGTCTCAGTAGAGCTCCCCGTTATGTGTCTCTCTCTCTCTCTCTCTCTCTCTGTGTGTGTGTGTGTGTGTGTGTTTGTGCGTGTGTGTGTGTGTGTTCAGTGGTTGACAGGCCTTGGTCTGCCAGAGTTGCCTGCTCCGCCCCAGAGCCTCCAAATGAGTGCACTCACACACTCCTGGAGCAGTTATTTGACTTGGAGGGGAGAGAGAGTCAATAACTCAGGTATTTCAATTACACACACAGGGGCACATCAGTGACTGCAAAAGAAATAGACCCACTTACGATCTGGAACTACTCTGGAATATGTACACACACTCTCAAACACACACGCACGTAGGCAAATCTGAACAGTTCACACACAGTCACAAACACACACTGTGTGGGGTGATATGAAAAGATAAAACATTTTTTCTTGTTATCAATGATTCACAATTTTTTTTCTGTCTACATGAACCCAAGACATAATGTGATTCAAAAATAGATCTCTTCATCAAAACTATGTTATATGTGCAATATGATCAAACAGTAATAACAAAAAAGCAGCGCTTCAAAGTGTGTCAATGCACATTGTGTGTTAAATAATAAAAGCTTAGAGGCTTTGGTTTCAGACACTGGAATAGGTTTGTTGTGCTGCTACTTTTATTTCTACTAGAATTTTGCTTGCACGGCACAGTCTATTCCACATCTCCCAAAACTGAACATATCATGGTGTGAAGCAGTTGTCTTAAATTCTTTAGTTTTTGTTGTAATAACCACTTCAGAAGTAAAGGATGGCAGATCATCTGACACATTAAATGAAATCAGCGTCTGTGCAACACTGTTTGTGTTCGGCTTCATTTATGTAACTGCCTTTTGGAAGCCACGCAGGACAGCAATATAAACTCAAAGTCTTTATCCCTTTCTGATCTGGAAGTAAGACAGTGAAACATTCAATATTGTTTCTGAATGTTGCTGAAATTCACTTATATTGCAAAGGTTCAGCAAAAGAAACATGGAAGTAGTCAGGCTGCTGGTTAATGTTAACTAAAATGTAACATAATTCAATATAATGTCCAACCTCAACACACACACACACACACACATAGATAGACAAGACACATATGACTAAAACTGACACGTTAGCACTGTGGTCACACACACCAAACAAGCAAATATACAAACAAAAGTCAGGTAGACAGGTGACTTACATACCAGACTCATGTTGATATATATAATATGTTATTGTATATAAGCACATTTAAGCTTTGGTTTGCTGCATGATCTACATTCATGAAAAGGGTTTTACATCATCCATTGACTGTATCCAGTCTAATTAGAAAAATTTTAAGACTTTCATCAATCTTTTGTGAGTTTACTGTATATACAGATGGACACACTGACAGCTCCTCAAACGTGAGGCTGAAACATCTTTATCTCCCCCTGTAGCTGATTCCAATCCCAAAAATGTTCCACAGGACTTCAGACAAATTCAAAATTCAAAGTGCAACTGCAGGTAACATTCCAGAGGTGATACTACAGATTATTTATAAATTAAAACAAAGCAAAGCTCCCAAAGCGCTGTGCAAAGATATAGGTAATAATACAAAAGATATAACATTGCGTTCTTCATGAGACTGATTTGTTTTCTTGATTTGATGTGTTTAATCTTAGATATATGGGTTATAGACAACTTAAATTCATGGTCAATTATGGTCCAGAGCCTGTCAGACTGAACATTAAGTGGGTGGACATCACATCTTGGTATTTCTACAGTGGAGATTCTAATCTGAACTGTGTCAAACATGAAATATGGCAGCTCTCGTGGCCATTAGATTTTGGCCTGATCTTGACACAGCGGGAGGAAGAAACATTACGGTTAAAATTAAGTCACTTTATCATCCACTTTATTATTCTGTCTCTGCATTTTACATCCTAATACACACTGCATCTAGCCTTAGCATTAGTGATTAGCATTAGCACTTTGAATATTAGAAGCAGTGGGCTGCTGTTGAAGGGGCTGACCAACTCCAGATCTTCATCAATGCCTTGCTTAAGGGCACTGACAGGAGAATGAACCCACATCATATACAGGCCTCGCTGTTTTGGACAGCAATGGAAACCAGAGGACCTGAAGGAAACCCATGCAGCATGGAAAGAATGAGTAAATTCTGAATTTATATATGTCTTATATATATAAAATGTATGTATATATAATATTGCTAGAGTTGTATTTTTACTAATAGTTTACTTCTAGAGTTAGAGCCTGGGCTGACAAAATTAGGTGTTACTCATTAACATATAATCCGTTGAATTACATGGAAGAGTAACCTGAGTTGAGTAGATTTGTGTCAGGGTTTATTTTATGATAACGGCATGTCTCAGAGTAGATTATACCTCACATCTCCTCTGATCTGGAACCGGTTTATTATTAGACCATAAAAAAGTATAAGGTTGTGATTTACTTAGCAACAATACTGGTTTAAAATTATACAATGTATCCATGAAGATATATTTCTTTGTGAGGAGAAAGTGATGTGGCAAAGACAGAGCTTGAGATAGATAGAGAAAAAAAAAAGTAGAGAGAGGCTGAGAGAGATGATGGTGTCTGTTGCTGGGAGGTTTTTGGCAATGCATATTTCTATCCTGCCTATAAAGGCTCCTTTGAACTTGAGTGTGGTGGAGGTGGTGGTGGTGGTGGTGGGGTGTTGCTATTGACTGCTGTTGCGCTGCCTGATGGAAGGAGAAGCGAGAAAACGAGAGTGGGAGAGAGCGAGACATAGGGAATGAGGATGGAGAGATGGAGAAAAAAAGACAGAAAGAGAGCGAGCTGGAGTGGGAGGTGACGCAGGGTGGAAAGGGGGAACAGCTGGCCTTCGCTTCGGTATAGTGAAGTTAAAAGACAGTGGGCAGGAGATAGAAACTCAGCCACTGCCGCTTTCTCTCTCTCTCTCTTTTTCTCTGCCTCTCTCTCTCACACACATAGACACACACACACATTCACGCACTCACTTCTGATAAAATGCCTCTGAGCACAAGCCGCCGTCACCACGTGCACTGAAATTACGTATTGATGACGAGCTCCCTCTTCATCCCGCTCTGTCCCCTTTCGGCTCGCTCCCATACACACTCATTATCTGTACCTCAATTAAACCTCCACTCACTCTCCCTCTCCCTTCTCATGCCTCATCATCACATTTCTTATCATGGAAGCCTACTAATCTTTAATCAAACACATACAAGCTTAATTACCCTGCACATTTGTCAGGCCATCATCTAATTAACAGTGACCTTATTTTAAGCACTGTTTGAACCTTCATTTTTAATTTAAAAAAAAAAAAAAAAAGAAAAGTGCATGCCTTCACTAAAATATTTGACTAATTTTGGTGTGACATAGTTTTTGATTGTGAAGTGACTACTCTGTAACAGCCACCGTGGTCTTCTAGCCAACTACAGAATGAAAACAGACACCAGAGGCAACAGATTAAACTGGGTGACGCGTGAGACGGTGCTTTGCTTCTTGACGCAATAGCACAAGTCAGAGTCTGAATGGAAGTTAACACCATTTAACAACCAGACACATAAACACAAGCGCAGATACACAAATGCACAGATCGTTTCTCTCTGGCCCATTTCTGCTCTAAGTTTAGCAGACGACCCACCGAGGGGCCTCTGCAGTCTGATGCTTTTCCTGCTGCTGCTCTTGTTTGTCCCTTGGTCCTTGTAGAATGGTAATAGTTCTTGCTCTGTGTGTGTACGTCTCATAGAGTTAGGCTGAAAAGACTAAACAGCAGCTGGAGGAAAGGGTGAGTCTACACAATACAGTGTCTGGACACAGCTTCACTTTTAGAACTCTGAAAGTACAGGGAACATGGATGCATTTTAAGGTTAGAGTTAAATTTGTAAGATATACACTATTTTTGCAGTACAGTATAGATAAGCAATAACACATATAAGAGAGCTTCAACCTTGAACTATATAAAAATAATTGCTCAATTTCAAGCTCAAAACTGATCAAAACCTGTGATGCAGAGTGTATACATGAAGGGTTGGAATTTAAAGGTTTAGTTACTTGTAACTTTCACTTTCTAATTTGGTGTATTTCCCAGTTTGACAGACCTCAGGGCATCCTAATTTCCATAAAATATGAGTGAATGTGCAAACACACACACACGGTCAACTTGAAGCCCAACAAATCAAGGATGGATTCACAGTTTTTCAAGTGTGTCTTAAAATAACTCAGACTCAGTTTGTGTGCACAAAATATTTTGGTTTTTGGCCTAATTCTGAAAACGGCATCATTGCTAATATAATCAGCTGTTTACATGCCTGATGAAATTAATATTCCTGTAGTATTTCTGTTTATACAGGGATATATATATATGGAGAGAGAGAAAGAGAGAGAGAGACAGAGAGAGAGAGAGAGAGAGATAGATAGATAGATAGATAGATAGATAGATAGATAGATAGATAGATAGATAGATAGA
>JAPSES010000069.1:564062-575013 GCA_029822895.1 Maxillicosta whitleyi
AGCTTGTCAATTAGTTATATTTCAGTCACCCTCCCACCCCCTGCACGCACTCACACGCACTCACTCACACACACACACACACACACACACACACACACACACACACACACACACACACAAACACTACCTATCCATTATTTGCTTCCTATCTCTCTCTCTCCCTCTTTCATCTCTTCTCTCCTTCTGTTTCATCGTCCTCTCATCCTCTTTTTACATGTGCACACCCTCACTCATGTGCATTAATTCACACCAATCCACTCTCTTTCTGCGCTGCTCTGGCTCTGCTGCCTCTCTCCCTGTCATTGCACAATACCAGCCCACAATCAGTGTCACGATCGATTAACAGATTTCACACCGCTGGACACGGCATTTACAAAGAACCAGATGAGATGAAAAGGAGAAACAGGCTCAGATAATGAGGAGAACGAAGAGAAAAGGCTCCGGCATGATACTGTAGTGTTGTGTGTCGACAGTAAGTGGATACAACGTATCAAAACTACACAGGTGTAGGAATCTAGGTGAAGAGAGGGTTTGGCAGAAAAAAAAGGCTGCTTTTGTGATGTTGCACTGCTGATCCTACACGGAAACAATTTTGGCAACAGCACTCGTGTGTCACGGAGGTAAAGCTCACCTCTGAACCTTTTAACTGACCGTGAAAAGAAAGAGGAGGGGAAAGGACAGCAGGGCAGAGCAGACCGGTGCAAAAAAACAGCTTGATATTAATTTCAATAGAAACATATTTTGATTCATGGGCTGAATGAGTTGAAGATATGTACACGATATGGACAAAAGCATTAAGTCACATTGATTTCATTGCTACCAGTGGGTTAAGCTGCAAAATGAGGTTGAAAAACATCATAACAGAATTATATATTGAGATAAATATCATTACAATAAACTTCAGGATTCATTTTAATTACATTTTTTCATACATTCTTTCATTGTCTGTAATTCTCTGTTTAATCGTCAGGGGTGGGGGTGCTGGAACCTATCCCAGCTACCATCCAGAAAGCCTACTCAGACATGGAAGGCACATGCAAACACAAAGAAAAAACTCTGATTATTATTATAACTGTTCAATATGTTCTAGCTGTTGATTTCTAAAATATATTTGAAATACAACCATCAATCAGGTAGAAAAATCAGCCTTAAAACTTAAGAGAGAGATTGATTTGACAGCTGGATATTTATAACATTGATAGGGATATTTTTTATCATGATGATATTTCTAATTGGAATGAGTAGCCCTTCAAACTGTGTGATGTGGACCAATGTTTTTGTCCTAATAGTGTATGAGCCAACGGCGATCTTCTGCAGCTTTTATAAATACAATGTGGAAACTTCACTCCTCACTAAAAGGAGACTTCTGTGTGAAGCAAATTAACAATAGTTGCATTATACCTTCAAGTGACTCAGCTTTTATATGGAAAAAATGTTTCACATACACATTTTTTTTTAAATATGTCTGTAGGAGACATGGGGGCTGTATATTATTTCCACTTTCGAGTGTTAAAACCTGACAAAATTATCATAAGAATAAAGAGGTCTGAAGTTATGCCAATGTATTGGATTTTACAGATATGAACTGAATCTATTCACATTGATAGTCTGAATATATGTGACTCCACTGGTGAGGAACTTGGATGAAAGTGTCAGAAAATGACCAGATGGAATGGGAACCCTTAAGAAACAACAGAGTCAAAAAAAAAAAAAAAAAAAAAAAGCAGCAAAGTGATAAAAGTTAGAAACACTCTTGTTGTTTTCATCACTGGACACAACTGGAACTGAAAAATATGGGGTTTGATACTGGTCACAGAATTTCGTCCACACACTTGATTATGAGGCTCATGAAGGTATAAGGTTATTATGTGATGTTATTGCCTTTGCTAAGTTGCCATTTGTGGATCCATGGTTCAGACTAAACTGTGACAGTTCTGACTTCATTTGGGTGATTAGAAACAGATCTTTAGTGATGTTGTTGAAAACACAAATGTACAGAAAATTGAGGTGATGAGGTGAGGTTTGTGGTTTCAGCGTGGCTCTATTCTGCCTAAGAAACAGAGCTAAGCTAACAGAGCTATAATGTAAACTATCAACTGACACAGCACATGAAGACAATCTTATTTCTATCAAAATTAGTGACTGAGTTATTGCTTGAAAAAGAAAATTTGATGACTCCATAATAATTTATTACATTACATTTGGCTGACGCTTTTATCCAAAGCGACTTAAAAGGTATAGGCATGTATAGCGTAAAGGGCCTTGCCTAAGGGCCCACCTGGGATTCAAACTGGCAACCTTCCGCATCAAAGGCAGCGGTGTAAACCACTAAGCTATCCAGTTGCTAAAGATGTGAGGGCCATGGCCTTTGGACACATGGGGTTGATTTGTTGGTGGTCTTGGTAGTAAGTGTTTTCTTGTATTTAACGTCCACTGGTGTTGGGAGTTTGGAATATCAGTACTACATACGGTATAACACGTTTTAATGTAACTAAGTAAATTTAAAAAATCTAAATAAGCAGTTCTTTTCTTTAAGAGTTTATGGGTTCAAATCCAATACATCCAATAGTGTGGTCTGATCATGCTCATACACACTTCTGTTGATCCTTTTAAACCTGAAACTGTAAAGAAAATGCTACAAACTGCCACTTTTTATTTTCTACACAGCAACCCAACTTGATAAAATAAATACAAATTTTCAACATGACTTGTCTTGAGGCATTTTTGGTTCTGGTTTGGTGTAAAACTCAAGCAACATGGCATTCATCGCCCAAAAATATATTTCAAAAGATTTGGAAATGTGCAGTGGAATGTGGTAGGTACTAAAAGACCTGATGGAGTCTGAATCCACACCTACAAGATAAAACACCGGGGATGAGGAAGGTTCTGGGCGTTGCATCAAACATTTTGATGAGCCGTGTTTTGATCATCCTGAAGGACGCTGGGTAAAAATAACCAGTCCAAGCACCTCTAATTCACAGCTGGCTTTACATAGAGTGAATGGCAGCTGGCATTAAACTCTTTACTGGACGATTAACCCTTTGGTTGTGATTTCATACGCATAAACACCTCTGATGTATGGCGTTCTACATTCATAAGCACTGGTTATGATTTCACACCTATTGAGCCTGCTCCCATCCCCCCTCTTCTGCTCCTCACTCTCTCATCTCTGCCTGACAGTTGGTTGCAACAGCAGCCACAGAATACACACTGTGGAGGTGCAAGATATTCTTCCTCTCCCTCGCTGTGACTCTACACACATGGATGGATGCACATGTTAGCTGCAACACGCGCAAGGCATGCACAATTGCAGGCAAGTCTAGTCGGGGAAAAAAATGCACCTGTGTGCTTTCAGATGCATACAAACACACCAGCTGTGGCACTAAAGCCAGCATTTGGCAGTCACGTCTCCTCTCAGTGTGTCATACAACACAAGTTGACTCCTGCATCTGGAGCCTGTACTGATGACTCACACACACACACACATAACACACAACACATCCTACACAAGAATGCCAGAGGAAATGCTTCACTAATGTTCATGTTTATAATGACAAGCAAGTATTGGACACACTGACACTGCAGCACCAAAAAACACACATAGACTCCGAAAATAAACAAAGACACCTAAAATAAACTTCACTATTGACAATTACCTCAAATGTTTTTATCCGCTTCTATAATACAGCCTGTGTTACTATGTCCCTGTCACCTTGTTCTTGTTACCTTCCTGCCATCCTCACCAGTCTGTGTTTGCTTCAGCACATCTCATTTTCCATCCAAAGAATCTGAATTCTTAATTAAAACGTATTAATTTTGAAATGATGCTAAAAATACCTGCCAGAACACAGTGCTAATGTGGTGCGTATATGCACACACACACACATATATACACACTCATTTACAGCTGCACAAAGCCTTTCCTCTGGGTTGATTTCCTAACATTACACTGTTATTAATAAAGCTACCACACATAGAGCATAATATCTACACAAAATATGTTCCACTGAGATTAAAAGTGTAGAGATTGGCCGCATTGTGCTGTTCCTCTATGGCGTGAAACAATCATTATAGTATATGTGACTGAAATGTAGGTAAGGCACATGCTAACTGTTAATACAAGCAGTGCTCACGTCGACATGAATTAGATACAAACAACAAACCAGGGTAGTTCCATTCATTCCTCAAAAGTCTCAGCAGGTAATGGGGGTACAGGGCTACACTGTAAGGTTTGTGTGCTTTGCATTATAGTGAGTTTATGTGACGAGTTACTTCGCCTCTGTGTATAAACTCTGGAAACAGGTGTAATGTATAACACAATCACCAACTGAGGGTGAATGGAACAACAGTATTTACAGAACAGGTCCAACCAGCTCCAGTCCAGTAAATGAGATAGTAATAATTTACACATGTATGTACACATAAACATACTGAAATCATTTAATTAGAAATAACATGCAAAGCCACTTGAGCTGCCCACTGTCCTACCATGGTCAATGTTTTATTATTGACGCACTAGAGTCCACTAATAGGGTCATTAAATAATTATTAATGCATGCATTAGAACAATTATTCTATGTCATGCATAACAAATGAAAATTATTAGTGTAATTCAGAACCATTACCAGCTATGAGAGAAAGTCTTTTCTTTTATTACCCTTCTGCATTAAAATGTAAGAGTTACCAAATATGAACCACACATATCCAAGTGTTGAATTCAGTCAGGGTTATCTGTTATTGTGAGGTCATTCTCTCCTTTTTTTTACAGGTTTATGGAGCATACGTTAATTAACTCTATAGAATAAGCACAAAAATATATTTTATAAGACTGGATGTTAACATATGTGTTGCTAGTGTCCTTATAGCAGAGAACTGTATATTATTATTGGATGGAGGAACCATGAGGTGATCCATTTGTTTCTGCCATTTTGATGATAGCAGTTTGTGATCTGCCATTTCTATTTTGGATTCTATTTCTAAGCTAACAGTACCTAATGTACGCCGTTGCCAGTGTACAGAAACAAAACAGAGCCAGTGAAGGAGTAAGCATGAGGGTTTTCAAGGTATATTTGTCCTATGTTTTCTACATTAGAGTGTATAGGTGTAATATTAAGAAGGTGTTTTTTGAGTTATAACTTATCCACACATTAGAAATGAAAAAGTATGTTTATGATAATGATAATTTGATTCCAGTGTCAGCTGGCGTGGGCCTTTCTGTGTGGAGTCTGTATGTTCTCTCCATGTCTGTATGGGTTCTCTACAGGTACTTCAGCTTCAATCCACCATCCAAAGACATGCCCCTTAATCTAACTTGTCCATAGGTGTGAATGTGACAGTGAATGGTTGTTGGTCCATATATGTCAGAGCCGTGTTGAACTAGTGACACATCCAGGGCGTACCCCCCCTTCACCCACTGGTAGCCAGGGTAGACTCCAGCATCCCCACAACCCTTTGTATGGATGCATGAAAAACAGAGATGACCTTCTGCAGCTGTTTATTCAAGAACAACCAAGCCAAACATTACTTAAAATACTTTTGCTACTTTAGGAGTCTCTGGAGGTGGCAGATAAACAGATTGGGTTGAAGCATGTCCCAACATGTGATGTCCAGAACAGAACGTGCTGACCTGAGGGGCTGCATTACATGCCAGTACGAGATGAATAGAGTGTGTTTTCAATGCTAAATCACACTATGCTTTTCTAGTCAGAGCAAAAAATTTGAAAAAAAGGATGTAACATGAAAACAGATGAAAAACCTTATGAAAAAAAAAAAAAAAAAAAACTAGGACACTCAGCCTGAAATTGTGTCTAAATGACCACGTTCACAAACATAGCTGCATAGTTCGAAGGTCATTTTACATTTAGTGCCAATTAACGGCATTTGTCAGCTCGAAAAGAGGTCAGGAAACATAGACTTTGATATGGGAGTTTTCAAAGCAATATGAGGCGACTCATGAAGCTTCAAAGAGGCCTAAACATCTGTGTCCAAACTGCAGGTGCAGTGGCCAAAAACTACAAATCTATTTATAAAGCAAAATCTGACCAGATGAGACAAGATGGACACACACAGAACGGGACTGAGAAATGTTAAATAACACACGTGGCACGAATACTAGGATAACTTTGTGAATTTTAAAGATGGAACAACTAGGGATTATCAAAATACACCAATGGAATTTCTGCAAACTCTAATCCAAAAACCACTGTGCAAAGCATCCTGGATGGGCCTCTACCTCTTTCTTCTCAACGATATTAAATTATCACCTGACCAGGATTCTCATTAGACTAAAGAGGCAGGTCCTCCATCATTGGCATTTCATTTCCATCAGGCCGCCGCCGTGTTCTCCTCACAGTAATGCGCTGTGCGTGCATTGTAATGCGTGACTTAATGTTTGCTTTACTTGCCGGGCATGTGCAGTCAATAGGGCAGGGGTCACTCCTTTCCAATAAGGAAACTGGTATAAGTGGAAGAAGAAATAGAGGATGAAAGTGGGGAGGAAAAGCAACAGTAATAAGAAAGGAGAAGAGTTAGATGCCAGAGGGAGCGGGGGGTGAAGGCAGGAGAGACCACAGACAAACCGTGTTTAACTTTGCATGACTCCCCCCCCCCCCCCCTCGTCGCTCCTCACACATTTTGCTCTTCCAGCTTTGTCACTTCACATCCGTCTCCCTGCCTCCCATCTGTACTTGTCCTGCGTGCGCGTCACTACCATCTCCCTGCTCATATCAGCCTCCATCTTCTTTGCATGTTGTTAGACGTTTTCTCTTTTCCCACGCCTCTTCTTTTTTTCGGTGTGTCCTCAACTGTCCTTTGTGCGCTCCACCATTTTTCCTCTTATCTGAACTTTATCCCAGCCCATCTGTCCATCCTCTTTCAACTTACGCCTCTGTCTCTCACTCTCCTGTTATATCTTTTCCTTGCTGTTCCTGATTGGATTATTATTATTCCCCAAATGGATTTTTGTTCTGACGATTCAGCGTTTAGAATGAATATTTAAAGTGGAATTTCTAAACTTATTATCCTCCAAATGGATTATTAAGTGCTGTGCCCAACTAGAATTTATAAAGTAGAGTTTAGTGTGTTGATTTTTTCAATTTGGCTTGTCTTGTGAAGTCTTCTCAACCCTGAATGCTCTTTCTTCCTCTCACGCCTTTTCCCTTTGTCTCTTGCCATCTCCCTCCCTGTCCTACTTTTGAACCCAGTTATTCTATCCATCTTTCTGTCGTCCCTCCAGACCCTCACACTCTTTCTGTCTCTCTCTTTCTCTCTCTCTGACTGACTGCCAACCTGCCCCTCCGTCCCCTCGCCCTCCTTCCCTCGCTCTTTCCCGCCATCATCTTCCTTGTCCTGCTTCTCCATTTTTTTTGCCTCTCCATCAGTCTCCCTGCAATGTTAATTCAAATTGCCTGGTTTGGGAGGGCAGTACAGTTCCAATAATGCTGAGAGCACTTAGGAGGACATAATCAATCTCTTTCTCCTGCTCTCCCTTCTTCCTCCTCGCATTTACTTTCTCTCTATTTTCTCACCCTATTTTATTTTCCCTCCATATATGGACAAAAACTGCCTTCTTTAATTCTCTCTATCTTGACAATGTACAAATTGACCTCTTTTATGTGAATATTTTATCCTTGCTCTCGAAATGTCTCTCTTCTGTTAATGTGAGCATGACATTAGACTCTATACTCTAGGGTGTGCTTAAAGAAGGCAAATGTTAAATCTACACCACATACATATAAAAGTATTTAGACCCTTGCCCTGGTGTACTTCTAACTTTATTAGTTTAAGTTAGCAGGGATGTATTAGCCATCAAGTTTCCCTAAACTGCAGCTGAAATTAGGCTTTTGTTATACACAGCTAGAATCATATTTTACTTCAAAGTAATGATGTAATTTTCATGTCGCAACAATTATGCTATTATCTAGACCAGGGGTGTCAAACTCATTTCTGTTCAGTTCCACATTCAGCCAAATTTGGTCTGAAGTGGGCTGGACTAATAAAATAATAATAATAACATAATATATACGTAAATAATGTCAACTCCAAACCTTTCTCCATGTTTTAGAGTGAAAAAAGTGAAATTCTGTGATGAAAATGTTGACATCTGCAAACTATGCTTTAAAACAATGTGAATAACATGAACAAACTGAAAAAATAAGTGTGATTTTAATATTATGCTTCAGTTTATCATTTACACAGGTATGTTATAACTTACAGATCACAGTGGATCTACAAATACATAAAATATTTGGTAACAGACATAATATTGTTAAAATTGTACTTCTCTTAAGACATTCCAGGTTGTTCGTATTTGTTCAGGTTTTTCACATTTTAAAGGCTGCAGGGGGCATCCAGAGCTGAGTGAGTGAGTGAGTGAATACTTTGTTTTGGTGTAAATGCATGAAAATGTTTACATTTACAAGCTGAAAATTTTGTTATTGTTGGATATCATGGTAGTATTTTACCTCTTCAAATTGAATTGGTCTGTATGTGGCCCCTGACCTAAAATGATTCTAAGATCTTAGTGTAATTATAGCATTTTACAATTTCATCCCAAGGGCCAGACTGGAGCCTTTAGCAGGCCAGATTTGGCCCCCAGGCCTCATATTTGACACCCCTGATCTAGACTCTATTCCCCAAGTCCCAATTCAGTTTATAATAATAATTTTTAAAAAATGGTTGTGATGCTAATGACCACGTTATTAAATCTTTTAAGGTCAGTACTTAATTCATATTCAGGAAGAGCTTGGATTGATTGATAAAGAGAGAACAACTTACAAATATCACCCCTCATCCTCCCCAAGCTCCATACTTTTGTTAAAATATGGTCACTTTGAGTGCAAAAAGTCTACACAATGGCAGCAAAAACACAAAATCAAGACCTTAATCAATCCAGCCAGTTTGCTACAATCAGTTCGTTCATACAGTTTATAAGCTTAATACAAAAAAGTTGACAAAGACACGATTAAAAGTAACTCACAATGCTTTTATTAATATACAAGCAAGTCATTTTCTTAACCCTAACTAAAGTGCTTTTATTGCCTAAATCCAAAAATCTACAGGACTCAGGATGCAAACATTGCTTTCTTCTGGTAAAGTCCTGGATTATGTACGTCCACAACCACCCAAGTCACCTCTAGCCTCTCCACTCACATTATGGTACCGTAAAACTAATTTCTGGGTCCAAACGGTCACTAAAGACAGAGCCTGTAAGCTTGTTTACAATAACTTGTTTCTTCCATGAGCAATGAGTGTTCAGAGGGGTGGACGTTTATTACATTTACTTTTGTTGATTACACTCATTAGTGAAATCTTCCATATCACTGGTCTACAATTTTAAATGATCTTCCTTGGATATTAAATGTGCTAAATCTTACATCCATGCTTTGGAAAACAAGTGACAAAAGTGCTGGTTAGCTGATGTTTTCAATGCATATGATGGGATACACTATATACGATATATGTGCTGCATGAAGTGAAGTGTTGTTACACATTAATATTGGTATATGTGTATTTATGCAACCGATTTATAAATTTTCCACCAAAAAGTCAATTTATTCTAATGTGTAGACAGGGGGAAGTAGATCAGGTTGGTATGAGACAAAGATTAAAACCCATTGACTTATTTTCCCTTCACTAGTGACTCAAACTTATTAAGCTTCACTACTTTTATTCTGAAGGCATTTTATTTGTACACAAGTTTAGTCAATGTTTTACGGATCACGCATTTATGAGACAGAACAATACTGATTATCATGAAAACAATCTCTATATTATACACAATTTAAACAACTGTGATTTCATTTTTCACTTCACTTACTCTCCTCTGAATTGTACAGCACAGATAAAGTAGACAAACAAAACAGTAGGTTTAAACCATAATTTGCATCCAGATGTAGCAGGAAATGATGTAAACATGCCAGTACTATACTTTTATTTTTTTTAAATTTTCGATTAATTTAAGAATTGTCACTTTACTTATCGGCTTCATCCACTTCCTCTGCTCTTTATTATCACAGGTACAGTGATAGAATGAGAACAGGATGTTTTTTATGGACTCAGGGACACATTTCTGCACATATATTGAACACAGGTACAAATGTGGAGCCGGAAATTGGAAATGACATCATGGCTTAACAAGTGAATTGAAGAAGGGAAAGAAACAGCACATCCTTCAATGCAAAGGTTGATATTATGTGTATCTGAATGGGTTAAAATGCTTTATATAGATCTGCATCTGACTGAGGAAGGAGAAGACGATATCCTGACCACATATTTTTGTCCACGCAGTCTTTTGGCCTTAGCGCTGTGTTCACTTTTACATAAATAATATGCCCCACTTAAATTCTACTCTTTCCTATGCCCATATCCCTTCATCCCATCTCTCTATCTGTCCCTCCACCCACGCTTCCTTTACGCTTAGTTTTTACCACAAAATATTCCACTCC
Organism: Maxillicosta whitleyi; assembly: GCA_029822895.1. NCBI lineage: Eukaryota > Metazoa > Chordata > Actinopteri > Perciformes > Neosebastidae > Maxillicosta > Maxillicosta whitleyi. The sequence goes on from JAPSES010000069.1 coordinate 574,508, forward strand.
CACTCTTCTCTTCGCTCTCACTCTTTCACACTTCATCCCTCTGCCTTATCAGTCTGCCCCTCACTCTTCATGTACATGTACACCTCTCCTCCCCTGGCTGCTGCCCAGTCAGGTATAAGGGAAGAAAACATGAGGGGAAGCTAAGACAGAAAGAGAGAGAAAAGGGGGGGGGGGGTAGAGGATAGAAAGAGAGAGAAAGAGAAAGAGAGAGGGTGACAGAAAAGTGAAAGAGAGGTTGAGGGAGGCTAAGAGAGGAAGCGAAATACTTCTAATTCACAGAGACGGGCCGCGTTTCCGTGGCAACGTGGTTTCCATCGTAACAGACCTGCTAAGGATGCCATTAGTGGGGGAACAAAAAGAGAATGCCACTCAGCGCTTGTATGGAGCGAACAGACACACAGATGGACGGAATACGTGCAAAAACACAAGTCACCTACAGTACATGTATTCTGCTAATAAACACTGCCGAGCACTCAAGATAAGCTACGTGCAACCACCCCCTCAGC
>JAPSES010000069.1:601194-621764 GCA_029822895.1 Maxillicosta whitleyi
ACAGGCTGATACAAGTCAAACATATGTAAATGTATGACCCTTATTGTAAAGTAGTGAGAAAACTTCTTCCTTTAATCTGTCTTCCTGTCCTCCACCTGTTAATCTCTGCATCTTTTACTCACTTCCACACGTGTCCAGCCTTGTCTTCAGCTTCCTGCCTCTGACCTCCTACCAGACTCTAAACATGTCTGCTCCTCTGCTGTTGACCCTGTCCTCATCCTCTACCTATCACCTCTGCAGGCATCTGATCTCCATCTGCCAGGCTACCGCTCCTCAAACATTTCCTCCCTGTCAGTTTTTTTTTCTTATTTTTTCTTAAACTCGGCCTTTCCTGCCCGTGTTCGTTCAGAGTAGAATTTCTTCCACTCAATCTCATCCTCACTATCTCAATTTCTCCGCTTTCCCCATGTCTCTCTCTCCCTCCCTCTGATCCCTCTCTATCGTATTTTCGCCACTCCATTGTCTCAGCCCATTAGGCAGACACAAATCCGTTTGGAGACTGAGCCTTAGTGTAGCCCTGTCCTCGCTCTCCTGGGCCCCGGTGCAGCCAGGAGGAAGCTCTCAGGAGAGGCAGGCTCTGGCTTGTGGCCGTGGAAATCCATTTAAACCTCTGCCACAAAACACTGCTCGTTTCCTGCAGCATGGTGCACTTACACCACGCGTGCTTAATGAATGATACCATCCCTGCACACATTCCTCAACACCCCCCACCCCTCCCCTATCAATGCATCCTTCAATTCGATAAAACACCAACACAAATCTTTACATAAAGTAGCCATCCATGTGACAGGAGGGCAGTAGGAATGCTGTAAAAGATTTATACATCTTCAAGACTTACGGTTATTGGGTCTGGGGGGTTAAAGACACACGGGACTGCAGGTCACGGTCAGAGAGACAGGATATTTAAGAAAGTGGGTAACAGCATGTCTCAGCATCTGACTAAATGTCTGCCATGTACAGTGGTGTTTGGATGTGCGCTTGGAAGAACACAGTTTTAAATGGGAGTGGACGGTTCCCTGCCATTCCTCTCCTTAGTGCTCTAATGAGACGGAGCAGAGAGAAGAGCTTCGTGGTGGCCGCTGGCCTCACTCTGTCAGTGCAATTTACGTCTCCACTGGTAGTGCGACCTGTTGACACCAGAAGGTCAGCAGACAAACTGGAAGATGACAACACAGAGGCAACACGGCCGAGGTAAGACTGATCCTGTAAGACTCAATGAGGTTCCGAATCTAACAAGAACCTACGGTGGTACGCTGGCAGTTTGAACGTACTTGTACTTTGACTATTTCCATTTTATGTAACTTTAGACTCTGACTCCCCTTCATGTCAGAGGCCAACATCTTACTTTGGTTATTGAGGTTACTTTTCACCTTTGCAGTTTTTCATCCATTTTATGTCTAAGGAAAATCGCAGATTTCCTGCTGTTGATTTTGTGTTGAAGTGCATGTTTATGTACTGTAATGATGGAAACTCTTCTAGCTAGCGATTTTGGAGACCTGCGCATATGTGCAATTATTATTCTTGGAATGGTGCATGGAATTTGTGTTGTGTGGATTTGATGTATAGCAGATGGTGGTGAATGTTTTTTATTCTTGCCACTGTAGTAGTGGAAAAAACATCACGTAACCACCTGGGATTAAGTGCAAATATCACACCTTTGGATTTTCTTGGAAAATTCAACCATAACCACTATATAGAAACTGGCCATAAAAGTAGGCAAAGTCAGCTGCTCAGGCAGACTGGAAATAGAGTGATTTATACATGCACATGTCTTAACATTATTATACATTATAACCTCCTTGAGCTAAATAAATTCTTCAAAAGTCCCCTTTTAATTGCTGGAAACTAACATGATGATTTTGACAGGTGGATAACTACCAGCACTATAAACAAGCTGAACATTCAACATGAACCATGGTAAAATACAAAATATGCATGAATGAATAAAATATGGATAGAGACTCTACATTTAGTTGCTAATTTTCACATACATGAGATGTGTACATACATTTCCATGTGTAAAGTTTGCAGTGCAGAACTTGTAATGCCTTATTTTCACAGTCTGGTACAGGATCCGAATATTTCTTCAATTTATTGACAATAACAAGCAACTTCTCAACAATGAGGCACTCACTGTTGGTAGTGTTTTGATCATTGGTTCATTTTCCAGTCTCTGTGTGAGTAAATAACTCTAAATTTAGTTTTTTCCCCACTAAACTAGTTACTATTTATTGCAGCTGGATTTGTTCAAAAAGTACCAAATGAATGAGATGATTTTGTGGACTGGGGTCCAAGCCCAGATCCCAGGCAGACACAGATAAAGCAGCAGCAGATTGTTTTATCCCATTAGACAAGGCCTAGTAAATAGGCAGAGATCTAGCTCTGTGTTCTGGTGCAATCTCCAGCTCATCCCGTCACTGGCATCAGCACAGTTGGCAGCTAGTCTTTCAAGTCAGAAACCCCAGTTTACCCTGCCTGTCCGTCTCCACCCTGAATTAACACACAATGATGCATTATGGGGGAACAAATTGAGAAATTAGATGAGAAGCCCATTTTTGGATCCAAAGCAGTAAAAAGGATTTCTTTATGTTGGCAGACTTGATTCAAAGAGGAAAATGTGGTAGAGTTTGGTTAGAGCACTTTTTTTTCAATTGTAAAAGGACCACACATATGTACGTATTTGGATATCAATGAACAAGTACTGTAATGCACCGGGTTTAAGAAGGGAAAAAAGGAAAAAGGACATGGCATGACAAACCTCAAACCTTTTTAAAAAAATTAAAAAAACTGAACAACCAAACAAACTTTAAATCTACCTTCACTGATTAAAAATAAATAAATGGGGTGTTCCATCTAAGGCAGCTCACGATCAGATTACGATTCAGGGTGCCATGATTTGACTAATCAACAATTATCAAAATAATATCAATTATCATCATTTTTTAAAATCTTTTTTTCCCCATTCGGGATGTTTTTTCTCACTCGTTGGCAAGGTCACACTTTTAAACAAGGTCAGAATCTAAAAATTCATGTAATCAAACAAATTTGCCTCCATTGTCTTTTATTTGTGTCAAACTACGGAATGATCCAACATATTTTGCACCAGGGAACCAAAAGGAAAAAGGTGGCAGTGGCATATAAATGAAAAGTCACTCTTATTCATAAAAGATTTCCAGTTACCTGCCAAACATTTTCTGTATCAAAAGCAATACTTTACAAATATACATATATATATATATATATATTAACAGAACAAAAAATTTTAAAATTAAAAAAAAAAATGAGTTTTAAAAGTTGTTTCAGTGGTATCAGTACACGTCTAATAATAAATAAATAAATAATTGCTCATTTAGGTTTTGTGGGCCCTCAAAAGTTCCCCAGGTAATCGAATTGTCATATGTCACACCGCAATGAATCTAATAATTGATGGCATACCCTTAATATACATATACAGTATAAATATATATATATATATATGTGTGTAGTGCAGTAGCAGCAATCCCTCCATACGTGGTAACAAAGTGAATTGAGGGTTAGCCTTGCAAGATTAAACTTAATTCAAAACCCAAATAACAGAGTACCTTACAACAAATGAATAGGTCTCTAATTTGGCCAATTACAATGGATGGTTTGGCATGCGTTTGTAATTTGTTGGTGAAAACTGTCAAATAAACTGTGAAACAAATAGTTACGCAGAGGCAGCTGTAATAATTAAATTCAGAGGTGAAGCCATCTGGCCTAATAATTGAGAATAATTGTAGTTTTTGTAGCCTGTAGTGTTGGACTTCTTCCTACCTTGGCAGCCATGATCATGGAGGAGCCTCCACGGACTCCAAGGATGGGGATGTGGGTCTGGGCTGAGATGAAGTCCAGAATCTGAGCGATGGCCTCCTGGTCGGTGTCATCACCAAACACCACACCTTGCAGCCAGTGCTCGGTCATCAGGTCACAGATGCTCTTGATGATGCTTTTAGGATCCGTCTCATTCATGGTCAGCACCTCCACGTTGGGCGCCATGTGGAGGAAGTCCTCTTTCTCACGAGCACCAGCCAGCGCCACCTCGCTGGAGTTGCCCACTAGGACAACGGCGATGCTGAGGCCCCTCAGGATGTTGGGCAGGGCCATGTGGTGAGGAGGAGGTTGGGGGATGGGGATGTAGTGGCCGCCGCCACCTCCCCCACCCTTCTCCCTCCGTGAGTGGCAGGCCGGGGGCAGGTGGAGAAGTAAGAGCAGCAAGAGAAGAAGGGACAGGTGTAAAGAGGCGCTGGTGCAGCAGTGGAGTGAAGGAGGCAGAGGTGGGTGTCGGCCTCTCTTCTCTTGCTTTTGGGCGAGTGCCGGGGTGAAGGAGGAGGCCCCGGTGTGGCCCCGATGGGGTGAGGGGCTGTGGCAGCCGCAGACAGGCATGGTGGAGGTGTGGGAGGGTAATACCTGAGGGGACAGAGGTGGAGGAAGAGGAGAGGGAAATAGAAAGATGAAGATAGAAAGGAATAATAAAGAGGGATGGGGGGAAAGAAGGAGATCAAAATGAAGAAACTTTAGTTTGTTAACACGTACAGTATAAAATGAGGACAACACACACTGAAATTGACCTTCTGAATATAAGCCCTCACAAGAACATTCAGGAACACACCAGACTAGGAGCAGTGAGCTGCCATGTCAGGCACCCAGGGAGAATATGGGAAGTTAAGTACCTTGCTCAAGGGCACATCAGCCACCAATTTCTCTGCTCTAGGTTAACAGGTGCGTAACACATGCATGAAAGCATTGGATATTCCGCCTTGATGAGTGGTCTACAGCCCAGTGTGCAATGATATTTTGGATTCAGTGGCACTGAGCAGAGGTGCGTACTTGATATTTGTTGTTTTGATACTAGTACAAGTATTTTCTGTGATGACCAAGCAAAAAGACTAAAATTACAGTTGCAGATTGAAATGCTGTCCAATGTGACTTTTCACCAAATCATGCAGTTCTTGTTTTCCTCTGAGTGTGGCACATTGGTTGTTACCCTCTCGATATTTTGGATTTATATTTGACTAAAATGAAGGACCACACCATAGAAACATATGAAGCTAATGCTAACATTAACTTACTGAAAACACCAACCACACTAAAAAACAACAGTATCTTATTACATGTCAACAAATTTTAGTCTTGTTAATGTCACCTTTTAATTAGAATTACAGTAAGATCAATATGAAAATCTAAAATGTCATTGTCATGCACTTTATACACACTTTCAACACAAACAGGTGAGTTACATAAAAATCCTCTACCTGGATTTCATGAATGTAGAGATTAGCTACAGAGATGCACACAGTTTTTTTTTTTGTTTTGTTTGTTTTTTTCTGTTTTTTTTTTCATTCCAGATAGTGCTTAATTCTACTGTTACATTGTAAATTACATCATGGGGATCTATGAGGTATGAGTCACTTTTGGAACAAGCCTTAAGTGGTCATTTGAGGTACTGCAGCTTTTACACCAACTTTTTTTTTTTTTTTAGCCCTGGAGGTTCCTGCTTGGGTTAACATAGTAACATGCAACATTAATGGAATAAAGTGAATTGCCAAGAGGCTACATGCATCATATGAATCAGTGCAGATCAATGTCAGTCCCTTGAAATGGGGCAATAAAGGGAGAGAATGAGGGATGAGAGGGAAACCGTGACTAAAACGAGCCTTTAAACACACAAAGAAGGATGAGAGAAGTAGTAACAGCTGACATATATAAATAGTGCATAAATGCACACAAAGATACATGGTATGACGGCGTACAGTTTACACACGGTCCCATATGGATCAATAATTCATATGGAATGTTTTGAAGACACAATATGGATATATATTATGAAGGATATAAACTCTCCCTGAAGTGAAGTGAAGAAAAGGAGAAACAGCGGGAAGGAATGCAAACGAGTGAAAGGGCCAGCGAGGAGAAGACGACTCCACGCCAACTCCGACTGACTGACAAACTGTCGGGAGCGAGATGAGTGACACACTGACGTGGGACAAACTGACTGACGATGAAATTGATTAAATGATTGACAGCAGAGGTGCTCGGAGAAACTCGCGCAGGCTTTGATATGATACCCCCCCCCCCTCCTCCCTCAACCCCTACTGGCCTAGTTTAGCACTCACAGCCATTTGCCGTCCATCCATCCGCCTCCCTCCCACGTTCCACTTGACCATTATCACTTTCTTTTTATTTTTTTTTACTCTCTTCAATTAAATCCTTACTGTAATGAATGGAGTTACAGAGAGGAGAAAGGCTAGGTGGGAGACGGGGGCAACTACAAATATTTGGGGGGGGGGGTGAAATGATCAAGATTTCGGGACAAGTGGTGAAGGGCAGGAGCACAGCTGGAGTCAGACATGAAAAAGAAGATTCTCTGGGACAGACATGTGTCTTCTCTGTATGTTTACATATGAGTGAGTGGGAGGGCATGTGTCCTCTTGAGTTTTGCCAACCATATAGTTGGCGTAGATGTTCAGTTGTTGGTGGAAATGGCTATTTTGTGGGTGGAGATGCCCAGGACAGTAGAGGGTGTAGTTGCTCATAAAGTTACAGGTTTTGCATTGTGTGTATATGACTGCCTTAAACGAGGCAGAGGGAAGGTATAAAGGAGAACAAAAAGCCTAAAACAATAAGCGCCCTGTAAAGATGACAGCTAATAAGACAGGAAATGACAGAGTAAGAAAAAACTCAGGACGGAGATTGAGAGAGGGATAAAGGGATGTATGCAGCAGAGATGACAGAACAACTTCTTTAGGGAAAACTAATTGCTAGAGGTTCGTCAGCTCTAATTACAGGTCCCTGTGTTAATAGTCAATTGTGCACCACTTTCCAGGAAGGATGGAGAGGTGGGAGGGAAGGGAAGATAACAGGCACGAGGAGACCGAAAAAAGGAGGAGAGGGGAGAGTAGGAGGCGACGAAATAAAGAAAGAAAGTGTGTAAAACCAAGGAGGGCCTCTATAAGCAGAGAAGATGAAAAAAAAAAAAAAAAAAAACAGAGGACGACACACCAAAAGAAGAAGGACAGAATGGAGACGGAGGAATATATGAAAGAAGGTTTTGAGAGAAGAGGAGGAGAGAGTTACAGAGTGAGACAGAGAGGGAGAGAGAGAGAGAGATGCCCTCTTTGAATCTGGACTTCTCTGGCAGCACTCTGTTTCCATGGCAACAATTAAAATAGGCCTACATGCGCACACATAGAGACACAGTTGATGGACACAGAGATATACACACACACCGTGCAATAAGCATTGATCATGTAAATGCAGTGACGTAGCTCGGCGTAGTGCTTACTCTCTTGTGCATCTTTGCAGTGATTTTATTTTACACACTGATTCCTCTCACACAGATTAGCATAGAGACCTCTGACACGTTTAACACATGAATGCACACACAAGCGTCAACGTGCATAGACGCTCGCACCAAACTCGCCACGTCTCGTTTTTCTCTCCATCATACTCACACACTCATAGCAAACCGGAGCTTCACACACACACACACACACACACATTCATACACCCCCGGGGTACAGATTATATTTGCCAAACGTACTGTGTTAACTCCAATGATCATTCAGAAAAGATGAGACCATTAAAAAGTCCCATAGTGACTGAAAGAAAGTCTCATAAAAGGACACAAAAGGCGGGTATTAAACTGGAGATTACACGAGCGACGTTGTGACACTAAGTGACCCCATTTCTCCGTCAGCCGGGCCCTCGCATCTTACCCACCATTTGCTCTATTAGCCACACCAGCGCACACAGCACTCAGATCAGTTACACACGGGTGGAGCGCAGATCGCCTCCACCAGCCCAGACCCCTCAGGTCCAAAACCCCCCACATACCCACACACATTTTCCAAGTCTTTGTTTTATGTGAAATGTTTTCAGTGAGACTTAGGAAACTTTACATTGACTTAAACAACACTGAGTTCATTCTAGGGCTTTGTGAATGTTTCCTCCATTCCCTCTTGCTTTTCATATATGCATTTTGATTTGTAACACATATTAAATACATATTACCCACTCTTATATTCTTCAGTTTTACATTAATTTGCTGTCATTCCTTCTGTATATAAAAATAACTTGTACTATACATGTGTTATCTTTGCCACAACACTAAAGCAAAAAGCTGCATAATGTTATTTCTGTAAGAGACTTATAGAGGATACATTATATTTATTTTCTCTCATATATAAAGAGTTTTTGAACCATAAATTATGCAAAGCCATTCTCGTGCAGTTAATGGAGTTGCAGAATGAAAATATAGACTTGGAAATGTGCATAACATGCCGTCTTTAATGGAGGTTGGGGACACTGATCTTGCATCTCTAATTGACTTGGATTGCAATTATGATTTATTTAACAATATATAACGTATGAGTTGGCTATCAGCAACGGTGAAGATAATAAGATCCTAAAGTACTAAAAGCACACAGGGAAAATACTCAGAAACAAGTAAAATTATGCATTCAAAAAGCAAACACATGAGTACAAGTAAATATCATAACATTATATGTGAGGCTTTTAGGTTACCATTAAAGCTATATTCATGTATATATTGCATTATGGTGCTCTACATGTTTAAGGTTGACCTCATTTTAACTCCTTTATATACTGTCAGTTTCACCTACAGTATCTTGTGAGAATCATGTGTCCCTAAAAAGTCAACTTTTCATGAGAATAGATAAGAATGAAGATAATTTTATCACAAACATTCAACGTCAACACAACTGGAGACATATCTTATGTATACATACATGTACCTAAGTATAATATTTGCCTCTGAAATATAATGGGGTAGAGATGTAAACTTGCATAAAGTGGAAATAGCTAAATGTTAGTCCCTGACGTTAAATTTACAGTCCACCCAAGACAAAAAATACAACCATGTGGATCTGTTTTCCTGTCATTTCCTTCCTTTAGTGCTCCAGACCATGAGACATAATGACTCCTGCAGCCTCTGTTACTGTACAGGTGCAACAAGGCATCGGGCAATTAGGTAAGAACACATTGTTTCAGGTAGTTACCCGCCCCAACCAAACAAAACCAGGTTCTAAGTGGGCCCTCATGGACAATAAACAGCCTAACAGTCATTAATGAACGTCAAGACTAACACGGCTCATATGGTAGTAGTGAAAAGTTGACAGAGCAGGGGATATGAGGCATGACGTGGATAATATAGCTCTGTAATTGGCTCTTCTCTCTGCTTTTTTTTTTTTTATTATTATCATTTCTGTCAGTGATAAATCATTCTGTTACAACAAGCCACAGCGGAAGTCTGGATGTATAAAACACGACTGTAAAAAGACGGTTATGAAGTGGCATCCTATGGAAACACGCGCACAATCAGGACAATTGGCTTTCCAGTCAATCAAAAATACCTTTCTTAGCCCTTACAGGTGAACAAACGGGCTCCATATTTCTTGAGTTTCTTATTTAATATATGTGACTGAACAGCACTCCGTTCCAATCAGAACACATTCTCCTTTCACGGTAATAAATCCACACAGGACAGGAAGCATTACTGCCGAGAATGGTTTGTTCGCTTGTGGGCACTATAAATGTGTACGTGTATGTGTGTGTGCAGTTGATGAATTTGGTTTGAAAGGTTGTGAACAGCGCTAGCAGTGGCTTGCTCTCCCTAATGCATTTTTAGAACTGACATTTATGTTTTTTGTTCAAATGAAAGCCAGCAGGAAAAAAAAAAAAAAAAGGTAACCTTAGCGCTAATCTCTCTAGACGACTCAGCTTTGATTTGAAATTGATTCAACGGCGGACGGCGCTTAACAATATTAAAAACATTTTTTTTTTGTCGGTGGTAGCATTTTAAGGAGCCCCCCCTTCCTCATTCACATACACACCCTCTGCACAGGGGATGTGACCAGGCCACAGTGCAGGTCATTGCACCGCATACTGATGAGATGAGGAATCAGCTGGATACTGGAAACGCTGCCAAACCTACGATACGTAAGAACACGAAAGAAGTGCTGCATAAATGCTGCTCTAAATGTGTGAACTCATTATAAACTGCTCTTATAAATATTCATACAGCCTGTCTGCGCAGCCTGCTGTGGAGGTGTAAGGTGGTGTGTGTGAGGGTGTGTGCGTATGTGTGTGTGATTATGTGTTTGGACCTGTGTCTGTACATGATGTTCTGAAGCAGCCACTCATCAGCCCCCTCGCCAAAGAAGACAAGCCTGGCGTCGCAGTCACATGTTTCGCCGAGACTCCAGGGCCAATCTACTGCTATAATGGGGTCTATTTCCAGAGAGAGGGGACACTGAAGGGCCCATCACTCTCTTCCTCCCCGATTCCCTCCTTCGCTTTCTTCCATTTTAACTCTATTTATCTCTTTCTCTTCCCATTTTATCATTTTGTCTCTCTGAACAATGCTTCCTCTCAATTCTCCCACTTATCTCCTGCGCTCGCACTCTCTCATCGCCCTCTTCTCATTATTTGCTAAGTGTCAGGTTTGTCAATGGTGTTATTTGCATGAAAACTGGAGGACAAAAGCAACTGGCAATTTTTCACATTTATTGCTTGGCCTGATATTTCAGAGGACAGTGGAAGATGGTTCTGAAAGACTATCGCTCCATATCTCTTTGGATGACTTCAAACACTTTATGGGGCATGTACATTATCTTAAGCGCTAAGTCGGGCGTGCTGTAGTGGTTTCATTTCTCCTTTTAATTGAAATGAAAATGTCAGGAAGAGACACTTGCATATCAGAAGCACCAGTAACAGAATGAGCTCTCCTTATGTCAAACCTGCTCACACTTAAGATCCTCTAATGTTCTTTCATTTTTAGAGCCTGAGCCATTTCCATTCAAGGTCTCAACAACGGTAAAGGTACATGTTTTACAACATATTCCTGTACACTGAGCTTGAAAATATACATTATGTACTTTGGATGTCTGGTAAGACACCCACTTTCTTGCAGTGGCAAAAATTTGTAGCAAGTATTTTACCATTGGAGGCATTCTCCTCTGTTCTGGCAGGCAAGTCTTATTTGCTCTATAAAATCTGGTTCTAATACTTGAAGCACTTGGATGATGAAAGACTAATTTGTGGACTAAAGGATCTTGTTTGAAATAAGGACCAGTTCATTTTTTTTCTGTCTTGTTTTGTTGTGTTTTGTAAGAAGACCAAATAACAATGCTATTGGAACCCTGCTTTTCTGTTTCTCATTTTTATCAACCTCACCCCCTAAGAATACTGCAACTAGATACAGTTGTCTGTCTGCCTGTCTGTCTGTCTGTCTGTCTGTCTGTACTGAAATGACAAACTTAGATTATGATCAGTCTGCATTTGACATATGATCTCTTTTGAGATGAATAATACTGATTATTAAAGAGCCCTCAAAACATCCCTAGTCAGTTACCATTATTCTTCGTTAATTATTATTCATTTTAACTTGCCCAATTATCAGTGTATTATGGTATTTTACAGAGACTGTTGCACTATGAGCTGTTAGCATTAACAATGCTAAGCTAACATGCTTCTTAAAGTCCATGCAAATTGATTCGTCAGTGTCTTTCCATACTAAAATGATTTAAATCTGCAGTTTGGGTTAGTTGCTGAATGATGACTTCAGACATTTAAGAGCTGGCATAAATCTGTAACATTTGCATTTTCTAAACATGAAGTGAGTCTGAGTTGACGTGCGAGAGTTATGTTAGAATGCAAAAACATTTTTGATTAAATATTGTAAATCTCCAGCCCAACAAATGAGGCCAACATGATGATTAGTAGAGTTAAAAAAAAAAAAAAAAAGGGTGAACTAGTGTTTACTTCATCTGTGAAATAAAAATATTGCAATAATATGGTCAAAACTGATAGGAAATTGCAGTGTTTCTCATCAAATGAGAACATCCCACTCAACCTATTTACACCTCCAGTAAATAGTGGTTAGCTTGTATGTCATCTACAGTTTCTAAGAGGTGACAAAATTGTGATCCTCATTATCACACCATCTTTTGGTGAGATTGCCCTAGCCAGTACATAAGGAAGCATCTTTTAAAATATTCTTTAGCACCAGGCAAGTTTTGACAATTTTGTTATTTTTACACACATATTGCATAACAATATCTACCAACACGATCAAGTTCTTGCTGATCCAGAGAATGATTTTTTGCAGATCCACCATATTTGATGACTATTCATACTAAGTCTAATCATAGAAGTAAATGCATTAACAGTGACTGACACTGACACTTCACCTTGATGGGGGTGATTGCAGTCAGGTGTGCCCGTCTGTCTGTCTGTCTGTCTGTCTGTCGTATACGGCCCACAGAGACACAATATTAATTTTGATGTAAATCAGTCATGGTGGTGTTATCATGACAAATGGGGTGTGAAAGCATTAATTCTTCTTCTGTGTTGAAGCCTCAGGTTTTAGAAACATTGATCATTAATGATACAGTATTATATTTATTTCTTGGTACTTTACTTTGGTAAAAAAAATGTTCAGTAAGAGCACTGACACTTGCCACTGCTTACAAGTAATTCATTTGCCGTGCTACCGAGTGATTTCATTATAGGAAATGAACAGATGAAGAGGAGAGTCTTACAGCTTCCACTGGGTATGTTCTGCAGGGACATCTCAGGTCAGGTGGGGTTAATTTGCAAAAGAGTGACTATTTTTGACCGCTATAATCTAACGTTGTCGAGAAGTCTGGCAGCGTGTCGTGCGTGCTTTGTGTTTCAAGGCTAAACCCTCCGGTGGCAGCTTGCCCTGACCCAGAACAAGAGCCGACAGCTGATGAAAGAAAACGTTACCTGGACAACCTCTTTGACCACACAGCAGTGAGACGTGGGGGCGGCTGATCACACACACACAACCTGTGGCACCGTGGTGGGTGGGAGGAAGGGAACAGACTACCCAGGGCCTCAGCTCATGCACTTCTTATTGGTTTCAAACGGGTATTTAGAAATGGTGTGGGGTTGGGCCTCACTTTGAACTAACCGAAAACGAGGGAAACAAAATGCATTTGCACAAAACATCACATTGACAATACATATGATTCACCCCCATGACTCAACACAATTAGGTTCAACATAATATGATGTGATGTGGTGCAGAAAGAATACATTCAATTTGACAGATAATATATTTCTATTTCTCAGGTTCAAGCAAATCAGAAACTGCACAATTTTGCTTCTCTAGTTCCCTTTCATAAACTTTTCCCACAAACCAAATAACATCTATAACCAGAGATAAAATAAAAGTAGGTCTGGACCTTAAACTTCCTATTTTTTCTTCTACTGTCTTGACTTACATGTTTATAACACACCTCAGCCTTGGTAGCAGCATAAAGCTTTACATAAAAGAGTGAGAGAGCAGCAGAAATGAGAAGGTGTGCTTGAGAAACAGTCTAGGTTTAGATTCTTTTACTTCTCTTTTGTGCTCAATTTTTCTTAACCCATAGAGACCTAATGCTACTTTTGGGGCAGTTCCAAAATACATTTTTCTCTGTATTTAATCTTTCTTAAGTGATTTATCAGCATTTATTAGAATATCATCCTCTGTATTTTGTGTTTTTCAGTGTAAATCATGTATTATCCTGTATTGAATTCACTAATCATGTAGATTTTCATTAAATTTCAGAGTAAATTCAAAGGTTGCTATGTCACTGTGACTTTTTCAGCAAAATCTATGATTAACTGAACATATAACTGGTGTCTCTATCCACTGTCATTGATCCAACTCCATGGGTTTTACTGGTGAATCAATGTGATAGAAGATAATGGTGTTTCCACGGTAACTACAGAGCCTCTGAACATCCAAATGGGTCATATCTGATGATCATGAAAAGATGATGAACTGCATTTTACACCAATTATTCACATATATTAATAGGATTGGTGAATCAACAGGTATTAAACAGTTGACATTAGTAAACGGTTTTGGTCAACTGTGTTGTTTTTTTTTTTTAATATCTTTATTAGTTAAGTACATCATTTACTTTTCATACACTTACTGTATATAAACATATACTTTGATACACATGCTCTTATGCTGTGATTATAGTTTGCCTGGATGGGAATAGATTTGAGGAAAAAATATTAAGTATTTAACTTTCTCCCTTTATTTCATTTTGTCTTGTATGTATTAGTGTGGGTAGGAGAGGGGACTGTGATACAGCAGGGTAATAGAAAATCTGTGCTATTCCTCATATATTTGCACATTTATTTGCAGTTTTTCTTGATTTTTTTGCATGGTTTTCTTTCATTGTTTTGTACATTATGATCACTAAAATAGGAACCGTTTAGAGCAGAAGGATGAATGTGTTAGTAAATAATAAACGACTGGTCACATATTTGATCACGTCTAAATAATTCAGGTAGATAACATTTAAGAATTTTTATTAATATTATTATTATTATTATTATTAATGTGTTAACCACTGCAAAAATATTATATATGATGCATCTGAATTTCATCCAAAGTCGGATCTTCTTTCAGTCTGGTCAATGACATCTTAAACTTTCATGCCCGTGCATGTCAGTGTCTTTCAGCTGATCAGAAAATGAATGTGTGGATGTGAATTCTAGGTTATGGATAATTAGACATACAGATGTTCATTATATATGGAATAATTACAGCAGGAGGAAGGCAGGGGGTTGTGGGTGCAGTCACTTCCTGTGCTTAGGTCTATGATTACGCCTCTGCACACAACAATTTCCTACTTTATTTATAAATTGAGGCCCATGTGTGGTCTTTGTGTGTATCTGTGGCCCATGTCTCTGGGTCTGATGTGTTGATGATGAGCACCAGAAGTCATATTTGAGCCAACTAAACTCCTTCAGCACTGGCAGACAACCCACTTAGAGAGACTGCTCCACTTTACCTTAAGCCATTTTCGTCTGAAGAAGATGTGCGTGATTAAAATTGAATTTCTGCCTGCTTTCCTTCTCAGCTGCTGCACCCATGGTGAGAGAGTCTAAATATTATCCACAGGTGTATACTTTATGTTCTAGTTCACAGTGGAACAACAAACCACACCTTCGACATCATACGGAACACATGATTTCTTCAACCTACAAAGACCTAGTGCTACATTTATGTCAGTTCCCAAATGAATTTGTCTCTATATTTAACCTTTTGTACAAGGTTTATCACTATTTATTATAATATTATCCTCTGTATATTATATTGTGGTTTTTTTCTGTATAAATCTGGTATTTTGCTGTATTTAATTTACTTACCATGTAGTTATCATAAATGTAGATTATCATAAAAGCTCAGATTAAAGTTGATCATTATAATATCATAAATCAAAGAAAACTGAAGAAAAAGTGACTTTTTCAGTAAAATCTGTCATTAACTGAACATAAAAACAAGCGTTTCCATCCACTGTCCTTAATCCAACTCCATGGGTTTTACTGGTGAATCAATGCGGTAGAAGATCACAGTGTTTCCATGGTAACTACGGAGCATCTGAACGTCCAAATGGATCATAGGCTATCTGATGACCATGAAAAAAATGACAAACTGCATTGATGTATTGATAGGATTAGTTGATTATCAGGTATTTAACATTTAAGATCAGTAGATGACTTTGGTCACCTGTGGCTGTGTGAGTCTTTATGGGTTAAAGTTATTTTAAAATTGTTTCTTATTTTCATTCATGTTCATATGCAACTTTTAAATATTAAATATCTGTGCAGTTTAGTTTCTCTTAATAATATTGAAGGCTACTCTACACAGATCGAAGAACTCGCATGTGTTATGCAGTATGTGTCAGATTTTTATGTATTTATTATGACATTAAACACTAAAAGCAAAGTTCATTGACCAAGACTGAAACTACTCTTTACATGCAGCAGATTGTCAAAATGATGCTTTTAAAGCTTTTAAAATGCCAAATTCGATAAATAATGTGTGAATTCTTAAAATGGTGAGACAAGATTTTCAGAAAGGTCCACATTGTGTGTCTTTGGCTGTTGTAGAGCTACTGGGAACCCAGAGACCCTGTGGCTCCATCACAGAGCACCATGTGCAGAACGATGCCAAGAGAACAGAAGGCAGGGGCAGGCAGGGAGAGCATTTATAAACCCATTATTAAATGCATCATGATTTCCAAAATCTGAAGGTAATAGGTTGAGAATGGACTTTATATGACAAGCTGAAGTTGATCCATATCCACTGGCACAAAGCCTGAGTCTTAAATGTAGATTTTGGGTTGGATGTGAAATAAGGTAAACCACTTAAGACAACACTGTGATGTGGCCTTTCTTAATGAATTAACTAAATTATGAAGATGATAAAACTCCAGATGGCCTACAGCCAAAGTTCTCAGACTGTACACAGAGTAGAGGCGAAACGCACTAAGCGCTGAACCCAAACACGAGGCTTTCACCACATCCAACAACGTCCGCCACCAAAAATTTAATCTACAAGACCGTCTATGGTGTAGTTTTGTTCTGTTATCATGTGGATTCATGTTTCGCTATTCACTGTCTTATTTTTGTAAATCACGGGTCACAGAGAAAACTGTCTGACCAATCAGTGGTCTGCAGTGTTATGACGTCACGTTTTGGTATCCGCTCCAGGATTTTGGAACCTCGACTGAGGCGGTACTAAAAAACTAGTATTGGGTCCCAGGTTCCAGGTCCTTTTTGTAATGGAAAAGAGAAAGAGCCGTGTAGAGTTGAATAGAGTAGAGCCGGTACCATGGAGTGGAAAAGCACCATTATATGCACTTCAACCAGTCCTTTACCCAGTGTCCTGCACAAATCAGCAACTCAAGTATGAGACACACAACAATATGCTGGGTTTGTGTGGTCTGATTGTTATCTGCTACACTGGATCTGAAAAGAGTCATCGATTAATCGACTCAAATCAATGAAAAAAAGTATTCGATTTGAAGTTTTCCTGAAGCTTCGTTTCCTTAATTTCGCTGCCACTAAACGCTGGTTCCACTGATGTCTTCCACACATTGTGACGCACACGCAGACAAAAAGGCAGAAAATGTCTACACGCTCTTTTTTCTTCATTGAAAACCAACATTTACTCGTTTAAACACAAACATTAAAAATATATTAATCATTTTTTTGTTTTTTAAAGTTGTATGTTCATTCCATCTTAAATTGTTAGTAACTTGGATACAAATGTGTTGAAGACTGCAGGGCACATATTATTTTTATGTTTTTTTCTACTGTTATTAATCTTCAGAAGGGACAAAATTAAATAAATAAATACATCTATTATGAATTACTTAAATGTGTCATTAATTAATTAAAATCGGAGATACATACATTATATAAATAAATACATCTATCATGAATTACTTAAATGTGTCATGAATTAATTAAAATAGCAATGTAAGCACATATAATTATTTCACTATTTAATTAATTATTTCATGGTCCCAGTGTCAGAGGGTCACAGTGAATTTATTTTATGTCACTGTGGCTCGCCAACAGACACTAACATCTGATTGGTTATCCTGCGCAGCAAGTCACAACTAATCAATGCCAGATAATGGAGCGATGCATAGCCAGTCAACACAGTCCGACACATTAGGTGGCGGTATTCATCTTTACATTTGTTTGGACATGGTTCCTGCCCATAACAATAAATAAAAGGGTAGATGCATTCAGCTGTAATATATCTATAGACCAATGCCACCTACGCTATCAATACAGGAAGTAAACAGATATGCCGCCATGTTGGAAGGCAAAAGTGGAGGCAACAGAGTGACAGACTGTGTGTTTTGTAGCTGCTTTATCAGTGATAAGATATTTGAAATGGATTATTAATGACAGTTTATGGTTTATATATGGTATACTGTTTTTAAAACTGTGAACCTGCTGAATGGCAACACTATGCTGAGTAACAGGCTGTGATTGATGGGTTTGACACTTAACAAGACACAAGCTGAGTGGGAGCAGGGACACCACGGTCAGCTGTTGTGGCTCTTCAGTCATGGTTCATGGAACAGCCTGGACGCAGAGGCCGGCTGGTACTGGCACCTGTCCAGCCAGAACACTGGACACAAAGGCCGGCGTTCTGAACTCCACAAGGGGGCTGTGTGTAGAGCGGGTTGTCCAATGACCAAAGGGTTGGAGGTTCAAATCCTGGCTTCCACTTTCCACATGCCAAAGTGTCCTTGAGCAAGACACTGAACCCTCCCAGTAGTGCCTTGCATGGTACATTAGCATAGTAGCCGCCTACTGGTGTATGAGTGTGTGTGAATGTGAGGCTTTGTAAAGCACTTTGAGTACCAATGTGTAGAAAAGAACTATAGAAGTGCAGAACATTTAGGCTAGGCTACCATTTACCATTCACAGGACCCTGGATCCATGCTCCGCACCTCGCCCGTTTGAGCCCTGGGGCACAGCTGCAAGGCCTCTCCAAACCTCGCCCTAAAAACCACAATATGCACCAAACTGTGGATAACCTGAACTGTTGCACCTGTTGTTCACCACTTTTAATGGTTCTAAGTAATATCCAGCTGACATGTGATCATAGGTTTACCCCTAATACTCAGTACTTTGTCTTTGCATTGAGTTCCTTATATTTTTCTCCCAGGTTGGTTTAACTAATGAAGATCCTCCATTAAAGGAGCCGCCATGTTTTCAAAGTATCTACTTCAGGCTAAAGCAATCATCTTCACTAGATCAGTGTTAACCCCACCCACAGACTCTGATATGGGTCAGGTTGACAAATAAAATAAATTCATTGTGGCCCTCTTGGCACTGGGACCATGAAATAATTAATTAAGTAGTGAAATAACTATATATACATATATTGCAATTTTAAGGATTTAATGACACATTTAAGTAATTAATGATAGATAGATAGATAGATAGATAGATAGATAGATAGATAGATAGATAGATAGATAGATAGATATTGTATGTATTTATGTGTAGATATTTAAGTATGTATTTATTTAAAGTAAGCATTTCCAATTTTAATTAATTAATGACACTTTTAATTAATTATTGATACATGTCTTTATTTAATTTTGTCCCTCCTGGCACTCCATATTCTTGTAGACAATTTTTTTTATAGCCTTTTGTGGTTGATTTTTCAGCTGGTTCTGGAATAAAGTTGCCATTTTCAGATTGGTCTTTTTCACATTTTTCCTTTTTTTTTTTCATCTATTCAACTAATCATTTAATCAAATTGAATCAAAGAAAATTATCACCAAATTAATCTGTTAGGAAGATAACCGATA
The DNA here is from genome assembly GCA_029822895.1 of Maxillicosta whitleyi. Classification (NCBI taxonomy): domain Eukaryota; kingdom Metazoa; phylum Chordata; class Actinopteri; order Perciformes; family Neosebastidae; genus Maxillicosta; species Maxillicosta whitleyi. The sequence continues at coordinate 620,394 of JAPSES010000069.1, forward strand.
GCTGCAGCTCTACACTACACTTCAGTAGGATTGTAGAGGTCGAATGACGGTGGGTTTTTAGACGCTGGTATGATATTTAAAAAAACTGACAGACGATTAATTAACGGATATCATCAACCCCCCAGCCTCTGATGAATTTAAATAGCTTTGACTATTAGAAACTGCAGAACTTCACTGAACATGAAAATCAAAGTAATACATAACTCCATGATTAAATCTGGGTCACTCAGAGTCCTACATCAGACAAGACTGGGGCGGAATTCCACTCCCAAAACTCCAGCAGTTGGTCTCATTTATATTTACGGACTGTTAGAATTGGGTTTTTACATGCAATTTTTTTTGTATTTTTTGGATTATTTTCCATTAATGTCAATAATTCCAAAGTAGACTGATATCAAAGTCCAAGTTTTGCTGATACACTAGTTTGTAAAATGCTGTATATACAGGAAACACTTCCTTGCAGTTTTTTGCGACTTCATGGTAAAACAAACTTCACAGTCTTTTTATCCTCCAACTAATCAACAAGTCTGTCTGTTATGACGCTATTTACTCTGATTCAAAGGTTTGTGGATACAAGTTTGTTGTCAGTAAGAAACATGTAAGTGCATCGTGTACAGTGTATCCCCAGTCAACACCAAAGGACATCCCACCCCAGTTAGTCATCGACTACAACCTGAAAACAAGTGAAGAACTAAAGTAACGTACAGAGAAAGAAGATGTGTTTGTAAAAAGAAAAGTAACATCAGATGTATGGAATTGTTTTGGGTACAGAAATGGCAAAGCCTTCATGATGCATCAGTGAGTGTATTAGAGCTGCAGCTATCGATTATTTTTGCATCAATTAATCTATTGATTATTTTTCTTCGATTCAGTTAAAACAATGATTTGAATTGGGGGAAAAAATGTGACAAATGGCTTGTCCTTTATTCCTGCTCCTGCTAAAAAAACAACTGCAAAACATAGAAAAACATGTATAAAAAGTGCCTATATAGAAATAACAACAATATGAAAATATATATAATAATATCTATAATATTAAACAACAAGAAAGCCAAATTACATCTACAAACGATATGTGCATTGCATCTTCAACACATTTGTGTCCAACTTACCAACAACGTAAGATGGAACTAACATAGAACTGTAAAAAATAAAGCCAACATTTTTAATATTTGTGTGACAGCTTAAAAGTTTAAAGGAATAAGTAACGGTTTCAATGTAGAAAAGTGATCATGTAGACCACAGGTGTCAAACATGCGGCCCAGGGGCCAAATCCAGCCCTTGGAATGAATTTGTGAAATGCAAAAATTTTAGTTCAGGTTCCACATTGAGACCAATTCAGTGTCATAATAACCTATAAATAGTCACAAA
>JAPSES010000069.1:621864-632021 GCA_029822895.1 Maxillicosta whitleyi
CCCGCCCCCCCCCCCCCCCCCCCCCCACCTGGAGGCAATGTGTGCACAACTGGTGTGCATGTTGGACTCTATCACAACTCTATGCACACATGAATGATGATGATGATGATCAGATGGTAGACCAGGTTGTCCAATGACCAAAGGGTTGCCGGTTCAAACCCTCAACTGTCTACATGTCAAAGTGTTCTTCAGCAAGACACTCCCAGTAGGGTCTGTAGAAAACCAGTATAAGTGCAGAATTTATCCAGTTTTAAACTTCAGGAAAATCCAAATAATGTTTCTTTACTCAAATGCATTAAAACTTTGCCCTTTTTTGGAAAACGTGAGTAAAAAGTCCAGATATTTGTGTTAAAATATACAAGTAAAAACAGCCTTAATGACTTCACCAGTATTGCCGTGTTTGTTGTATTTAGTTTCGTCCCATATCTGATAATAACAGCTTGACATTTGTCTGATGTGATGTGACATTTGTTTTCCTTCATGTTTGTGGAGTGCGCGTCACGTCATAGAGCTGAACCTTCACTTGTTCGCACATCTCCAAATTAGCAACCGTTAATAATGCATCTTTTAACCTTTGTCACGTTACTGCATCTCACATGTTTCATCAGAACATGGTTTGTTTAATGACAGTGATTAAAATCTGAATAAAAAAAAAAAACTCTATATATATTTACGTCATTATGTCTATGTAAGGCCTCTTTTCGGCAGTGCAAACGACAGGATATTTATAGTTTTAGTTTTAACTTGAAACATCAACATAAATCCTTATCAGTGCAGTCAGTCGGTAGTGGTGTGGTCGTGTGTGAGTGAGTGTGAAGAACACACTTCCATCTTATCACACACATTTCTATCGCGTTTCGGAAGCAAAAAGCCATCAATACATGATAGAGATATGTTTGCTTGCACATCATCACACGCCATTTAACGATATTCACAGTTAACAACTATTAGAAAACTAATTTAGCTCTATTTATTTCATCTTTATTTTAGTAAAATCCCATCGAGAGGACGGAATAGTTTCACCATTTGAAATAAAAGGTGAAAACTTGAATGAACTAAAATACAGTTGAGTGATGATCAACAGTACGACCAGTTAACAGTAAATCATTCATAAAGGGAACTGTGTAAAACTGGAATCCTTTCGATCATATATAGGATTAAACTGGAGGAAAAAGAAGCAACAAAAACATTTTATTAACAAATGTGGACGTTTTAGGGAAATAAATCCTGGTAACAATGAGCAAATGCAGTGGTTATTTGCATATTTTTGTACATTAGGAGGTTGTGACCAGGGGTGTGTTCAAAATATTGATACGGGAATATGTCGTCACAGGCCTCTTCATCGATACAAAGGCGTCAGTATCAATATTTCACATGCAACAAATAATTAGTTTATCAAGTTTGTGTGACTTTGCATGTTTGAAGTTTATCAAAGCCATCTTTATTTGTGCACTACAGCCACGTTCTTAATGCAGTGTTTTACATGAACTACAGTGGAACTGTTGCTCTACAGCACAGGTGTCAAACATGCGGCCCAGGGGCCCACCAAAGGGCCTGATCCGGCCCCTGGGATGAATTTGTGAAATGCAAAAATTTATTAATAATAATAATAATAATAATAATTTTAGTTCAGGTTCAACATCGAGACCAATTCAGTGTCATAATAACCTATAAATACACACAAATCCAAATTTCTGTCTTTGTAAATGTAAATGTTTTCATGTAATTTAGACTAAAACAAAGTATAATTTTGCAAAAAATCTGAATTGCCTGAAATGTCTTGAAAGAAGTAATTTTAATTTTAATAATATTCCACTAATTTACTAAATAATTTATATATCTGTTGATCCAATGTGATCTGTAGGTTATAATGTATGTGTGGAAATGATAAACTAAAGCATAATAGTGATTATAGTGTTGATATTATTCACATTGTTTGAAAGGATCATTTGTAGATTTTAACATTTTCATCAGGTCATTTTACTTTTTTCACTGTAAAATATAAAGAGAAGTTTAGAGTTGACATTATTTATATATTATTCTGTCATTATTTTACTGGTTCGGCCCTCTGCACATCAGATATAGCTGAATGTGGCCCTTGAACTAAAATGAGTTTGACACCCCTGATGTGGACATTTACTGCCTTTTTGTCCTGGTCACTTCTGAGCTATGTTCCATGGTGTTTGTGTTAATCCTGGTGTCAAGTGCATCACAATAGGCGTCCATGTGAAACATTACAGAGGAAATAATGTTTAGCAGCAGAAAAATTACGGAAAAGAACCTTCGATTTGGGAAAATTGCAATCAAATATTTTCATTCAAGTCGAATCGTTTCAGCTCTTGTGTATTAAAATACATAATTTGCCTAAAACGAAATAGTTTCAGAAGTCAATGCAATGTTTTCACCTGCTTCTGTGTGGAATCCAATTGGACGCATTAAAGTTCAAGACAGGTTTGCGCTCAACAAAGTAGTCATTTCTTAATTACCTTAAAATATATTTCTATTTTCTATGCAGATGCACTCCTCTACAACACCAACCTAATCTTTCTGGTGCTTTCCAAACAGCTATTATATTAAATAACCGCTGTATGAGTAACCACATTGCAGACACAAGCTGCACATGCTCCCAGCAGCTGTCCTCGGCTGTGTCCGGGCCACAGGGCCGTTCACACCATTCACGGAGGCCCCCCTAGGACACAGCCCAAGGGAAAGAGTGCATCACTGCCAGAGCCCCAGACTCACTTGGCTAAATTACTGGGCAGACACAGTCACAATGTGAAGTGTTTCCTCATCGTTTCCTCAGATGTGGCAGCTGTTCAACGGGTAAAAACGCCTGCAGCTGTTTGATGATGTGCTGGTCCTGCAGCTGACGGAGGCAGGCATGGGGGGATAATGCATGATCAACTTGCTCGTCCACACGCTCTTCTATCAAACCAGAGGTCATACCGGAGTGAAAACAGTTTAGTCTCAGTCTCAGGTGGAGCGTGTCTGTTTGTCTGGCTTGTGTGTCTTTATAAGCAGACGTGCGCGTCACTAACCATTTCCCATCTTAAATCATCTGTTTATTTTTGTATATCAAATCTTCTATAGACACAAAGACAGTTAAAAACACCTCCAATTGACAAATGTGTTTTGACAACACTCGGGGAGATAAGCACTTGGACTCCAGGATGTCTCCCAGGGACACGTTTCTATTTACACCTACTCTGCCTCGCACAGGAGATGCTTAATCTTCTCCCTGATGTGTGGCTTCAATGCTAAAATCCCTCTCTCCACTCTCTTCTTTCCCTTCTTACAATCCTGACTTCCTGTCTTCATCACCGTCCTCCTCATTTTACCGCCCTGCCCTCTCCCTCTATAGCATTAGTGCATCACCCTGTGTTTCATTGTGACAGACCTTTACATGGCTGTTCCTCCATGTGCGGCAGAGTGCATTGTTTATCCAAAGGTAAAGCTAGGGATAGGTGGAGTGTAGCATTGAGTGACCCCCGTGCCAATAACAGCACCGTAATCACTTTAAATGTGTTTTATTGTCAGCTTTTCGCAGATTAGAGCCACAATAATCTGTCCTCCTCCATCCATCTCATTCCAAGCTGTTATTTTTGGCACCAGGATTCTGCCTTTTTGGATTAGTAGGTGTGCAAGTGTGGAGTTTTGTTTTGTTTTTTTTCTTTGTGTGCATGTTTTTATGTGTGTACTAGTAAGAAACAACAAGGTTCTACTGCACGGTATCTATTGTGGGGGGAAATAATCTCAAGTGGATGTTGTGCTGGATCAGTTTTTTTTTTTTTTTTAAGAAGGTAGTGGGATACTGTGTGGCTGCATGTTCACAATCTGCCTCTTCAAGTGGAAATCAACATCTCATGGGTACGGTTGGATACATCAAAACCCCAAGCCCTGAAATGTGCTTAAGCAAGAACATGGTCTAATCCGCTACTGTACTGTGTCTACCATGTCTGTCAGTACAATGCACACATTACTAACCCTGCAAGAGGAAAAGGACAAGAAGGGGGAAAAGTCTGCAAAAAAGGAAAGTATATCAATGCAGTTCCATTTAAGTAACTTTCAGTGGTACATTTCTTTCTTTGTACGACTGTCTTAACTGTTCTGAAATGTCCTAAAGAATGCAATACAAGAATGTCATACATGACATTTACAGCCCTGTGTCCACACTGACATCGCCATATGTAAGGATTATTATAAAATATACATGTGACTGGCGATTTCTGTTAAAATTATAAAATTAAAAAATTATAGGGGGAATATTGTTAACATGGCAACAAAGGTTATAATGATAAAAATGTTCTTATCAGTTTCATCATTACACAGTTAATCTCAAATCCTTTAAAATGCAGCAAAAATATAGCAATTTGACACATAAGATGAAACATATAAAAGACAGAAACACACATTTAGTTTCTATTTTTGTGCTTCTGTATTAATTGTTAATTTTATTTATTGTGATTGTGATTTGATGTTGTAAATGTTGATATATGCAACCGTAACTATTTAACAAATTCATTGTAATTAGCGCAATTCAACCAGAGGAAAACAGTCATAAAATATGACTGTGTTTGTGTTTTATCAGAACATGACATGACATTGAACGTTTCAGGCATCTAAACAGTCAAAACAACAACAATTATCTAATCTTTATGAACATCAAGATGCAAATAGTAGAATTAAGTAACACAAAAAAACACTGAAACACAGTGCAAACCCTACAGGCATAAAAATGTATAGAATGATATATTTATATAAAATTATACTGCAATTTCTTCATGATTATCATGGATTTCTTGTGCTTACGTGTGTGATTACTGTGTTTTCTGTGACTTAACAGAAATTTCTTACTGCAGCCTTTAGAAACTAGGTCAAAGCAAAGTGAAACAAATCTGCTCATTGATGAAGTCAATAGACAACTACAATTAGTTGAATGATGGATGAGTCCTATTTTATTAAGCCTATTTCCAGAAAAATAACGTCTGTCCAGGCTTATGTGCTGCATTTCGTCACCACAGCAACAGAGAAATCTCAGTAGAGCTCGCCTGTTTCTTTGACTAAGGTGTTGTGTAAAACTGCTTAGGTGCTGCAGCTTCGGTGCATAACGGTAAAGAAAAACCCTAGAAATGTTCAAACATCAACAGGCTTCGTATATAGTTTATACACATATGTTTTCACTTCATATATTATATTTGTGTATGAGTGTAGTTTTGTTATCTTTCTAAAATATCTGGTTTTCATAGTTCAGTATATATTTGACTGATTTTTGTAAATGCTGTCATTGTCACAGTTAGAAAAACAAAAGTAAAACCCTCGCCCTGTAATATTTCACACGTGTTTTTAGTGCAAATCACCTCCGCTAGCAGAATGTAGAGACGCTATGTTGTCACTCTCGCCTCAGGCTGAATATTGACTGATGAGTTTCATTTTCTGCTATCAATTCTGTTTCTAATTTTACATGTTTCAATTAATTCCAGGTATTCTTGCACGGGACCTGCTATGATTAGAAGGTGCCTGAAGATGGATTTTGTTCCTGCCATTGTCACTAATTTCCAACTGGAAACCTTAATGTGCATACAGACAAAAGCCACACATATCTGGAGCTTTTTTGGGGCGTTGTTGATTCCTTTCCTTTTTTTTTTCTCCATGTGATCATCACAATTTTCTTGCAGACGTAAGGCTGTCACGGCTGTCTTTCCAACAATCTTCCAGCGCCGGCGCATTGAGCGTTTCTCTGCTGTGGGATGATGATGAGACTCCCTACAGGGATAATGACATCTAAGAGCGTCTCTCCGACGGATGTCCCCCGGATTTAATCCTACCCAACACTCAGCCTGAGCGAGACGCGAGACCCCAGAGAAGAACAGCGGCACTACATACGCGTTCAGACAGACGGGCAGGTTTTCCGCTTAGACAAGAAGGCAGCGGCTGAGATACACAAAGAGACAGTTAGTCAGACTGGCCAGCTCACCAGCAGACATTCAGCAGGAATAGAAGCAGACAGGAACAAACACACTGCCACAGGTGAACACCTAAGTATAGTGGGTGGCACCCGTACAAAACTCTTCTGCACAAAGCAAAGACAGCTCTTCTAATCCTAGAACAGTATGACGGGATGTCTTCTGCAGCCGTTCCACACAGAGAAAGGCCTTGGTGACGGAGCACCACATGGCCTCTTTGAGCTGATAATATACAACCTTCAACATAAAAGCAGCTTCTAAAAGCACCCGTTACTTGTGAAGACATCCCTTTGCATCTTGTCCTGTCTGCAACAAGGTCGGAGTCCATGGTCAGCTATACAATGACGACTCTGCAACTGGTAGAGAATAAGTGTCTTGTTCAAGGACACCTCTGCAGGTCAGACACTGAGTGAACTGACTGCTTTAACCCACAAAGACCCAAACAGCCACTGCGGACCAAAACCATCTACTGATGTAAACTGTTTAATAACTGTCGATCCACTAATCCTATCAATATGTGTTAATAATTGGTGTAAAATGCATTTTTTCATCTTTTCGTGGTCATCAGTTATGAGCCATTTGGACGTTCAGAGGTTCTGGACTCAATGTGGAAACACCATCATCTTCTACAACATTGATTCACTGGTAAAAACTATGGAGTTTGATAAATGACAATGGATGGACCCGATTGGACTTTGTTTATGTTCAGTTAATGATATATTTTGCTGAAAAAAAGTCAAATTTTCTCCAGTTTTCTCTGTTATTTAATATAATAACCATAACTTTAATTTGACCTATTATGAACATCTATATCAGGGGTGTCCATTCCTGGTCCTTGAGATCGACTATCCTCTATGTTTTAGATGTATCCCTCTTCTAACACACCTGATTCACATAACAAGGCTATCATCAAGCTTTGCAGAAGCCTGGTAACAACAGTCAGGGGTGCTTGAAGAGGGAAACATCTAAAACATGCAGGATAGCAGCTCTCAAGGACCAAGGTTGGTGACCCCTGATCTATAGGATGTGTAAATTAAATATGAGAAAACACCTGATTTTCACAAAAAAAAAAACCAACTCAAAATACAGATATACATACAATACAATATAATAATAAATGGCAATAAATCACTTACGACAGGTTAAATGGAGACAAAATTTCATTTGGAAGCTGCCATAAAAGTAGCACTGAGTTTTATGGCTTAAGGTGAACATAGGTCCACATATGACAGTTTGTACAGTTACTGGCAAATCACTTTAAAAAGTATAGTGTGTAAGAGAGATTATTCATAATTATTATAATTTTTCAGTAGTGTACGTATAATTATGACAAAATCTGAATCACTGTTTTTTCATTACCTTAGAACAGACCTGGGCATTACACATGCGGCCCGATAGATGACCCTTACTGGCCCACATGAGGTCACTGTCAAATTAAAAGTCAATGCAAATAAGAGTCAGCTTCTGCTAACTTTACAGGCCAAAAGTAACTCGTATTAATCTCGTGATGTCTGAATTAATTTAGTATTGAAATATTATATAAGTATTATAAGTATTTATAACTGTAATAGATGCAACCAATACAACACTACTGCTTTTATTTTTGAAGGTTCTCCTAAATTAATGTGTTTTTCTCACATACTTTCCATACTCAGGATAAGGCATCTAAGTATTCTTCTTTACTGAAGTCAGAGGTAAAGAAAAAGAACTGATATGCAAACAAATAAAGTTGAATGCATTTATAGTTTTTCATTTAAAGTTTTTGTTTTGCACATTTTCTTAAGTGATTTTTGTGAGCATTCATATAATAGTTTTATTCTGTACTCCACATTTTCAATGTATCATTGAATTGATGCATTTACTGTTTTTATATTATAGTAAAGTATATATAGAGAGAGATGTATTGAGCAGAGTTGCAAGTGTATTGATCTGGCCCTTAATAACTGTCAAAGTTTCTCATGTGGCCCCATAGGGAAATTAATTGCCCACCCCTGCCTTAGAATGAGCTGTTTATTTTGGAAGTGTGATGTTTGGGCATGGATTAGAGTTAATATCCCCTGAACTAAAAAGCCCTGAATGTAGAAAAAAAAAAAACACTGGCTCTAACAAGGGATTTTCTGTGATTTTTTTTAAGGGTGGGGGTATTCGTTTGTTTGCAGTTAAGAAGTTCACAACAAGATATCACCAAATATCACACACTGAACCTATAGATGCCCATAAACAGTGAAGCAATTATAGTAAAATATTTATTTACTTATGTATTGTTCAAGTTTTTCTGTTTGTACTGTAGCATTTCCCTTAAAAAGCACACATATTGATGTATGATTGTGTGTGAATGTGTGGTTTGTGGCTACATTGGTTACAAAAATTAAGATTTTTTATTTATTTTATTTAAATTAAATTAAAATAAATAAGATAACATAAATAGAATTCTTGAACTGAATCGGAAAAAATACAAAAATGACCACATATCTTCCCACTTCTAAGTACTGATTAAAACAGATCAACAATTTAGCAAAAGAACATACTCACTGAAAAATGATTTAATTACTTTCCCTTACAAACTATCTGTTATATTTTATGGCTTTATCTGTACATATCAACAAAACTAGATCAGAAAAATATACTGCTAATTTATGCATCACTCATAAAACATCTTTTTTTTTTTTCTAGCATCGCTGTTTTGTCTGTTTTCTCTATAATCTTCACTGTTGTCACAGAACACTGACTCATAATGGTAAGTTTGTTATCATACATTTCCACACATTCATACATTTTTTGTGCAACTCTCCACAGTGTTTTCAACTCGCATTCTACTGTTATTTTACTGTAATCATTTTGCCATTTTATACTTTTTATGTGAAATAAAGTACATAAAACTGGATTTTTACATTGCATCAACATCGCTGATCACCAATAGTGTATTTTTGAAATGGAAACACAAAACATAAAAGATGAAACTCCGCTTGAACTTTTCATCGACTGCAAACTGTTTTCTTATAAATATTCATGGATGCAAATATAACCAACTGGTGGCTCTGACTACTGGGAGCATGTGTAAAAGATGATCTGACTCCAGCTCAGGTCAGAAGACCTCTAGAGCCTTACTGAGCCTGTCGCCATGACTACCCGGAGGACTCCATTTGCAGCGCGGCAGTCAGCAGAGTGAATCGCTTCAGTACCTTCAATTAGCAACCCATTATCATTCATGAGTTTGTTTGTGCAAAGCTGTAAGATTGAATTCCAGTTAGTCCTTCCTCCCTGCACTCGCCTGCTGATATAATGTAAAAGGAAACAGAGGCGGCGGCGGCGGCACTACAGCGGGTCCGTTCCATGCTTCACCGCCACGCTCCATCAGGCTAATTTCGGCTCCGTAGAGGCACAGTTCATCCCCGTATCTCCGTTGGACGGTGTCGGTTGTACTTGCAAGACATGCAAAGGGCATGAATTCGCAATGGGGCCCTTGAAGGAGACATGCTGTTAAGCCTCAACCTGGTAGTACTCCTAAGAGCAGCTTTTAAGTTGAACTGCATTACATATAATATATTCATAAATTTGGGTTTTGTTGGTTTCATTCGATGGTATAGCGCTGTATTGTCATTGGCCCTTTGACAGTGACAAGCACAAAAGCAGCGCTGCTCCCTCTCCTGCCCGCACTGCTCGTCCTGCTGCTTGTGTCTTCATGAGTGGCGTAAAAGCCGGAGCCATTTTCATTGTTTATCTCAGACGCATTCAAAGCTCATTCAACATGACCGCTGGACAAAAGCTTTCTGTTGTTACCATCATAATACTGACTTCCGCTTCTACTCCGCTTTGATACAATCAAACTCAGCCCAACAACAATACATTTCAGTCATTATGATATCATTAAAGAAGTGGTAGTGAGCGGTAAACAGGGCCCACTGGCCTAGAAGCTTTAGTGGTGAGTTTCACTCCTCCTGGCTGTTGTGTGTGATATAATGGTGTTGACCCCCATGGCACCAGACCCTCCATATTGAGTTATTATATTTATGCAACCACTAAGCTCCTCAATTCTTTCACAGCGCTGTCAGCCTTCAGTGGCTGTGCATGGCCGAGGCCTGCTGTGGATGTTCTCAATTTCTGGTGGAAAATTGAACACAGAGAAAAAGGGAGACAGAAAGGGAGAAGAAACTATAACTCTTACACACTAAGAATGGTGACATTTAAAGAAAT
>JAPSES010000069.1:632121-644993 GCA_029822895.1 Maxillicosta whitleyi
AAATGTCCACCAGATGGCGACTCATGTTTTCTCATATAGTTCATGGACTTAAGAATCTTAAAATGCTGTCCAAATAATTGAGGGACTAATATTTATGGTGGTGGTGGTGGTGGGGGGGGGTTGCACTTGGTGGAGGTCTGCGCTCTCCGAGTGCTTTTCTAGTTTTACATAAGGTCTGAAGGAAACACTGAACCAAGGCATTTGCAGCACCATCTAAATGTCATGGCAGACATGTAATAAATGAATAAATGTACCAACATGACAAGCTTATGTACAGCTGTTTCCAGCTCATCGTTATAAACACTGTCACAAAAGACAGAATGATGAGAAAGATCTACATTTAATCCATGAGGATGAAATTTATTTTAAATACATAAAGGTCTGTGAGGAGTTTTTACTATTGAACAGTCTGCCACTTCACAGTCATCTTCAATAGTTCCCCAACCCTGGTACTGGCTCTCAGAAACCAATGCAAGATGCAAACAGGAACAATCGACCGAACACACAGAAGTGGTTAAATGGTTGCATGAGCGCTGCATCATCTTTGGGTGCATCCAGTTTAATCAGTCTGACTTTGACAAACCCATTATGTTTGTGTTTCTCTCAATAGCTCACACAGCCATCTGCTCACTCCACCTTTTGTCTGTGAGCCTGGTTAGAAGTATTACATGGTATTGCTGCTGCAAACGTGACAGACCTGCATGTAGAACCTATTCTGCTATTCCCTCCTCTCTGTGTTTGCTCGTCTTTCTCTCTCTCCCTGCAGCCCGGTTGCCACATATCACAGATTTTGACAGTACATGGATGAAGTCCCTGAGGGAGGCATTAGCTCCCTATTGGGACTTCTACTGCTAAACCCCTGGCGGCCATTCCTCCTTAACACAACCCAATCAATAACTTTTAATATTGTCTACTGGCAAACAGAGGAGAGTCACAAACGAAGGCAGGAGAAGGTTTTAGGCTGAGGCTGAGATGCGGAGCTGGCTGCAGAATTTTCTGAGCTCTGCCTCAGTCACTGAAGCGAGGTGAGCATTAGTTGTGACATTTCAACAGTAGCAGGGGCCAGGAGACGCTGCCTCGTGTCCAGATGATCTCAGGGTTGCTCGAGGGTCACTGCATGTGTTTGACCATTTCACCTTTAGAACATCACAAACAGGCTTTTGGAGATTTTAGTTTTTGTTTTGGTTGACTCAGCCGTTGATGCTCCATCATCCAATCCCATACATGCACAAGGGGGTGTAACTCGCTGTGTACAGAGGAGACTAATCCCTTCTCTGGTGTAGACTGATTTATTGTCCAGCAGAACTATCATAATAGGAAAGAAAAACTTAGCTTATTGGAGCAGAGATGAAGAATAAGAAGATAAAACAGCATCACTTAGTTGTGACTTCTGCACAACAAGATATTAATCAAATTCTGCAAGTATGTGTTTATTTCTTATGACGCAGGCATTATTATTCCGATTAAAGCTTGTCCTGAAGAACCATCCTAAACTGAAGACGACGACAACTGGAAGATGCAACTACTCAACAGCAAACCTAACAATGCTAGCTTTTCTGTTTTGCTCTGAGCCTATTATTGCCTGTATTTCACCATTCGATGCTGAAAACTGCCTTTCTAACTCCTGGCTTACACAACCGAAGCCTGTGCTTGGTTTATCATTCAGTGGAGATCTTCCTTTCTCTCAGATGCACAACAGAACCCCCTGACACTTGGCGTTGTTAGTCCGCGAGGCACGCGCACAAGTGTTTCCTGTCGATTGAGGCTGCGTAAAATATGCTGACCTGTGGCGTACACACTGAAACAAATCATTCACCCGCTTTAACAACAACACAACCTCTAGGTGAGGCAAGAAAATAACAAGTCAGCTGAAGCTTGCACAACACAACTGTTGGGGCGGTTCTGTACATGCTAGCAGCCATGTGTTGTGCAGAGGTGTGCATTTATGGAAGTATTAAACCAGAATTACACCAAGGCTGAACAACATACAGGAGCGCATCAAAAATTATGATGAAATGCAGTCTTGCATACAAAACATGATGCAGGAATTTGAACATACACCGCATGGCAGAGTACTGGCAACAATCTACAATTACAATTTTAGATCTGTAGTAAATATTCAATTAATTGATGAGCCATCAACTATTAACTTAATCACCAACCATTTTGTTAATCAGAAAAAAATCTAAAAAATTCCTGATTCCATCTCTTTCCTCTATTCTCCTATGACACCAAACTGAATAGGTTTTAGCTATGAACCAAACAAGATTCTAGAGGATGTCATCTTGAGTTTTTTGACATTTTACAGACCTAAAGAAGAAAATAAACATCGAAATTAATCCACAACCTACACAGCAACATGTATGGTACAAGGTTATGAATCAATATATTGCTATTTTTCACCATACTATGAGCAAGGTGAAGTATTTAATTTCATTTGGAGTCATAGTGTAAAGATTACACTGTGCATGAAATCTGAACAAAAATATACTATTTAATGGGATTATATCAGCGTTATCTGCATCTACGAAACGGCCGTTAAGTTAATCAAGAATTACATCAAGAAAATGAAAAAAAAAACAACATAAAATTCAGACAGATTCAATCATCCCTCCCTATCAATGTCGCAAAAATATTAATGTATGCTTTAATGTTTTCACATATCTCCTACTGTATCACCTGTTGAGGTTAGGTCAGTGAATCTGCCACTAGACACACATTGCAAGATCCTAGAGAAACTTAATCTACTGAGCTTTGAAAATTTGGGACTTTTCTCCTACTAGAGTCTTCAGTGTACAAGATATTAAACTAACTGGCCCCTGCATGCCTACTGGATTTTGGCTGCTATCGCCCTGCTAGTTATATGAGATCCACCAGAATAACTTCTTTTTATAATTGTAATCAACCTCTTTGCTGTATAACCTTTGGACAATCTACTTTTTCTATCAAAACCATTACACAGTGGAATGCAATAACAGATGACGGCTGTGGCTCAGTTGGTAGAGCGGGTCCAATGACCGAAGGGATGGTGGTTCTAACCCTGACTCGGACTGTTCAAGTGTCCTTGAGCAAGACACTGAACCCTAAATAGCTCCCAGTAGGGTTTGTGCAGCATGGCATCAGCCACCCACTGTGTAACTTAATTTTGTTGTATATAAAGGCATTCTATTCTATGACATAAGGACCTGCAGTTCCATAAATGGTTTCAAATCCCAACTACAGTAAAAATGTACATGTGTAACTCTTTGTGTGTGGGGGCTATTTGTCGGTAAGTATTATTATTTGTTATCTGTCTATATGTCTTTTCTTCTTTCTTTTTCCCTTAGCAGGGGACTGCAGATGTAAATTAGTCGAAGGCAAACTCTGGTATGATGCATCAAATGGCAACATTTATGTTTAAAATTGTACATGGTCCCTATGTAATATATATATTTTTGAATGTATTACTTTTAATACAACCTCTACATAGATAAAATCATGTCTATGTATGGTTAAACAAAACCCTGTTGGGTCACAAATCTCTGCATGTAAACTGTTGAATAAAATTCAGTATAGTGCTTTAAAGAATTAACAGTTTAACAAAATATATCACTGCAAAACACAAACTGTTACACCCACAATTCATTGTGACGCATCGCACAGGGGTGTGAATCTTCATGTTATAATTCACTTTGACACAGTACATGAGTTTTCTTTCTGTAGTAAGAAATGGCTTCTGTTTCTTAATATAACTGGTCTTTCTCTTGTTTAGAGGTGCTTTCAATATTCACAGTCTACAATATAAAGAGTTGCTTCTTTTCAGTCCCAGTACGTGTGTGACCCAATTCAATATGTAAACATTAGAAAAATAAAACAAATCATTCCGTAAGTAGATGTGATCATTCATTGGCCTTGTGATTCAATTATTATAATACTAATTGATTTTTGATTCTTCTACACCAATATGTTTGTGCTGAAAAAACAGTCAGCTGATACCATCATTATCAGAAGCTAGCCTACATTCAGTACTTTAATATGGAACCAATATGAATACAAAATGTCAGACATGTCAAAGAATCTTCTATCTATCAAAAATGTTTAATAGGTTTTGAATCATTAATCCAATTAATACAGTTAAGTTATTCTACAGTTAAATGTTTCTCAGCTTTTGATCGTTGTCATATATGACCCATTTGGACATTCAGAGGCTGGGAATGAACATGAAAACACCGTCATCATCTACAACATTGATTTTCCAGTAAAAAAAAAAAAAAATCATGGAGCTTGACAAATAACAGTGTTTGTAAACATATGTTTTAACGTTCAGATGATGCCATTTTCTCCGTTCTGACGTAACCATTATTTTCACTCTGAGCTTTTATCTACATCTACATATTCACTAAATAAAACATAAGAAAGCACCTTGTTTCATCTGAAACATGTGAAGTTCAGAGCATAAAACAATAAATGGTGATAAATCACTTAGGAAAGCTTAAATGTAGAGAAAATGCATTTGGTTCTAGGTATTTAAGGGTTAATGAAAATAAAAGTTACAGTAATTAACAACATATGACACAAAACAGGTGAATATAGTTGCAATTTTGATTGTTTTAACTCTTTTCATCCCTCAAAGCCATTGATTCCCATCGATACATCTAATACTAGCCATAGCCATAGCAACAGAGATAATTTTGAAAGCATCCAATTAATCATTTCTATTATTTGTCTAATTGTGTCTCTTGTATAAATTTAAAAAGTGAAAATGTCCCTCACAGGCTTCTATAGTACACTGTGGAATGACATTTTGTTTGCCAAACAGCTGTATATTCAGTGCTACAGTAGATATTACATAGTAAATGTTGACATTTTACCTTGATAAAGGACTCAAGCTGTCAATTGATTAAAAAGCATCTGAGATATGCTGCTGTCAATCGGATAATTGACTGATCGATCCAACGTTTCCACTGTATCCCACCGACAACTGAAGCACAAACGCTGGCAGCACCTGAAGCCCCCCGTTCGCAGCCACATCTGATGACATGCCAGAAAATAACAGATGCCACCAAAGCAAATGTTGGGAAGTGCAGCGCTCAGCTAATGATCGGATCTGCAGGCCGTTTTCCAGGTGACTTATGTTACTGCTCTGCCGCTGGAGATGAGGATGAGTGAAACTCTATTGATCTGCTGTTTTGCAACCCGATCGATGGCACCGCGCAGGTTTCGGGCTGTGTTTTCAGGTCAAGCTAAAAGCACGTGATCTTAAAATCCAATTAATACGAACTGATTCTATCCCTTGGAGACAAATAAGCACCAGAGACTTACACTCGCCCTGTATGATTGTGACGCTGATCTTACAAGTTCATTCAATTAGATGATAATTGAACATAATTGAACAATTTGATGGGAGTTTATTATATGGAGAATTGGACCCAGGCTGATTTCTGTAATGTCTTAAACTGTATAAGATACGCCTATTAGAAACTACTGCTTTTGCATTTCATGACAAAGCAGCAGATTGCACAACAGCAGCCCATAAGAAGACACAGTCTACCTAAGGAAACACACAGCTGTACCCTCTTCATCCTCCACTATACATCCCATAAGCCTCCACTAAAACATTTTCGTCCTATTCTTCTCTCCCTTGTCCTTCTTTCATCAAAGGCCTCCTAACTCTCAGTCACTTCAATTTGCTCTAATTAAAGAAGACACAGTCTAAGAAAAAAAAAAAAGAAACCTCTACTTCGATGGGAAAAAGAAAAAAAACAAAACACAAAAGCACACAGAAGAATGATGTCAATTACTGAATATTCTCCCAAAATAAGCACGTAGAAACACTGGCCTATTCAGCAGAAGAATAGAACATTAGTGTGAAGAAACGCTATATGAGAAATACAGATATACCCAAGAGGTGCTCATTTATCTCGCCGTTTCCCTTCAATACTAAAAATCTGCCGTTAATTACATTCTGTACATCAGAAAGGAAGAAAAGGTGATTCTAAAAATATGCACCGAAGCAAAACTACAGCATCAATGTGTTTCCAAAATCAGTATTTGTGCATCTGGGATGAATAGTGACATGGGGCCTCCTGGAGTCTAAATAAATGCCTGTTGTTAATTGGATTTGACTGAAATGACCAGAAAGCCCTTGCTGCACTTAATTAATGGCGCTGAACGGTAGCACAGGCCACATGATATAATGAGGGGTCAAAATCCCATTTAGGTTAGGTACACAGGAGGTGAGAGATAAAGCCTTTAAACAGCTCACAAGACATTATTATTCTCATATGTCCTCATTTTAATTATTATCCCGGCCAGTGCTTCTTCTAAACTGTTTATTTAAGAGCAGGAAGCGGCCAGGACTTGAATAATAAGTATAAATGCTTGGTTTTGTGAAAAAGAAGGTGGGGCGGCATTGTTAATGAGATTCAGCAGCAGTGTTAATTCATCTATATGGTAATGTTTTATGACGTAAGGTAATAGTAGGGAATGTGCGGAGTCAGCATTAGCCGAGGCAGCTGTGTGACTTTCAGCTAACGACAGAAGGCTGAGGCTGATGCTCAGGCACTTCATTACTAAGCTGCACTGGCTGCTCCGCTGCCGGGCTAAGGCTGCAGCAGCTTAAACTTAATAGGAGTAACAGTGTAATGGCAGTGTTTGGGAGTTTGCTTACAGTCCATCACAGCCTGCGATATTTCTACTCCCACCCCACTTCTAGAAAACCACCAGCCCAGATCACAAAGCCAAAAAAAAAAAAAGAATCTTTACTTTTTCTGCACCGATACTCTGAAAAGCCACGGCTGATAAATAGTGCAGAAGAAGAGGAGGGAGGAGGAGCACTGAATGTCCAAGAAGAAAAAAAAAATGAGCGTGAGCAACTTAACAACAATTTTTCTAAAAAAAAAAAAGCTTAACACTACGGAGTAAGGAGATGAATGTATGATAAAACGGTGGAACGTGCTGATATGATAATGGCCTCTCATGAGCCCTTGTGGCAAATGCATTCGCTCTGTGTAATTTGGTACAGGGGAAGAGTGAGAATTAGGTCTTCCTTTATCTTATCACACTAAACATACCTAGTATCTCCCTCTTTCACACTCACACATGCAAGTCAAGTAGCTGACGTCCAAATGGTCACACGCCTCTGCCACAAAAATCTCATTCAACAAATCCTTTAATTGCCTGATCAATTCCTGTAGAGCGATGCAAATGAAGCCGATAGTCAATAGGGGCTGGGTCAGGTTGAATGTCCACGCGCTGACGCATGCCATTGATCAAAGTGCACACTGTGCTAAAAAGCCGGGATTAAACCATTCGTCTGTAGGCTCCACCTTGAACCATTATCCTGACCCTCGAGCAAATCTGGCGTGAGATACAAAGCAAAAAAGGCCTTGCGAAGTTTTACACCATCCATCACTGAGCTTTATGGGGAAAAAAAAAAAAGGTACACACTTTTCGGGAGGGTGGTGCGGGGAAGCTGCAGATGTACAAACGCACACACAAGGTGAGATAAGACGAGCTGTTTCAGTGGTTTCTCTATAGAACAGAAGTGTCAAACATACAGGCTGTGGACCAAAACCAGCCCACCACAGGGTCCAACCAGGACCGTGGGATGGATTTATGAAATTCAAAAATTACACTGAAGATATTAACACTTAAAGATGTCGAAATCATTTTAGTTCAGGTTTATACATACACGCCAATTCAATCTCAAGTTAATTGGACCAGTAAAATACTATCATAATAACTCCAAAATGTTCTCTTTTAGTATAAAAAGGTTAAATTACATGAAAATGTTTACTATCCTTGCACTAAAAATGTGACTAGTCTGAACAAATGTAAACAACCTGAAATGTCTGAAGAGAAATTACCAATATTCTGCCCGTTCCTAAATGTTTTTGTGTATTTGTAGATCCACTGTCATAGGCGTAATTTACACAGGGGATAAGGGGGTCATGACCCCCCCAAAAATCAGATCCAACCAATATAACCCCCAAATATAATCACATCATTCCAATTAATAAATGTATTAACTATTTTGCATGAATAATTTATTAATTTAAAATTTAAAATTTATTTTATTTACCATAAAAATTGGAGCATCTCTGATCATCTGTTAATGTAATGGACGTACATGGTTAAAGTACATTTTTTCCTCATTGCCTTTGCCAGATCAAACCAAGTTTAACTCACTCTTGCCATGTTTTTTTTTTTATTCAAAAGTAATTTTAGTTCAAAAGTAATTTCAGAAATATAGATCTCTTGTGCGACATGTAATTTACGCCCACTTATTCAAAAATTGAAAGATTTTCAGCCCGCGCATCACAAATCCCAGCAGTTTTAAAACCCTGCAACAGCCCTGAGTGTGACACCCCCCCATGTTTAACCCAAAGTCCACAGTAAGCAGATGTGGCTTTAATGTGCATTTCCAGAGGTTTCTTCCAGTTCATAGGGAGTTTCGTCCTCATGGAGCTTGGGCTGACCCCTGTTCAGTGATTGTTTAGATGCAGTGAATGTTGTATTTTTTTTTTCTAGACAAGTCAATGGAATCTTCAGTATCAAAAAAAAACTATTTTAGTTCTTTCTAAGGTTTGTCAAGTCTTCATAACACTGTCTTTGAATGAACACAATCAAATGACAAAATCCCTTCATAAAAAGAACGGATAAACATCAACTGTTGCCATCAGTGAAATGTTATCATATTCATTGAAGGCTCATACTTCTGCGGAACCCTGCAGTTCACATCACATTATGATCCCTATCAATGTAATGGATGAAAATATTTGGTTACTAAATGAGCAGAAATAAAATACAATCACTACGTTCTTTCTACATTAAACCACAGACATCAGAAATGATAAGGAATAGACATACTTGTAGAGGAAAATACCCTAAAGAATCCTCAGTGTTTCAGACACCCTAACCTTAGGTAGAAGGAAACATAGTGTAGGAGCCTAAAATGCTGTTTATTTAAGTTCAGTAATGTCATAAATGATGATTTCTTTCGGTTTTTTCCATCAACGTCATCAACGTTACAATATGGACCTGACTAAAGTCACTCAGTTCCTTAAATTGCTCATTTTGCTGCTTCTAACACATCAGCTTTGATGAATAAATGTTCACTTTATGCCTAATATACCCAGTGCTCTTAGTGAAAGGTACTATTATAATGAAACAGTCAATATTATTACCACTTCTCCTGTCAGTGGTCATTTGTGTTTTAACATCTTTGACATATCTGGAAATAATGGAGAAATACTCCCATGTCAAAGAATATTCAACTTACTGTGATTCTTTGGCAAAATTATGACAAATGTGATAAAATTTCACCCTTTTACTACCATTTGTAGATATAAATTGCTGTGATCAACCTGATCTAAAATGTTAGTTTTGTTTTATTTTTTACATATAGATGGTTCGTGGCACAGTTGATCACCAGGTCTTCCATTTGGACACAGTTACATTTATATATATAGTATAATTCATACACAGGGAAATTCGCAGTGTTTTACAAAAATGGAAAAGAGACGAGTTAAAAACACACACTTACAATTAAAACATAATCAATAAAACATAAATAACCCAGCCTGTTTACATGGCTTACAACAGAGTATTTAAACTCACATAATTACTATGTACGCAACATTAAAAAAAATCTGTTAAAATGCATGAAATATTCATCAATAACCAGAGAATACACCATCTGAAACACAAAATATCTTACTGTCTTATACACATGATAGGTGGATGTATTTATGATCTGATGAGATGAAAATCAGGTGAGATAAACTGTATTAATCCCCTTCAGGGAAATGTAATTGAATTTATATTATGTCTATAATATGTTTATATGATGCATGCACAGACATACATTAAATGCAAGTCTGAATTTACACATGAATGTCACATGAATGACACTCCTTTTTGAGTCCATATGGCTTAATTAAATTGAAAAGTGTCAAGATACACATACATACATCTTGCAGTCATACATTATGTTTGACAACCTGCTCCAAAATGTCTGGTTTTAATAGTCTTGACGGAACATTTGGCATATTATAGCAAAAATGTTCAAATATGATCAAACTATAAATGCTTATACAAATTAGTTAAACATGATTTTACTTGTTTGGCTTATTTTACCATCTTGAACTATTTATTAATATTAATAATAATAATAATAATAATAATAATAATAATAATAATAATAATAATAATAATAATAATAAATGCTCTGGAAGTACATTGATATTAAATGATGGTTAATTGGCATAAACATCCAGAAATGCTGTATTGTATTTTTGGCCAAATCTGAACCACTTTGGTATTTTTTGGGCATGGTCAGGTATGTGTTGGTAAATGATGTTTTGATAAATGTGTGTTTAAGAGTGTGTGTGCATACATACTCCCCTATTTTTAAGTAACCCAAGGTGCCCTTCATAGAGTAATCATATTGTACCATGATTGCATGTGTGTGTGTGTGTGTGTGTGTGTGTGTGTGTGTGTGTGTGTCTGGGTGTGGTTATCCTCTGCTACCATCTGTTCTCTATAGACTGATGATCATCTGTCTCCACATTAACTGTCAGTCATTCAGTCAGTCACTCCTCTCACTATCTGAGCTTCAAAGCTGTAACACCGTACAGGTTTAGAGGGAAACCATTCAATCTATCTACAATATAACACATGATAGATGAAACTATACCATATATGTAAAAGGTGAATAAAATAGATCCTAGAACTGAGCTTTGTGGGACACCTTTTGCCACATTCAAATCATTTTCAGTGCGCTGGAGGCCATTAACCCGTAAAACTCTATACTCGAGTTGTGTCATTGTATAAGTGAGAAAAAAGTATAGGGTTATAAAGGGTTATAGTCTGGAAAGGACTGTATCTATACCAGAACAAACAATATGATAAAATTATGGATATACCAGCACTACTGGTGCTACTGCTACTGTTACTGCTTGATTGACTGACTATTCTGTATGCAGCCAACTGCACTACCTCTTTTTAACTTAACTTTTATATTTATATTTATATTTAACTTTTAGATTTACTGATTTATTTCCTTATTTATTAGGACAAATGGCTATTACCTCTACTTTTAGAACATTTTTTGCACCTTTTTTTATATCTACTCTTTTAACTCTGGTCTTGTTTTGTCTTGTATGTATGTCAACTACTCATGTTGTTTGTGTGATATATGTTGTTTTTTACTACTGCGACACATGAATTTCCCCACTGTGGGATAATAAAGGGCATACTTACTTACTTACTTACTTACTACTGGTGCTCTAGTTTTCCTACTACCAGCATGTTATCTCAAATGTGGATTTACCTGCACTTTTATTTATTTATTTTTTTTTTTGGGGGGGGGGTCACGATAAGGTGAAGGGGTGTTTGTTCAAAAAAGTTTGAGAACCAAAGTTATAAAATAATAAGCGCAAACAGACCGATGTGTTCAGGGTACTACCCACAACCGGACTTTATAAACTGCTGAACTGTGTTGATGGCAGGTATTTGTACTGTTGTACTGTGTTTTCCTGTTCCTACATGGAGGAAATAGAGGAACAGAAGGAGATAAGAGGCTGGAAAGGAGCAATGCAATCTGATTAAAACATATAAAACTACTGTGTTTTGTTTTGATTAGTTAGTGCTATTACTGATAGCTCACTAGCCACTGAGTGTGGATGAGAAAATGAAATGGTTTCTTTTCAATTATGTTTGTAGGTGTACATGTGATTACTAGGTTCATGAAAATCATTACATTTAAGCGGTTATAAAATCTATAATTGTATTAACGCTTTCTGCTCATTTAGCTAATATTAGTGTTACAGAATGGTTTAAGCTCATACTTAAATAATGCTTGGGGGGGGGGTTGCTGGGCATGAATATGTAAAGATAGACCCCATGTATTGGAGTTACTGTACATAAGCAGTTTTGATTGTTTGTTTTATTGTTTACTGAATTGGCTTTTTATTGTTTTTCTTTATCACCGTGTTTTGCACAAGCATCGCTGGGCTACGTTGTAAATGAGCCGTCTACCTTAAAATATGCAGAAATACAATAAAGATAAACATCCAATTATAAATATTCTGCACCTCTGTGTATGAGCAATTCACTGGGGCACAGATTACATTGCAAATGTTTGATAAAATTATATTTTAATTCATGATCTGCACTGAAAATGAAGGCTTATTTTTAACTTTACTGTTATTTTACAACTAATGTGATTTACAAACAGAATCTTTTTTTCCGCCCGTTGTGTGAAAACATGCAGCTGCAAAGCAAAACTAAGGATTCAGAGGTTGTCTGTTGTTTTACGTGCTTCACGACACAATAAATGGATGAACATGATGGACAAATGAAGGGAAAAAAATGCCCGTTGAACCTCTTGTGCATGACTATAATGCATTTTATGGCAACGAGAAAACATGTCGCCCCCTTTTTTTTTTTTTACCCAAACATCTTTATTAAGCTTTATCTCCTCCCCTCTTATCGCTTCCATGCTCCGTCTGCGTTTTCCAAAACCCTGTTTTCTTTTCTGTCTCCAAAAAAAAAAAAAAAAAAATTATATTTGGTTGTAGTAAAATATTCATGTTTCAGTCACAGCACTGAAACCATGAATCATACATCTGAAAAACGGGGAGAGAGCGGGTGAGGGAAGGGGGAGAGAAGGGAAGGCAAGGGAAAAGGAATGAAATGGATACAAATGTAATGACAGGAGGAGCAGGAGAGAGATGATACGAGTGTCAGGAGGGGATGAGGACGTAGAGTCATACACAGCGAGCCAAAGGTGTAATGGGCTGGACGAGCAAGAGAGAGAGAGAGAGAGAGAGAGAGAGAAACTGGCAGGTGAACGAATGGAAAGGGAAAGCAAGGTTGCAGAGGGGGGG
>JAPSES010000069.1:645093-663322 GCA_029822895.1 Maxillicosta whitleyi
GCGCATCACAAATCCCAGCAGTTTTAAAACTCTACAACAGCCCTGAGTGTGCCCCCCCCCCCCATGTTTAACCCAAAGTTACACCACTGTCCACTGTGATCTGTAAATTGTAACGCACATGTGTAAATGACAATCTGAGGCAGAATTAAGTTAAAGTTACACTTACATCTCTTCAGACATTTAATGTTGTTCATGTTATTTACATATTTCAAGAAACTTTGTGGATGTAATAATGTAATTTTACTTTTTTCACTACTATTATTCATCATTTTCACTCTTTATTATTACTTCAGATCATAGTGGGCTGACTGTGACCCCTGAACTGAAATGAGTTCAACACCCGTGCTCGTGCTCTACAGGGACAAAGGCTGAAAAGTAAAAACGGCTCAAGTTGTACCAAGACCTCGTGTGTCTGTATGCTCTTACCTTGTGTTTTGCCAGCCAAAGTGTCATCCCAGCATCTCAGAAGTAGCATGGTGGTACAGCCTGGGACTCCTCTCTCCCTCTCATAGCCTCAGACTGAGGGAGGCTGAACTGCAGATGACACATAAGAAAAGTTTATACTTGCATGGTAATGGCCATCATAAATGTTCATATATTGTGCAGCTTTTCATATTAATGCAATGCGTTTAAGTAAGGAATACAAAAAACAAACAGAAAAGTAAAGTGTTTAGTTGGTAAATGTTCAGTTTATAGGTTGTACAGACAGATCGTTTAACATCAACTTTTTCATTTTATTTTCTGTCATTCTTTGTTATTATCCTTTTATTATAAGAGTGATGTACAATCCTTAGTGTAAAGCCTCTGAAATTGCAGTGATATCTGTTTTTTTTTTACCCTGCAATGTACAGCAAAACAAAAACTCCATAGTGATCATTCATTGCGTTACATTTAAAGTGGTCTGAGAGGAAACAACAAATCTGCTGGATCTATACCGTGAGCGGAGGTTTGGGCTGATCATTTTCACTCATGTAGAGGCTTAAATATGTTTAATGAATGGTGTTTAAGATGTGATTCTACTTCGTTACTCCATCTCTTGACCCAGAAGCTCAGAAAAGTTTTTTTTTCCCTTTTCCACAACAGCAAGAAATGGCAACAGGTTCATGTGTGTTTATATTTAATCATGTGATTTGGGCTGATGGGAGAGAGCTGCAGAGGGAATGCATTCATTTCCAATTTTGTTTCTTTTTTTTCTCCTGAATTCACCTCCCACAGCTTTAACATTCCCCATTAAACTATATACATACAGGGAAGGGAGTTAAATGAGTTAAATGCTTCACACTTCAGATATTCTATAATTCACTATGTTTCAGTGTCCCTGATAAATACATGAAAAATGTGTATGAAAGAAGTGAGTGATAATTGTAAAATATTGTCCATCTGAGGTAGAGGATCCTTGTGCATATATGGATTTTTTGACATTGAAAAATTGGCAAGATCAAGTTTTTTTACAGACATAAACTCAGCCCAAGTTGATTTCATTTATAAATAAATAAGATTTATTTTGCTTATATAAAATGTGCCTATCACACAAAAGAAATAAATATGCCACAGAAGTATTATTTCACTTTTTTTCACAGTAAATGTGTGTCATATGTTTAAAAGAGTCTGTGCTGCATTTCCAAGTCATTTGTAGATGTAATGCTTTTGTTGTGGTTCCTGTGGAGCCATTTCACAGCACAAACAGGAACAGGGAATCTATAGTGCATTCAAGTGCACCTTATGAACTCTGAAATTGGATTGAATGTAAAAACACATGGACACTGATGGACATAAAGTTGTATTCACCTCATTAATAGAAAAATTTACTCTCCAAAACAGTAAGCTTTATATTTTCTTTATTTAAATAAGTAGTAATGCATCTGTCTTTACACATGAAAAAAGTCAAGTGTTATTTTTTTAGCTAATAGAATTTAATAATATTTTTTTCTTCATCCTATGGGTGTTACTGATGTACTCTTCAAATCATATGTTGTGACACATTAATACAAATATACTGTATATGAAAAAAAAAAACATTAAGTGGTTAAAATTTTTAATATAACCCTGAGGTTATCATCCCAACCTACACAAAAAAGTTTTGGAGCTCAAATATGAACAATTCAACTACAGTGATACCATCACGTCTCTCTAAATGAAACAAAAAAGGAGCTCAAAAGTTATGTAATTTTGTCCTAAAGTTATAAGTACAATAAAATCTGTTGGACAAAGCAATTAGATATATGGTTCATCATGCTGTGACACTGAAACACTGATTTAGAGATGTTTATTTCTCTGAGGAGACAAATCTAATCACCTGGAATGAGACCACCTGTCAACATTATTAGTCACTTTACAGAAAGATGAGTTTAATTAACTCAGAAGAGAGTAAAATGGTCATGGGACTAAACCAACCCTTTATCATTTTTTAGGAGTCACTTCACCAGCAGGTTTGTTTGCTCAAACCAGCCGTACTTTATCAAATAGATGTGTTTTAGTCACCATGATTAATTGAATTACACCTCAGTACCAGGACAGCTCATTAGGTGTGTGGGGTTTGTTGTAGCACATACAGATGTTCAGGAATGGAAGGGGTGAGATTAAAAAATGAGGCTGGCGTTGCTAAGCATTCATCTCTTTTGCAAATCACACCGTAATCCTTTCAAAGTGTTGATTTGCCAAAGGAACTCACAGCAGTTTTAGGTACAAAAAAATCCTCAGCAGGTCAAGAGGGCAAAGCAGCAATTTCGAGGTAATTGTACTCCACAGGAGCAGCTTCACTTTTGTTCTCCCCTTCGCTCCTTCGAAAAGATGCTCAGCGTCGCTTGTTTTTCTGACGTTGGCCAGTCTGTTATTGCAAAGGGAACAGGGAGGACAGAGGGTTAGAGGCAGGTCGCTGGCAGTTCGACTCAAATAAAACCGAACTGCGCTTCATGTCACCTCCGACCCGCTCCCCTTGGAATTAATAATTTAGATTAAATTAGGGCCACTTTAGAGCAATACAATACAGGTTTTTGTTTTATTGTTTATAATCCAAATCCACTGTGAAGGCCATTCTAGTGCCATAAAAAACAATGGATCTGTGCCTTAATCTGTTTAAATGCATCTCATAACTCCTGTTAGTGAACTGCGTGTGTGTGTGTGTGTGTGTGTGTGGTTTTACTGGGGATAAAAGTGATTTGAGCAAAAAAAAAAATTCAGCCCAGTATAATAAATAATACATTGCCTCCAAATGTACTGTAGTACTAAATTGTCTCTCTGTACCCCTTTAAACTACAGTATCCACTAGATCAGAAGAATAATAAATAGTAAATATATTAAATAAATAATAAATATTAATCCTGAAGATACAAGTTGTATATCATGAACATGTGGCGTCCGTATGAGCTTCAGAATTCAAGGGGAGAGGATGGGTCACACTTTAGGTAAATAAATGATCAACTGAAATATGTTGATGAATAATAAAGCAGTCTCTGCAGGGTAACAGATTGTACTTTTCATATTTAATAGACTGATGGACCTCACACAACATGTACACACAGTAACATATAATCACAGACAAACACACACGTCACAGTTGAGGTGAACTTAGATTAAAAAACATCAAAGAAGGCCCACGCCGCTCACCAGCTTGTTCCATAGCTCTTGCTAATCCCACAAAGGAGCCAAAAAAATAATAAATAAATTTTTAAAATGTTGCTTCCTATCTCTCTCCACACTCCCACCCTTTCTCATGGACACTGTCTGGGCTGATACAAGTCGTCCTAATCAGGGCCGATGAATTATTGAATAGCCTTTTTATATCAGATCATGACCCATATTCCTCTCGCTTGAAGTGAATATGGTGCCAATAAAAATCGAGATGTACTTTTTAAGTCGCTCCACATAGGCTTCCTGCTCGCACGCTAATGGTCGAGGGGGATTCAGACAAGATGCCGAACATTACGAGCTGAGTTCATTCAGTTTAACGAGATGACGGACGAGGTGGCTGGGTAGAATCGCACAAATCTGAAGCTTTCACTCATTGGGAACTCTGGGGTTCGGAAGCTGGGGTTAGACATTTACAGCTTTACCCCGGTACGAACACACAGGGAAGTTAGTTAGTCAAAATGCGGGTTTCATTAAGGTGCATGCAGTGCTCAGAACTCAGACGCAGGAGTTGTATTGCTGTCTCATTAGGTAGCACATGGGGAGAAGGAGAGACACAAAGAGAATCAGTGGGAAGAGGGGATAGGATTATGAATCTCCTTAGCCCCTGCTGTCTCCTTTCCTGGCCTGTTTATCAATGACGACTGCAAACACAGTGCTTATGAAATCTCTTAAGCTCTGTTTGAAGACTTTCTGGCAGACTTCTTCATCTTTTTTTTAAAGTCAGCATTTGGCATGAGACAGTTTCAGACACTAAAAATTGACAAGACCTCTGAAATACACTGTAGTGCCCCTGTCATAAACTGATTTATTGTTCCATAAAATTCAGAGGGAATGTTTACACCAGCATTACTCATTCAGAATGAGGGTAGACTTTCGTTTTTAGAATTACATTACACATTAACTGGGATGCGATAGCCTATCTGGCCGAAACAATCATTTGCGCAAAATATGCAACTTGGAAATGTAATGAATCCTCCAATTCATTTGGGAAAAAAACTCAATTTTTAGGGTTTTTTGAGGGCATTTGTGACCCAAAATTTGACAAACAGCTAATGTGTCTGACATGCTCGCCAGCAGTTCACTGATCTGTACAGAGTTAATGCTCAGCTGTGTCCATCATCAAGACTATTCATTTGGATAACAATGTTCAATCTACCACCAAACCATGCTCTGAGGGACCGGCGCAGATGCCATCCGCATCATCTGTGTAACACTAGTCAAATCAACTGTACCAACGGTAGTTGTCTAAGCAGGACAGTCGCATCACCATCCATTTTTGCCACAACCACCTTGACAAGACAATAACGCTCAAGCAGAAAGTGTTTCACCTGCTCATAAAAACTGGCATGTACTATTTCGGTGATCATTACAATAAAAAAAAAAGCAAGCAGTGAGCCGTGTGTCAGGGTTTGCACTCGAGACGACCATTTTGCAGCGTGGCAGCTGTGACAGCTTTGACAGACTACCTAGGCTTAAGTGCCCATCTGTAGATAGGCTACAGGGGTCACATGTGTGCCAAGAGCGCCGAGCAGAATGGGTAATGGTCCCGGGTTATGAGAGCAGGTCCCAGGTGGGTTTCACAGGTAACGGAGCTGTCACCTTGACTGCGATAGCGCATACACACTCTGTATAAATCCCAACTGCTGTCAGCCAAATGATAGGAAAGTTAATCAGAGAAAAGGGGTCAATCACCGCCATGCCTAAGATGGATAGATGTGTGTGTGTGTGTGTGCATGTGTGTGGAAGGTAGAGTGGATGTGAATGTGCATTTTGCTGCAGACCCAGACTAAAGATCTCATTCCACCACAATACTGCGGCTTCTGAAATGAGCTACGCTGTCATTCTCTTACTGTGAAGCCCCTTATTTAGCAGAAAAAAATACAAATAATTGCATTGAGAAATGAACAATGCACTCTGTCTCTTCATGTAGATTACTTTATTGATCTGTGTATGTATTCCTGTGAAGCTAACACACACACACACACACACACTCCCCCGCTTTAAATGGAGCTGCACTGATCAGGTGATTTGATAGGCACAAGTAGCTATTTCATCAGGTGAAGAGAGCACAAATCCCAAGATAAAATATTAATTTCAATTTGCAAGATATATTTTTTGCATTACTGCACACACATATGGATGGGATTAACATGTAAGGAAATAAAGGCTTGAAGGAAAAACTACAAAAGATTAATGGATACGACCTAATAATCTGTAAATATCCACTGAATTGTACCCAACCCTCAGACTGTGCACACACAAACATTCAGAAGGTCTATTCAAGTTCAGACATGCAAAAAATTAAAGCTTCTGATTAAAAACTATTTATCATTGACATCTCACATCAACTTGACATCATCCAAAACATGCAACAGCAAGAGCATGTGTGGATTCAAAGCTCTGTACTCACCTATTTAACCCTTAACACTGAGAAATACTTTAATTTAATCGGTTTGGTAGGCCGGAGAAAACTGCAAGAAATCCTGACTATTACACCAACTAATAGACAAAGATGTTGCTTGAGTCTTTAATCCGTGTTAGTGAAATCCCATTAAAGATTCAATAGTTGAAAAGGAAATATTGAAATCAGCTTCAGTCCATTAGAAGAAAATATCAAAAAGAAAAAAAATTAAGTCCCGAATTTAGGACAGTTTTTGATAATTGTTAATTTTTTTTTCAAATGGAACCAAATCCAGGATTTAAAGGGTAATTCCACAGGAGAACAGCTATATCCAGAGTGCCTTTTTTAGCACTGTGCCGGCTGCTCAAAAAGTCCCACTTCCCATTATCTTCGTGCAATGTAGAGGAGAGGCATTAAATCTCCTTTGGAAAAAAAAAAAAAAGGTGGAAATATACAAAAGGAGATGGACAAGGAAATGAGTTGTGTGGTTTGCTTCACTTTGCTATGCATCTATCTAATTCTGTGCCTCTCTGTAGCTCACACATCACACACACACACACACACACCAAATGATTCACTTAATTCTTTGCATCTTTAAGCTTCTATTTTTCTAAAATGCTCATAAATATTCATGAACAACCTGTCCTTTGTATTTCAGTATAGAGTAATAAAATTGATGAGCTGTAAAATTACGTCACCAAAATAAATAGATACTCCTCTCTAACGCAAGCCCAGTCAAAGATCTGTGATCTGAGGTAGAAAATAAAATGTTTTAGATGCCAAAAGAAAAAAGGGGGGGAAAAAATGGAATGAGAAATAAATCAACGAGTGGATCAAATCAGTGGGGACAAGAGGCTGGAAGTGATAGCGAGGGGGGAAAAAAACAGAAAGAGGTGATTAAAAAGATTCGAGCTTGAAGCAAAAGTGAGTGAAAAAATTATGGCAAAACAACAACAACAACAAAAAACAAAAAAACAGGGAGAAAAAATCCTCTGGGTGATGAAGCCAGTTTTTTCCTAGTCCATTCTCTTTGAGTGTTTGTGTGTGTCTGTCTGCAGGAATGAGAGGCAGTTCAGAAAGATGGGGGACAGAGACAGAAAGAGAGTGAGAGAGGGAGAGGGAGAGAGAGAGGAAAGGAGGGCAGAGGAAAAAAGGAGTGTATAAACACAGATGACACCCCGACAGAACGGACGAGCGCTGGCTTCGGAGCAACGGCGAATTAGGCCTTGCTTGGTTTGACCTTCACCCAATAAACACAGAGGAGGAAAACTTGAACACTTTGCTAATGGTGTCCATTTGCATGTCAGAACGAATGTGAAGAAATAAAAGTTTAGATGTCTTTGGGTGTGCATGGTGACAAGAAGGGTGTGTGAGGAGGATGGTGTGTGGCAAAAGGGGCATTTTGGATCATTTTGATGGAAGGCGAGTCAAAAAAAAAATGTGATTTAATGATGACAACTGGTGCTTTGCTTGATGAGTCAACTGTGGAGTTTTGGTTGAGGAGAACAAAAAACAAAAAAGAAGAAAAAGAAGGATCATGTGAGGAGAACAGATTATAGAACACTAACGGGAGAGTGACGTGAGGATGACATGGCATGAGGCAAGAATCAGCTGAGAGCCAGATGGGAGGGGAGCCATGGTTAAGCTAGACTGTAGGCCGGCGAGAGTGTGTATGTGTGTGTGTGTGTGTGTGTGTGTTTGTATGTGTGTTTATGTGTGCTTCATAAATGTGGATCCCACACAAGACACACAGAAAAGGATACAAGACTTTGAGACAGACACTAAACACTAAATAGACCTACCTAGAGTTAGAATTAAGAACCGCCCCCAAAAAAGATGCATAGGATGGTAGGAGGAAAAAAGAGAAAGGGTGGGGAAAATAGGAAAAGGTACAAAAGTGAAAAAATAGAAAATACAAAGCAAGCCAATTTATACTTCTATGCTTTTCTTGTCTTAAGGTGAGAAAATTAAAAACACTGGTGGATTCAAAAAGTAGCCAAAGTTACGGGTGCACAGTGAGTGGAGCGGCGGCAGCAGCGAGGAGGAGGAGGAGGAGGAGGAGGTGGTGGGAGGGAGGCGACGGAGGGAGGGAGCGTGGGCTGCACAGGGATAGATAGAAAAGGCTGGAAGTGATAGCAATGGAGAGGGAAGAGGAAGAATGAATGAAGAGAGGGGAGGAAAAAAAGAGGAGAAAAGGGGGGGTAAAAAAAATCCCCGTCCTCTTTCTCTTTTTCTCTGTCTCTGTCTCTCTGCCTCTCTCTCCCTCCTTGTCAGGCTCATAAATAGAAGAAATTGTTGACCAGGTAAATGGCAAAATAGATGAGAAGACAGAGGACCGAGAGAGCAAGCAAATGAAAAGATAAAGCACCTCCCAGCAGCGCGATGAGGAAAAAAAAGAACAAAAAACGAAAGATAAAAGCAAATACTCCAGTGGCCTCCGTTGTCTACAGTCTGTATGTGGAAGGGGGGATTGGCTGTTGCCAGTTGCTCCCCTTCCCCGGCTGCCTTCTGCTTTCTTCTGTCTCTCCTCCCAAAAAAGACTTCCCATCCAGATGACAAAAAGCGGGCACAGATGTCCTCTCCTCTCTCTTTCAGCTCTGGTCTGATAAAGCGTGCCACTCACACAGGTTAGACATTGTTGCAGCAGCAGCAACGCACAGTATCACCAATATTGCTCAGTGGGAGAGAAAAAAAAAAGGCATTGGGGCTGCTGCTAGTCAAGCACTGCCTGCCTCATGAGGAAGGATACTGAGCTGGAATCGCTGTCTCCCCGCCCCCGCCCCTCCCTGCAAAAAAAAAAAAAAAAAAAAAAGATGGGAGGTAGGGAGGTGGGCCCACTCACTGCATTAGTATTCATTGAAAGAGTGTGTGAGAGAGAGAGAGAGAGAGAGAGAGATGGAGAGGAGGAGGAGGAGAGGGGTGCCTTCCAACAAATGTGGAGGAACCAAACCGGTGTGTGAAACTGATAAGAGACTGGCTCCCCCTAGAGTCAATCATCAATACATGACTTCAGGACGACTGGGAACACTGGGAATGTGGAGCTAGAGCGTCCACTCTGGAGACCTGTGGGCTTTGTCTAAACAGCCGACTACAGAGGGTTACATCTCCACCTCAGGATTTAAAAGCTATACAAGGTGCTACTTTGATCCAAATACAGAATAATTAAACAGGCAAACATTCAGTCATAGTCCTTTTCAATCAACACTCCCGATCCTCTGTCGGTGTTGTGTATTTAGCTGCTGAGACCCTACCCTCTGCTTGGTTTTTTTTTTTTTTTTTTTTACAGTGTTTGCTAGAATGTTCTTGTTGTTTCTGGGTGTCAACCTTTGGACAGCAACTTCATACCTCCGGATCAATATCAATAAGAGCATCCAGCAACATGCACAAACAGAATAACATGCAAAAACAACACAAAAACAAAGTGTCTGAGAGTCATTCTGATGTATTTTCACATTGCATGACTAAAATTATGATGCAGTTCTGTCTGAGACAAAAGTTTGGGCAAAGCACACAGGCGTCACTGTGGTATGTCCTGTCAGTGAAGAGTTACATGATGATCTCAATGTGTTTATGAATTTTAAAAACAAAAACACAGAGAGAAAAAAAAAAAAAACTTCAGAAAATAATGTAAAATTTCTCCTCTTGCCATTGCTGCTCACTTTCCCCTTTGGTGTATCCTTAATTTGCTGAGTCGAGGGGACAATGAGTTTGAGCAGTTTCTTCATAAACACAAACAAGAAACATTAGATACTTACATACTTTAACCACCAGTAGAAGACCATTTACTCAGGTAAAGTAGAGGTGCAGCAACTTAAAAACACTATTATGAGTAAAAGTCCCACATAAAGAACGCTAACTAAGTAGAAATAAATAAATCAGCAGGAACTGTCGACAAAGTATTGAGGATTAAAGACTTAGACATTGTCAGTGTCATTCACGTGTGTTTACAGAATGGATTTTCGTTGCATTCATCATAAAATACAGTTTGATGAAGCGAGTTATGACATTACTTTATACAGACACAAATACGAAAATAACTTTTTTTACTTCATATTTATGGTTAAATTTTGTTTATAGTGTCATGTAAATTCTTAGAAAATAATTTAAAATTTGTATATTTGTATTTGTATATATTGTATATTTGTAAATTATCATATATATTGATCATATAATTGTCACATTCTGGCCATAAATAATCACTTTAAACCTTATGTAAGTCTGATAATCTTCAACACTGACTCAGAAAACAAATCAGGTTTAAAACTTATATATATAAATTTGACATTCATCATCATAATTATTGAATTTTTTATCACAAAAATCAGGACTCCAAAAAACTGTAGGTGTGACATGTCCCAGTATCTGTGTCCATGTAGTGTTTACGTCTAACATCATAACTATCTATTTAACTACTACCTACCTAGTCTTATATCAGATTGGGTTTTCTGATTGAAATCCATCTTCATTTGAAGATGAAGGTGAAGACGATGAATTGGACAATAAATAAAAACCTGAGATTGACTTTGACTTGACCTCTGAATAAATAAAACTTGAGCTGTGACCCTTTTAGTCAACTCTGCTCCAAAAAAGCACTTCTAGGCA
The DNA here is from genome assembly GCA_029822895.1 of Maxillicosta whitleyi. Taxonomy (NCBI): domain Eukaryota; kingdom Metazoa; phylum Chordata; class Actinopteri; order Perciformes; family Neosebastidae; genus Maxillicosta; species Maxillicosta whitleyi. The sequence goes on from JAPSES010000069.1 coordinate 655,727, forward strand.
CTTGTCTGTCATATTATTAATATATTATTGGGGCTTCTTTTGGATCAATTCTTAATGTAAACAGAAATATATTTCATAATGCATTAAGTAGGAGGGTTCCTTATGCAATTTACAGCATTACTTCCAAAAGTCTCTTTAACATCCAAACATGATTTATAATAAAAAGAAACAAAAAAGGCATGTGTGGTTTTAAAACTTGTTTTATACAAGTATATATCCGCTGTGCATAATTGGCTTCTGAAAAGTAACCTGCCAACTAAGAATATAAAATGAGTAAAATATTACCTTCAAAATATAGTGGAGTGGAGGAATTAAGTTACAGAAAATGGAAATACTCAAATAAATACTTGTCTGAAAGTAATTTCCACCATTGAATTTATATTTCATTGTAAATGCAAAGGTCTGTGCTTTGTTTTCCACTTAAAGCATCATTTATCAACTCTGATTGATTATATGCTATCCTCCAGTTAGAAAAACACCGGACAAAGTATTAAAGGACTTTCACTTCACCTCCACATTGTTGTTGGAAAAAAAAAAAGCGAAACTGATCCTATCTTTTCCATTTTGCCCTAAGCCAAACTCAGTGTTGCTATGGTGACAGATCACCACTCACAAGTGTCCACATCAAAGCTAGAGACAAACAACAAATGTAAAGACTGCAGTGCATCTCCACACTGCAGCTATTAAAGGCTGTGCCATTTTAAACCATATTACCATATAACCATTATTTCTCACTCAGATACCATGACGTAAGTTTCCAAAATCTATGTACTAATGTGAGGGGAACAACACAATTGTCAACATGAGTTAATTTTCACAGCAAAACCTGTATTTTGTACTTCAGTTCAGTCCATGCTTCAGGTTTTTATGCAAAAATTACAAAAACAAGAGAAGACAAAAGGTAATTTGATTGCTTGCTAATGTGTCACCATCAAACTAAAATCTACTGTATTGTATATGCAGTATCCATGACAAGTGGAATGTGTCAAACTGTAGAGAAACACATTTTAAGCTTGTTCAACACATTGGAATTACCTTACATTGAAGTTGAAGATGGAATCCATGTGAACAAAACTCAAAAGGTGACTGAGGGTTAATCCTCTGCTGATTCCAAATGGACCTCCAGAAACAGGCAGGGCTGAAATGGACTCCACCTCTGCTTTAGCTTGGACCTAGACATGTTAAACTTGGATTTGGTCAAAAGAATAGGAAAAAAGGAGGGAAATGACTGAACAATACTGTTACACTCTGTTGGCTTCCTTATTAGTTTGCTTAAACACCAGTGTCTTTACTCTATTGTTTGCTTCTACGTGTATGTTAATTACACGTGAGAAAGGGACACATCTTAAAACTCCTAAAAGGACTACAACCCCATAATGCTACACTCTGGTGGTGCAGTCGCGTGACACCAAAGGTGAAGAAATTAGCACAAATTAAAAACAGCGGTGGAGCTAGATATTTTATATAATGTGCATTCACCTGTACATGAATGCACTAATTTGCAGTCTGACTGTGAACACTAAAAATTGCAAATTTTTCCATACCTTCTAACTTCAATGGGGAGTCGTCAACTGTAGTTACACCTGTGCCGGAACTTAAGAGCGGCTCGTGTCGCCCCCTTGTGGTCACTACATCCAGTTCGACTGTGCGGTGTTCGATTGAACGTGCCTGCTTCCACACAACCTTATCGACTGCTCTGGGTCTGCACAGATTTAAACACCACCAGAGATGGCAACGATGTCATCACCTCTGCGAGTTTGCAGAGGAATTTTGAAAGAATTGCGAGCTATCCAGGGGTCACACTATAAAAAGTCATTAGCCTACAACTATGTTATGGATCAGTTTCGTAAAAACAAGGTAAGGTCTTGCTTTTTTCACTTGTTTACTTAACTGCGTTTCGGCTAATATGCGTTAGCACCTGTGTTAGCATACTGCTATGAGACTTTGCATAGAAATGGCATGGGTAGCGTTAGCTAACCGACTTTTACAGATCGTATTAAACTTGTTGCGTGTGATGAAATTGATCTGTGCGCGTCAAATTTGAATGAAATATGGGATTGGATCTGATAGAGATTACGAATACAGTTATTGCCAACTTCCAAATATGCACCAGCCACGGTTGAAAGGAAGGTGACAAATAGAAGGGCATGCTACCTGGAGCTATTTGCTAATGATATGATTAGATCGGTGACGCTAATAATACCATAACGATTATTATAATAATAACAATGATCCCATTTTATTTGCCAATATGATTAAATCTAGAACAGAAGACGACGACTAAACACGAGCTTGTAGTAATATTTATTCATAGTAATCAGGAGAGTCACCAAATTTAAGCTTTTTTTTTTTTTTTTTTTCAAAGTAGTCCTTGTTTTAATCTTTACATGCAGTGTGTGTGTGGCTCAGAACAATTGACCACGTCACTACTGAAGTTTTTTATCGCAATATTAATTTCATTAAACAAGTTATTTTGTTTATATTAATGTCGAATTCCTTATTTTTAATGGACTATTCTGAGTTAAACCTATGATCTTACACATGAATTGCTCGTCCAGTACTTATTATCGCGGGGTTTTGCACAGTACATCTCCCTGATGAAGTGAAGGCGTATTTAAGCATATAGGCTTAAAGCTTGTATTATGCACGCATGAGGGAACGTGGCTTAGCGGGGTAGTTGAATACATGTGCAGTCACTGAAGCAAAACAGCTTGGAGGAAGTCTAGCCTGTCAGTGTGTATTTGTCGCAGCTCGTGAGAGACCCAAAGGCCATAATGTATATGGGAAAGTTGGCCTCTATAGGGACTGGGTCAAATGTTTGTAGCGTGTTTAGTAGTAATAACTAAAGTAGGGCAAACAACATTTTAGGGGAAGCCCTGCCATTTGTGCAGATTTGTTTACATTGTTGTTTGAGTTAGTGGAGCTGACCTATTCTTCCTAAATTATTGACTTTCTTTTCTCTCAGGCAATATCTTTAGTAATAAAAGTAAGTAAACAACTTTTGAATAATGTCTTTTTCACATTCATAGGTAACAGGAGAAAGGTACTGCCGTGCCCAGCAGGAGGCACTCCATGCCTCACAAACATACCTGTGTTTGCTGTCATCTACCAGGAACCACCTAATCCTACACAACCTTTACCATGGCAAAGGAGAGCGCAATCCAGAGGAAGTGGCTCATTTAGTGGGCCTCAGGTTACCAAATCAGCCTGGAGGCAAAGGCTGGGAGAAGTGATGATGATGTGGGAGGAGTGTGAAAGTCTTCACAATCTCCTAGACTGACTTGTATTTGGCTGATCCATCTGGCCTTGTATAATTCACCAAATGTAAAGTCAATTTCAAAGGGATAATCATTTGTCTGGAGCCTGGCAGATGAATGGAGATTGTGCCGTTATGGACTGATGTCAGGGGAGGACTCCATTTCATTGTTATGTTCAGTGTTCAAGAAGAGGAATTATGATAAGCATTTGATCTGAGTGTCTGTCAAGCAACTGTGTAAATATAAGATGAGATTTAAAAAAATAAATAAATAAATAAATCTGAGCTGTATATACTGTGAACTGCAGCTTAACCACAACTGTTGTTTGTGCTTTGGCAGTTTTCCAAACTGTGAGATTTGTTATGTTAGGACACTTTTACTCTGACTCATTTGTTCCATTAAAGTATTCATTACTGCTCTACTTCGTGTTTTAAGACCATTATTACACCTATAAGTAAACATATTGCTTCAGGAGCTAAGTATCATGGATTTGCAAAGTCACATGGGATTGGAAGGTGTCAACAGTTTGCACAGTTAGTTTACAGTTTATCCACTGAGGAATACACAGCCATCTGTTGTAATGCTGCATTCACATGAGTAATGAACAGGAGCACCTGGGCCGTTTTAACACAACACAACTGAACTGGCCTACACTGCCAGCCTTATGGCGCTTAAGATCAGAAGTTATCGTTAAGTCTGAAAAGGTAAGAAAAGTGAATATGGGTAGTACGAAATCTTCCAACACAAATGACAAATATGTTTTTGTTTCCTCTTTCTCTGTTACGTTCATCTGTCCAGTTCTCTCATACTGCACTTTAGCTTTTCAGGCTCATAAATCCTATTTTTTTGCATTTAATTCTACCCTTCCTCTTTCCACATACTCTGCAGTGGTGACTAACATTGCCTTCAGTGTGAATGTAAATAGACTAACCCTTAAGCAAAGCAACGCACAGTGACACGGGTAGTAAGACGTGCACCCATGCCTGCCCCAAACCAACAAAACACACACACACACACACACACAGCCTGGCGAAGAAAGTCCAATGCATCCTGACAAAGCAACAGCTTGTGTCAAAATGTATATTGCCCGAAAACCTGCGCGTAAATGTGCTTCTCCACACTTCTCCGTTTTACTGATCCTGGAAGAGACAGTCATGACAAACAGAATATGAGAGAAAAGCTCATAAAAGCCCAACACAGACTCAAGGTTACACTGTTGGTCCACTTTTAAAAGGATCTAAGAAAGCGACCTGCTCCAGACAACGATGCTGCATCTTAACAACCAGTTTTGCAAGTTACTGTAATTTTCATGTCAACGCAACATAGACTCATATAGGGGTAATAAACCATAGAGGGTGGGTAATCCCATGCTGTCAGTTTTACACCCCACAATAAGTGACCTTAAATGTTTATGCGTGTAAGGTGATGATATAAGAGCTGGTAAGAGGAAAAACTGAGGGCGGAGGAGGAGGAGGCGGAGACTCTCCATCCACCGGAGTGGAAGCTGATTTTGTCATTCCTCGGTTTAGCAAAGGGATCAGGAGTGAGCATCTCCAACTTCTGTCCCCATAAAATAAAATAAAAAATATAAAAAAAATATTAAAAAAAAAAACGAAATTCCTTCCAATAGAGGTCCGCTCATTGGAACGCAGGGCGCTCTTCTCTGGAGGAGATTTGGAGCATCTGAACATCTGGATACAGTCTAAGAATCCTCTTATTAAGAAATTTCCAGGAGTTGGAAGACTAGACATTGAATTTCTCGGTCGACGACAAGAAAACAAGTTGCTTGTTTTGACGGGGAAAGAGAGGACGAACCAAAACTAAAGTGGAGAGAGGAGAGGTGACCTGGCCGATTGCGAAATGTTTGGCATGCTCAAGAATTCGCTTTTCGGAAACACCGAGGAGACGGAATATAAATTGCTGAGCAGTGAGACGAAGGTGAGGATAGAATTGATCAAAGACACTGTCAACATTCAGATATCTGTCAAACTTCGGCAACTCCATCCTATGCGTCATCCTCCGCGGTGGTGGATCGTTGCGCCTGTGGCTATCATTACGCACAGAAATCCCGCTGTAGTGTAAAAGTGCAAGGGTTTACATATGCATTGATATTTCATCCAGCAGTTAGAATATGAGTAGGCTACGGCTCTTTTATTTGATTTTCGTGCAATTTTGTAGTGTTTGTGACCTTGTGACTTAAATTGTTGTTTCAAACAACCTGACAAATAAGTCAAACAAACCTACAAAAAAAAAAAAAAAGAGAGAGAGAGAGAGAGAGAGAGAGAGAGAGACTTTAAAAATGATGGTGATGAGATATGTGTAACCTTAACAACTAAACGCACATATGCACGTCAGTGGAGGTGTGGGAGCGTTGACAGGTTACCTATTCATGTTTGCGCGTCAAAGGTGTGGGTCAATGGTTTTTCCACTAGGACATTGCGCGTGCGCGTGCGTGTGCATGTGGGTGCGTATTTGACCCAGTCTCGGATGAGGATGCAGGTGAGACGCGCTTGTGGTTAACTGTGTGAGCTCAGATATGGCTTGGGTGTGCACACTGATACACTGACCACCGCCGAGTAGCACAGTGACACACTAAACTGACGTCACGGGTGGAGAAGGGCATGGCCTTTGCATGTCAGCACCCTATTTACACCCACTCCCTGTTTTCTTTCATATACATCACTGTGTACACACACGTGGGACATATATCCAACAAACTCAGTGATGTGTTGGTAACTGAAGCAATGCCTCACAGCTATTTCTAAGGTTCATTCCCTCATGCCCTGTTGATCCTCCGCGTGCTACTGCCAATGCCCATGAAGCCATGTAATGTTAAGGGTCTCCGTGTGTTTATCTGCTGAAAAACATTCACAGCAGAGACAAAAGGCCAGCAGACAAAGAGGACAACTGACCAGACAGGCAGAGAATCAAATGACCCAAAGTGACACATTAACACATTCACACATAACAACAGAGATGTGCTGTGACACTGCATACTGACATCTATTATCTGAAGCCAGACTGCTGAATTCAGCAGTGTGTGACTGCTTTTTAATGATCTCACTTATTAAGGCTCATTTGTGAACCTTTTATAGAATGTACTGTACTGAGAACAGCTTGGCTTAATTAGGATTTTCGCTGCAAGGTGGAGAATCACCATGACTGACTGATACATTAAATGACACATGCCCACAGGATATTCTGCTATATGGTCAGAGGTCAGGAGAGGCTTCAGAGCAGGGGCCTTAGAGCAAGTACTGGGAGCAGTCGGTCTTGCTCAAGGACATCTCAAGCCGAGGCAGATGTTCGCTCACTCCTCTAAATGCAACATCAGGCCTGAGGTCATTGCAGTGCCCTCGCTGCCTTTTTAAGTGTCCGACAGTAAAAAAAAAAAAAAAAAAAAGTCAAAAGTCAGAGTTGTTATCATCACTTCATTAAATCTGTGGACTTGACTGATGTTTGAACAGCAGGTATTGAAATCAGAGCTTGTCACCTGATCTTCGGTGCGCCAGGCTAACTCTGACACCCAACACTCTTAATTAAAACTGACACAGAATACAGAAGAGCTGCCTGACAGGTCATACACAAACACACACAGACACACACATTCACAGCAACATAACAGAAGCACACAGGTGAAATCGTGGTGGAAGTTGGGTAAAGTATGTACATGATTTTCAGATGAAAAGGAAATGACACAGTGACTTAACAGCCGATGTGTTGATAATAGCCTACCTTTGGTGTGCTTGACTTAGGCACAGACTAATTATCACTGTATAATCAGGCAAACACACATATGCGCACACAACTGCAGACACATTAATTGCGCTGCAGGCTCTGCTTTCCTTTGGCGTGTCACCCATACATAGTGTTAATGGTGGTCCCACTGACAAGACAAACAAAGCAAAAGGCCGTGTAATTACTATGCAGGAGCTCCATTACCTGTCACACGTTCAAAGTTCATGATAACGTAGAGTTATCTTGTTCATGTCGGGCAATGAATAGAGTCTGATTAGAAGAGCACTTCACAGGTTTAAAGAGCTTCTGTGGTGAGATATGTCGTTGGCCATAAAGTCAGATGACATCACGACGAATCCAAAGTAGAGAATGTAGAAGTGGAAGAGTTCAAAATGTATGCGAAGACATAGTATTTATTTATGGTTTACTTAATAGGGACAGATGTAACATATGTTGAAACACAGTGAACAGCCATTCAGTGCAGGATCAGTGTTTATAATATATGCTGATGAAAATCCAATAAGGAATGACTGCTTAGTTCCCAGGGAGGGCTGGTGATGGTCACACACTAAATATTAAAACATTTGGCTGCAAGAATAAA
>JAPSES010000069.1:663422-673422 GCA_029822895.1 Maxillicosta whitleyi
ATATGCATCAATCTCATATAAAGTTTTCACCCCTTCTCGTGGTGGCTAACTATGAGAATAAATGCAGACAAATTAAAGAATAAAAAAAAATTTAAATAAAAAATAATGTATGCTGATGTCCAGTTTGTACTTTTAAAACTATATTTGTCAATTAAACATGAATAAAACTAGTAACAATGACATTTATGTAGTAATATTCATACATTCAATATGATGTAAGCCTTTTACATATAACAAAGTTTATCTGTGTATTATCAAAAAATCTATTTCGCTTCTGACTTTTGGTTTTGTTTGGTTTTGTTTTTTTACAAACTGGCATCACATTAAGTTTCTTCATTTTTTATTATTTTCTCCACAATATAGAGAGTAATGTTAAGTATATGTACAAATAAGGATCTCATAGAGTTGGATTATTTATATAAGGTTTGTGTTTGATGCTTAAATCTCTCACTTACTTGTTTCATTGATGATTTGTATCTTTTGATAAGACTATGTAATCCATTTGTAATGCATTTTACATGTAATTTGAATACATTAATCATAATTGTAACCTTGAATATTTATAAGAAAGAGCAAATATATGGAGACTATAAAGACTGGCGACATGCGGAGGAAATTATGCCCTCAGTGTATTTACATAGCCCTTTTTTCCCCTGCTGGTGTCGTGTTGAAAAAACACAAATTAATAAACGGCTTCAAGCAGTTTCTTAGAGATCAGTCGTAAACACTGAAGGGGAAATATGTGATAGAAACACTCTGAAATTAAATTATGATCCACAAACCCATTATAGTGCAATACACACAAAGCTATTACACACAGCACGGAGTTTAATCGTGTTTAGTGGAATGAGGAGCTGAATTTGAGACCTCCATCACAGTGACCAGATTCCTTCAAGAGCTATTAAGGTTTTTACTCAGTAGCATAGTTGAGTGATTGTGCTCCACATTAACCCAGCTTAATCATATTTAATTCAAAAGTGTTGCATCATATTAACAGTGTAAGTCTGAAAGGGGGGGTGTTGGTGTGCGCCTGTGCACTATTACATAAGACCTCTTGCCCATTATTCTCTGTAGGATGACTGAACCCTGCAGAGCACATGAACAAATTGAATCAAATCAATGTAAATATGTTTCATATGCATCTCATTATTTGGCTGCCCACATCGATTCTTCCACACGCCCACATGTGCAATCGCTTGCACACAAAACCCTACAACACACACACACACACACACACAATAAACCATCTAAACCAAATCAGTTGAGGGCTTTTTGTCCTTAGGAGAACATTGTCAACATCTGTGTGTCAGAGGTGAATCAGCTACTACACTCATGTCGAGCAAGAGAAGCAGCATGTTTATGTATGTGGATATGCAGATAAAAGCAACTACTGTGTTGAAGTTGTTGCGACTGGCCCAGTGATGCCTAAAACTACCCCTTGTCTTCCCTAGGATGGTGTTAGCTTTGAGGTGAGGCGATATGATGCTTGCAAATACGCTGTAGTCTCCTCTGAAGGACGAACCTTTGACCAGGTGACAGGTGAGCTGGTGAGGAAGCTGCTCATGTACATCGGCGGGAGCAATGAGCCAGGTGAGCAAATCAGAAAACAAAATATCCTGGTGTAATCGAATCTGTTGTTGTGCCTCTACAAGGTTAATGAAGTGTCAAAGAATGTTTTTTTTTTGCCAGATATCACATATATAAGAACACACAGTCACTAGAACACAAGTATAAAACTGCTTATTTGCTTATTTGTGTGAGTAATTTGGAGGTTTTCCTAATTTGATGAAGTAGTCAGAGACAGTTTACATGCACTGGCCAATTTATTAGGTACACCTGTTCAACTGGACATAATACAAATACCTAATGTCTAATATTGTCAAGACATTTAAGTAACTCTGATTATACTTATATTCTTATTTATCTAGCACCTTTCACAGACAAGAGAAGTCACAAAGTGCGTCACAAAAAAATAAATATAATATAAATACAATAAAACAATAAATACAAATAGAAAAACACAGATATAATAACATTCACAAAAGGGTATAAATCAAAACTTGGTGTCAGATCATGGGCTGGTCTGTGTATTTGGGAAACTGCTGATCTGCTGGGATTTTCTCACACAGTCATCTCTAGTCTTCACATAGAAAGAACAGAACAGAGAAAACATTCAGTGAGCAGAATGTCTGTGGAATAAAATGCCTTGTTGATACTAGCGGTAAGAGGAGAATGTCCAGACTGGTTCAAGCTGAAAGAAAGACAACACTTACTCAAATAACCACTGAGACATGCAGAAGAGCATCTCTGAATGCACAACACATTGAACCTTTAAGCAGATGGGCTATGGCAGCATACACTCACCTGCCACTTTATTAGACACACCCTGTACAAGGAAGGTGTGCCTAATAAAGTGACCACTGAGTGTATATATGTGTATATACACAAGCATATGGGGAAAAATCTATCTACCATCAGGGTTTTAAATTAGGGCTGCAAGTAATTAATCTCTCAATTATTTTTTTCCATTTGGACAGACGGACGGACACACACACACATACCTGCATACATACATTTATACATACACACATGTACATACATTCGTACATACATTCATACATACCTGCACATACATACAAACGTACATACATTCGTACATACATATAAACGTACATACATTCATACATACATACATACATATAAATGTAAATACATACATACATTTATACATACACACATGTACATACATTCATACATACATACATATAAACATACATACATTCATACATACATACATTCATATATACATACATACATACCTGCACATACATACATACATACATTTGTACATACATGCATACATACGTGCACATACATGCATACATACATACATACATAACTTTGTCTGTTCCAAGTAAAAACAGAAATTCCTCTTTTGTCACAGCTGTGAGATAGAGTTTAAAAAAACACACTCAGTCATTACAAACACCCCCACACCAAAAACAGGTGTAAATGCTGGATCCAGTCAGTTATTAAAGTCCTTGCAGCTCTATTTTCAATGATATTGGACTTTCAAGGTTTCTGAAAAAGATTCCAGTTTTATACCAGATTTTTCAAAGTGGTGTTACTTGTGTTATATTCTATAGCACTTCTGGTAAATAAAAACAGGCCTCTGGTTTACCATAAAAATAGGAATGTACTTAAATACACTGACCATTTACCTCCAGATAATGACAGGTGGTTACACAGAAAAATATGTAAAAACATTTTCAGACCTGAAAGCCTTTTTTTTTTTTCATTTATTTTCTCAGATACTTCATATTTTTGTGACATTCTGGGGCAAAATTGGGATGAAAGTGTAGTTTAAAATGTTATTTTCTCCATTTTCCTCCTTACTTCATAAACTGTCTCTGTAACCAGTGTCATGTGACATCATGCTTAGTTTCTATGTGACCTCAATGCTGAATCATCATTTATTTATTTGCTATTTACAGAATAATATCATACACACCCCCAAACACTGAAGCACACAAACGCTGACCTTTCCATTTCTGCTCTTAGGAGAAAAGTGTAGTTTTTCCGCTGCTTGTCCTGGTTTTGAAACCCATTTCTTGTGTCTTATACCCCTAAGGTGAGGCGATGGGTACAGCAGCTCCAGTCATCATCACTGTTTATCCACGAAATGACGGTGTTCTGTCTCGCCGTTTGGTGGTGGGAATCCGCGTCCCCACCGCCTACCAGCAGAGCCCTCCAACCCCCAGCGACAGCTCCATCAGAATCGAGGAGCGGCCCGGCATGACGGTCTATGCTCTGTAGGTCCCATTGAAGTTAAAGCCATAAAACTGTGGTTAATGTCTGAAATGGAGAGACACATCCCATAAATAAGAAGTAGGATTCATTCTGATTTGTCATAATATCTGTGAACTGGTTCCCACATCAGAATGACACCTGCACAGATACTCTGTTTGGCCTCTTTATTATTTGGAACTGAGTAGTAAAGTGTTTTTACTCATATCCTGAGTGACAGATGAATCGGCTCCAAAAGGATATTTTATAACTTTCTGTATTGGCAGAATGCTTGTGACTAGCTTCAAGATAGAAACTTCTGAATCAAATGTCTTTAAAGTTTTTAAGGCTTCAAGGTTAAAATAATAACTCAAAAATAACACAGAACTGCCTGATTTTTTATGGTGATTTGAATCAACTAATGCAAAATGAATTAGAGAATTTCTTTTTTGGGATTGCCCACTTCTGTACAATTTTTTTTTTTTTTTTTTTTTACATTTTTGTTCATTTCTCTGCTTATTAAGTTAATTTGTCCACTTTTAGATTTTTGCTACATTTCTTTGTTATTTTATTCAAATCTTTATCCACTTTTGTGATTGTTTTCTTCATTTTCATTAATTTCTGTCCATTTTTTCATATTCCCCGATTGCTTTTTGTCAATTTATTGATCCAATACTTGAAGACCAGTTCAGTCTTCATTTGTTTGACATCTTATCCTAGACTAAGATATGAAATGAACAATTAAATGCTCTGATGTGGATTTTCTTCTCTTTTTTTTTTGTTAAATATGTGTTATGATAGTACATAATACTTTTTTGTTTTACATTTTTCTCTTTTCAGCTCAAAATAATTTGATAACAACTGACTTAGGTGTTTATTTCCAGATATCTAATTTCTAATCAAGTCAAAAATTTTCAACTGTTAAAAATCAGAACCAGATATTGGTCGACTTTTAATTCACACTTCTATTATAATACATCTTATGAGATGGTATTACACGTTTCCAGGTTTCTTTGCAAATTCACATTATTAATAAAAAATAAAAAGAAACCAGTCATTTACTTTGCATCATACTGTATATCATATTTGCCTTGTATCATTTCTTGTACACTTTAGTTTACAGAACATCTAGGGTCATTTTACACTGTGGGATTGCTACTTTCACTCTAGTAAACAGATCCTCCACCACTGGACATGGATGTACAACAGGTTTTTTTTGTCCTGGATGGTGTGTTGTGTTTCAAATATCAGTGTACAGTGTACTTTCTGATCCCCCAGCTCCATTCACAGTGAGACAGCAGAGCCAGTAACAAAAAAAAAAAGTGCATCTTATGTAAGTAATTAGGTTAACAGAACTTATCCCTCTGATTAACACTTCTCTTTTTGTTCTCAGGCAGTTTGGAGGTTTTGCTGGGGAGACCGAGTACCGAGCAGAGGCCTTGCGTCTGACGCGTACCCTGGGTGAGACGGCCCCCTTTCAGCGCAAGCAGTACTTCTGCTGTAGCTACGATCCCATCAAGCCTTACGGACGCCGCAACGAGGTGTGGTTTCTTCAGGACGAGCCGTAGGAGCCGTCACATGCTGAAACCTCACTCAACCTTAAATTTCCCTTTGTACCACCTCCACTCCTGTAGCTCTGTTTTGATTGGTAAGAGCAATATGGTGACTTCACAGGCCTTCCAACCATCACGGACCAATAGAGAAATGACCCATGTTGCCTTTACCCATCAGCTTTTCATCTTGCCTCACATACATCGGCCACACTGGCATTAGATATCAAGACTGGAAATCATTCGAGTTCATCTTCTGTGCTGTAGCATTTACCTCCTTCTCTTATCGCAGCTTCTAATTTAATCTCACCCCTTATAACTCTGAAGAACATGTGTTAACCTAAGTGTGACCGAGGCATCTGATCAAAATATAGTGTTAAGAAATGAAAGCATGCAAACATTTGCATCTGTAGGAATTGGCAGATTGGATTTCACTTCTCTAAACCAGAGAGAAAATAAGATTTTAGAGAAACTGGATCTGTGTTGCTATCACAGGTCTGAAGGTGTGAAATGTGAAGTTTAATTTACAATAACTTCAAGAGAATTATATGTTCATCTTTAAATGTAGATAAAGTTCCTGTAGAACGCTCATGTCCCTAGTGTACATGGTAGGGCTTTGCACATCTTTAATCTAGTTTACAACATAGTGACAGCTACAGAGAAATGTATAGACATAAGTTTAGATATATGGTAGTAAAAGCACACTTCCTTTTCCTGAGTTAGGAACTGGAAAACAACAGGAGCTGAGCCATAAAGTAGATGTAATCTGTAGGAATTGATGGGTGGACAGCTGTGAGTGGGAACATATTTGGTCCCTATCAGTGTTAGATTAGAAACTGTGTGGTGATAATGTGGATCCTGGCTTTTGTGTGGAGGCAATGCTTTGTGTTTTAGTGCATGACAATGCCATCTTTATTTATTTAGACCCTTGGAAACTTGTGTTATGCGATACACCCAGTACAGTGTGATTTTCTGTGAGTGAATATAATGTTGAGCTTTGATAGTGTTTCATAAAAGAATAAATATGTTATGCTGTTAAAATGTGGATATCTTATTTTTATAACACTGAAGAATTAATTATATTAAAGCTATTACTTTGTAAAATGATTAAGGATTAGTGGTAGAAAAACTACCCGAGCTGATAGTTTTACAACTACTGGTATGATGATTTTTCTTTTCTTTTTAATCTAATAGGTGGTTTAAAAAATGTTGAATTTAGAAATGCGCTCACTTGGTCCTAAATCAGTGTCTGTGTAATCATCAACCTGAGCAACAGCCTGTCATTACAATAAAAAATAAATACAAAAAAAAAAAAAAAAAAAAATGCTATTTACAATACTACCAGTTCAATGCAAAAACTCAGACTACATATTGTTGAAATATTGCACTTCCTTTAATTGATTTAATGTTAGTTTAAGACATTTCAGTGAAATTTTGCATTGGAATTATTCTTAAAGTAGTATTTTTTTGGTTCTAAATATCACTTTCACTAATTGCTAATAATGAGTATCGGCCCCGAAAAATAAAACATTGGTTCATGTGCTTTATGAATAAATTAAATGGTAAACATAAATACTTGGGCAAACTACTAAATGAGAATAGAAATAACAATTTAAGTAAATGTTGGGAGGACTTTTAAAAACTGCATCATTCATTTAGTAAATATCAATTAGAGCAGCTGTAAATCAACGCTTATTAAGTGGTTGGATGTGAGCCATTAATAAAAAAAAAAAATCAAAACAAAAAATTCATTAAATGACACATTTATTAGATTTTAATTGAAGAAATGAGAAATGCAAAAGAGATATTATAAAGACATTTGATTAATTCAAGCAAACTAAAACCCAACTCTAGCAATCGTCTACCCACTGCGACTGTGTGCAATTAGTTCTTCAAACAGGTGCAAACTGATGCACACTGAGGAGGGGGTGTAATTACACGGCCCACTGGTGCCTCACCCCACTTTAATTAGGAATAAATGGTCAGGGTTTTGAAGTTTGAAGAGATGGCAAAACACTGAAGGAGTCTTAATATCAACACTGTGGCCTTGTAACCCCACACTGGAGTAATTACACAAAGAGTGGAGTTCTGGTTTCAGCTCGGCTTTGCATACATGAATACAATAGAAGCTAGGAGCGGAGCCACTCGGGTCACCTTGGCGCGCCACCAACAACCTTGTTAAATGAGGTTAAAATATTGCACGTTCATAGACTCATTATTGTAAGAAATCTATTCGTTTCCCTCTTTCAACACTACCCTTCTCCTTTTGACAACAAATGCCCTGGTATATCTGTTAAAACGGGCTGAATACTCTGAACTTTGGGTTTTACAATGAATGGAATTATTAATTAACCGTAACTGATGAATAGTACAGAAATTATATTGGTCTGAGCAAAAAGAAAAATGTGTAATCACAGTTTTACTTGCACTAGTTTGTGAATCAGTCACTGTAAAGGAAATTACTGTATTACCAAACACTAGTCAACACAGTATTTTATATGGAAAATAAATCCTCACCCCAAATATGTATAAGAAGAAAATCACACGGCACTTGATACTGCAAAAATACATTACTGGTGATAAAAGGAGTTGTTACTGTTTATACTAACTACAGGAACCCCAATCAATAATCTGCTACAAAATGTTTCAGTAATAAATCTCTGTGTTATAAAATACATTCTCCATCCGGTGTCCTTCCTTTCAGCTTTTAACAGAGACATTTCAGATGCCCTGCTACAAATAAACTAAATCCCTTCGGTGTGAATATTAGTAAGGATGAGTCCCAGAAAAATACAGTTGCAAATTAATTATTTTAAATGACCTTTAAGTAAAAGCAAAAAGCATTATTCAAAGGATTTATTATCTCATCCAAAATTGAGTCCTCATGTGATTTCTTGTCTGTATTCTATATTTAAGGACGTATCCATCAAAATTACCGGTTGGTATAGAATATACTTCAAATAGAGAGGAAGGGAGAGGAGTGCCATTGAAGAGCCTCAGATGTTTTTCTTGTCAGGAGAGTTTGGTGCATATGGTGGAGGTCGTTCCTGGAAAACCAGAAAAAAAAAAAAACAATTCTTCAGCTATTACAGTGACTTTTTCTGATTTCCTCCCAGCAGTTAATGACTAAGAAAGCAGCTTACCATGGGCATGTAGACACTGTGTGGATTGCTGGGATTGTAATACGCACTGCCAGCTGCTTCAGCCGCTTTGGAATTACCTGTGCAGAAAATGAGACATGACAAAAGGCAGGGAGATAAAGACAAGACAGTGATGACTGCTGAATAAATTCAGGAGCAGACGCTACCGCTCCCAACACTGTAAGGAGAAATGATGTGAAGTGTGCAGCATTAGTCATATGGAGCACAACAACTGACAGGTCTAGAAATTCTCAAGACGACAATCTACTGGAATGCCCGGAGGACACAGAGGAAAACATCCTACAGAGATATACAGAAATGACATTTCTACAACAAGATCATCCTATTTTCAGGGAAAGAGTCTTTCTCAAAAATGTGCAAGGCGCTTGACCAAAAAAACTAAAGAGCAAAGGGAGGGAGAGAAAGAGGAGAGATGCATTTATTCTTTGTAATTTTGACATGTAGCTGATGAGACATCAGTACCCCTTTTTTGGTGGCATGCTTGGAAGTGATTCACATTGCGGCAGACATATCAGATCTGACGGGTGCAGTGACACAGACTTGCAGAGAGGAAAAGTAAAATAGGGAGAAAAGGAGATTAAGCAAAAAAAACCAAAAAAAACCTGGAGGTGGTGGTGGTGCTGTTGCTGCCCAGTTCTGGGGGGGTGCAGCCCAATTTTGGGGTGGCCCAGGGTACGGGGGAGGTGGGGCCATGTAGTCGAAACCAGATGGGTACATTCCTGTCAAACAGAGGATCGGAGAAGAAGACAAGAGAGATGGAGATTCAAGGTTAAAAGGGGTGACAGTCTGGGTAATTAGTTACACAGCAAAGCCCCTCCAAAAAAAGATACAAAAAAAAGAGAAAAAAAAATGCTGAGACAAAAAATGCAGCACTATTTATACCTCGAGGAAAGACATTTTTGCTGAGATGTAATGAGGACAAAACTATGCATAAAAACCTAATGTGTGCACTGCATAACCATGCAAATAAAAACTATGATGCGCTCGTTCACTTTTATTCAGCATTTAAATGAGAAAATAAGATGAAAGAAAAAAGTGAACACAACTGCTGAGAGAAAAAAGACAGACATTATTGTTTAAAGTCTCTATATTCTGTACATGAGACATGCACAAGCACTTCTGTAACAAAAAAATAAATAATCACAATATATCTGTTACATATATTTACCATATAATAATTTATCATAATATATATACAATTTGACAATGTTGTTGGTTAGAGAAATATTCTTATGATGCCTGAAGGCTGATGGATCACTGACTAAACTGACATTTTAACACTGGGATCTACTTTCAGTCTCAGTTTAATGGCATAAGAAAATATATATTAATGTTGGTGTTTTTATGGCCATTGGAGTATATATTTCTGAATTTATGAGATGCACTTCAATGTAACAATATATCTATTGGTGCTTTGGTGAGTATGCAGTTTCTATTTCCAATCACTGGCAATTTCAAAGGTTACAAGATGCACTGAATCCATCCCTGTTTCTGTACGTCTAA
>JAPSES010000069.1:678422-679662 GCA_029822895.1 Maxillicosta whitleyi
TTTCCCAACATCCAGTCTTGTCTCGGACATTCTGAAGAACAACTTTTGGAACATGTTTCCATTCGTGTGTTTCCTTCTGTCCAACTCATTTATTGTAGTGTGACATTTGTTTCCCTTTCAGAAGTGAGTCTTTGACGACTTTTCGATGCTTCAACGTATGATTAGGTTAGATTGAGCGGCTCAGTATTCTGGTACTTGTGCTGGTTCCAAGCCCAGTTGTGTCAGGAAGGGCATCCGACATAAAAACTTGTGCCAAATCAATATGCGAATGTGATTCGCTGTGGCAGACCCAGAAAGGGAAAAGCCGAAAGAAGAAATCAACAACTATTAAAAAAATATCAAATAACGAAATACAACAAAAGAAATAAAAGCCAATGGGTGAAGATGAGTATATAAGTATTCTGACTCAGATTAACCTCTAAATAAGAACGTTTGTTTGGAAGGATCTATGGTCAGACTTTGAGTTGCTTTTCCATCGACCCTCAACTTGAGTTAATGTAACTTTCACCTAAAAGTAAAACAATTTTGCTCAAACTCTTGTTTTTCAATAGAAAGTTTTTGTGCAGGCAAAAGGTGTTTTTTCAGCCAAATTATTAAACAGCAACGGAAAGACCTTTGAGTCACATGACCAAAGCAAACAGATGTTGGTGGATGTTCAACAAAAGAAGAAGAAGAAGAGTTGAGACAAACGTGTGTGTGTGTGTGTGTGTGTGTGTGTGTGTGTGTGTGTGTGTGTAGCATACAGAGGGTAAGGAACATTCTAGATTCAAAACAACACAGATTTAGGTTGATGTTCATGGAACGTTCACTCGTTCACACCTCGTCTCTCACTTAGATGATAAAAAAACAAAACAGAAAAGCCAGTTACATTGTTTTGACGCAGATCGATTTTGTAAAATCACCAGCAGACAGCCAGTGGGTGAGTGGAAACTCCCTGATTGCATTGTACATTAAAATATCACAATTTACAGAGACAGAGTTCATACTCACCCATAAGGTGTGAGGGGACTGTGCATAAACTTGGGCAAGAACCGTCGTATTTTGGCCCCAGACACTTTCACCACGTTCCATCTACGAGTCCATCTGACCTCTTCTCGAGCCCCACCTTTGGCGCCAATTATTGTGGAGAACAGGGGTGGAGGAAGTACTGAAGTAAAAGTAATAATACCCTGCAAAATATTTACTCCAGTAAAAGTAGAAGTACTACATGAATAATCTTCCTTCAGTAAAAGTACTCAGT
>JAPSES010000069.1:688400-713616 GCA_029822895.1 Maxillicosta whitleyi
GGATCAACAGCTTAAACACAAAACAAATACTGAAGTAGGATTTAAAGTTAGTAGGTGAACACTTTGTTTCCCAATTGCGTCTAACAGCTGTTTGTTTGTTTGTATTATTGGTCAGCAATTGTTAGTGGGAAAAAATTATATCAATTATATTAATAACATGATATGTGAAGTTATTTTTATGAGCTAAACAGTAGACAAGTGACCTGGAGGAATTTATAATTGTTGATTTCAAAGTCATGTGAAATGTAGAGGACAGGCATCAGTTGTGAAAGACATTACAAGATTAAAGCTAGAAAAGCACTCTGAGAGCTCAAACCTCCACCAAGCAGCACAGTTCAGGTCACACATTTGAAGACACTATATGAGAAAACAGGACTTCAACTGCCATCTGGTGGACATTTGTTAGTACTACAACAGCGTCAATAATAACTAATAGAGAATCTTTAAAAAAATTACTGGATCCAGACGGTGATTCGGATCACCTCCCAAAAGTAATCACTTCCAGATCTCGCCATTGCCAACATATCCTGAAAATTTCATCAAAATCCATCTATAACTTTTCGAGTTATGTTGTACACAAACCAATAAACAAATAAACACCGGCAAAAACATAACCTCCTTGGTGGAGGTATAAGGTGAAAGATGCAAAATGCTGAAACAACAGATAAAAGACACAAAACAAAAACAGTGTCTAAGGCATAACAGGAGAAAAATAACACAACAGGATGGAAATGACATTGAAAATAAATGCAATAAACCAAAAATGACACAAGAAAAAAACGCATGATGACAAGATGAAAGTGATGGAACAATACTGACTTAATGAAAATGATCCAACAAGACAGACATGACATAAAAGGCACAACAAAACCAACACAATATGCAAGATGCAACAAGATGGACATCACAAAAATTATACAATAAAATGAACATGATGAAAATGACACAAGAAGAGTTAGAGTCAATAAAAGGAAAGTGACATAAATAACATAAAATTAAAATTATGTAAAAGATGCAAAATTACAGTTTTCATGGTGACAGATCAATACAAAAGAATCTGATGTATTTTTGCACAATTTTGACTCTACTGTTCTAATCAGTGGATTTGATGTCAGTTAATAATGTTCACCTTCATCTACAACATCTACACATCTTCATTATGTTTGATCCACAGGGCAGTAAAGTGATCGTCCCTCTACATGTCCAGTTAAAAGGAGAAGACAGATGGTTCAGAGTTAATATCAGCTGTCCTCTGATAAAACGACACAAACAGAGGATTCGACTGATGCCCACATGTGAGTGGAAGCGATGGACAAATATTTTATGAGTTATAGTGCTCCTTTTTCATTGGTTTGTCAATGAAAGGTTTTCCCTTTAACATCTGGATAAAGTAAGATAAGACTTTATTCATCCCACTGTGGGAAAATTTCAGTTAACAGCAGCAACAGACAGCAAGCAAGTGCAGAGAAAAGAACAGGTAGAAAAACCACAAACGAGTCAAAAATGAAAGAAATAAAATAAATTTGGTATATATATATATAAGTATTTTGAATAAATATAGAATTTCATATGAAGAAATTATTCCTTTGCAACCAAAAAAACGACACAGTTTTATCAGTGGGTAGTGAGCCCCAAGCTGGAAGGGTGGCTCCAGCAGATACCAGGAACAACGTCAGAGATCTGTGTCCAAAAGAGCGAATGATAAGAACAGCTAACATCCTCCGCAGAACTCTCAGGCACTCAGGCCTCTGGTAGAGAACCTGAGTCTGAAGGAGACGCAGCCCTTATATATATATGACATATTTTATTACACACTGTAGACTAGGGGTGTCAAACTCATTTTAGTTCAGGGGCCACGTTCAACTAAATTTGATCTGATGTGGGCGGAGCCAGTAACATAATAATACATAAATAATGTCAACTCTCTATTTTACAGCAAAGAAAGTACAATTAAGCAATGAAAATGTTTACATCTACAAACTCTCCTTTCAAACAATGTGAACAACATGAACAAACTTAAAAATAGTGTAATTTTAACAATATTATGCTTCAGTTTATCATTTCCACATGTTCATTAGAACTTACAGACAATCAGTCTACAATACATTTAATAACAGGAAGAACATTGTTAATGAAGCCCTTTCAGGTTCTCCATATTTGCTCAGATTATTTACATTTTTGTGAAATCATACCTTTTCAGTGTAAAACCATGAAAATATTTACATTTAAGTTGTGTATTTATAGGTTGTTATGATGGTATTTTACTTTCTTGACCCCCTTGAAATTGAATTGGTCTGAATGTGGAACCTGGACTAAAAGGATTGTTAACATATTAATATCTATTTTTGCATTTCACAAATTCATCCCAAGGGCCGATCTGGACCCTTAGGCGGGCCAGATTTGGCCCCAGGGCCACATGTTTGACACCTGTGCTGTAGACGCTCTGCTTTCCTTTAGCTTTCCCTGGAAACTGTGACATGCAGAGAGCTCTCCGCGTGGACTGTGGTCACCCAAACATTTCTAGTGAGTCCTGCAACAAACTCAGATGCTGCTATGATCCTGGTGACTTGACCTGCTACTACAAACTCAATTGTAAGGTAATTTTTTCCCCCCTCAAATAAGACAAAACTGGTCAAATTGTGTCTTTAAGTATTAACGAAGAGTCTTCATTTTCCTGTCTGTGAATTACTTCTCAGCTTGCTCTGAGGATGGACACGTTGTATTCTCTGTGAAGACAACAGACACAGATCCACCTGTCGACCCCAGCAGGCTGATGGTAAAGGATCGACCACAGTGTTCTCCAGTTCTCACCACCTCAGACACAGCCGTCTTTAAAATTGGAGACATGGACTGTGGTGCCAGGATGAAGGTAAAAATGTGGTTCTCATTCAATTAAAAATGTGTCCTTAAATGCCACATATTGCTGATTTTTTTTTTTTTTTTGAGAGAAATCAGAATTCACTGAAAACGTTTACATGCACATTAAAAATGTAACCATTATCTGATTTTTGTTTTTGACCAGACTGTGTAGGTTTAAGAAATGTTAAGATTATAAACTCGATATGCTTCATAATTTGTTGACATTCTGTTTGTCACACCCAGTGGCAGAGGTGGTATTTTCCATTTTTATGCAGGTCTTTTACTGAAGTTCATTCAGAACATTAGCTGAATCTGAGGCTGCTTCAGATATGGAATGGTTCTCACATGAACCTTGTTTACTTGAATTCAATTCAACTTTTGCAAAATGGACAGTTAGCTGTCAATTCTCAAAGAACTCCTTATTAATCTTTGTGTCTCAATCCTATCTTCCCACTTTTAGGTAGATGAAGATATGGTGATCTATGAATTTGAGGTGGAGGAACGTCCCACTCAAAGTACAGCCAAACACTCTTCACTTAGGTCAGTTTTTAATACCTTTATATACAGAGTACCTAATGGTAAGACAACAGTTAATCAATGGAACCTGTCAGTGGGTGGGATATATTAGGTAGAAAGTCAACATTTATCCTCCAAATCAATGTGTTAGAAACAACAAAACTGACAAGAAAAGTGATCTGAGCAACTTTGACAAGGGACAAATGAGTCAAATCCCTGGGTCAGAGCATCTCCAGATCTTGTTTTTCATTCCCAATGTAAAGTGGTTAGAACCTACCAAACATGGCCTAAAGAACACCAACTAGACACTCACACAACATTATCACCTGTCTAATATTGTGTAGGTTCTCCTTTTTCCATTAAAACAGTCGCCACCATCGCAATATGGACCTTATTAAAGTCATTCATTTCCTTATGTTGCTCATTTTGCCAATTCCAACATATCAGCTTCAGTGACTAAGTATTCACTTTGTGCCTAATATATCTAACCCAGTGAATGGTACCATTGTAATGAAATAATCTATATTATTACCACTTCTCCTGTCAGTGGTCAGAATGTTATGGCTGATCAGTGGATATATTGCATGGTGAAAAGTAGATGAAAGGGGAAAAAATATATCTTAATGTGTTGGGCCACATGTTTAACCACAACTCGAGGAATAAACACTACAAAATACTTAATTTTGATGAAGTGTACCATCTAACCCAGGGCTGTCAAACTCTAGGCCTCGAGGGCTGCTATCCTGCATTTTCCCCATATTTCCCTCTTCCATTACACCTGGAAGTCATGACATCATTATCAGGTTTCTGCAGAGTATGATGATGAGCTGATCATTAATTGAACCAGGTGTGCTGGAAGAGGGAACTATCTGAAACATGCAGGATACTGACCCATGAGGACTGGAGTTTGAAACCTGTGATCTAACCTATATCTATAAGTACAGAGCCCACAGCATATGATTATCATTTTCATACTCATCAGTTAGTGACCCCTCCTTCATGTCCTATGGATGAAGGTGTTGTCATAATGTAAGAGACATGTTTTCTATACTGACCATTTAATTTAGTCTCCAGGTCGAGTGTGAAAACAACCGATCAGATTTAAAGCATAAAGCAGACATACGGTCCTTGTATACCGTGACAAATCCACCACCTGCAGTTGCCTTGGGAACCATCAGAGTGCAGATGAGAATAGCCACAGGTACTAAAATACCGAGCAGTGTTCTTTTTATGTACACTTACACCACATAGGCACATAAGTGTTTTATTTTGAGTTTGAATACGAAGCTTAATCATCTGAATGATGGGTTATTTGTTCCACTAGATGCATCTTTCACATCCTTCTTTTCCGAGGACCAGCTTCCTGTGACTTTACCCCTGCGTGAAGTTGCTTTTGTAGAGGTATCCATAGCCCAGCCATCCCCAGACCCCACACTTTCCTTGCGTGTTCGGGACTGCTTCGCCTACCCCGCATCAAAACATTCTGTGTGGACACTTCTCTATGATGGGTAAGTCTGAGGCAGTCACAATGTAGATCTCAAAATGCTGTGGAGATCACAGAGCAGTTGAGTTTTCTCCTCAAACTCAGATGCCCAAACCTTCTGGATAACATGAGAAGCTCTGTGCCTGTGGACAATCAAGGGAAAACCAACTTCCACTCGCAAATCAGAAGGTTTGATGTTAAGATCTTCACCTTTTTGGATCCACATACAGGCCAACCAAGTGAGGAGGAAGTAAGGACATGACATTAAGTACAGTATATGTCAATATGTGTGACCATACCACATCTTTAACACTTTAACCTCTCACTTAGATGTATTTCTACTGTTTGGTGGAAATCTGCACACAAGATGTTGACTGTGCACAGAAGTGCTCCATTCTTTGTGAGTGTCGTTTAACTTTCTACACTATATGTACTTTACTGTATTTTAATCTTTCCTGTTCTCTCTAAGCATCTGAGGTTGAGAGACAAAGAAGAGAAGCTGCGCCTTCATCTGGCCACATCCAGTTGATAACCTTAGGACCACTACTGCTCAGGCAGAATGACACCAACCCAGAGGACCATCCATGTGAGAAATTCAACAAAAGTTAGTGTTCTTGCTTACCACCAACCACAACAGGATTCAACAGATCAACAAATTGATGCTTCACTCCGAATCTTTTGTTTTGTCTTCTCTCTCAGTGTTTTGGATCACAGTGTACATTCTCTCCAGTGTTGGTGCCGCCCTGGTGCTGATCCTGCTGTTTATCATATGTAAAAATATCAGAGAGTCTCAGAATCCACAAGAGCAGCAAGGATTGGAGACCCAAAGTGATGAACAATAAAACATTTCACCTTCACTTATGTGTGTTCAAGTGGGATTTTGTACTTCAGAATTGGATGCAGAGGTTTGCCAGGATTCAACATGTTACATTTTAGATTCAAGACCATTATGAATACAATTTAAGATCCACTTCATGCCTTTAATGATGCTCCTGATCTGCAACTGTATTTGTCATTAGAGATGTAATGACTTGAGAAATTGTAGGTTTAGTTGATATTTCACTAAATCAAATAAAATTTTTAAAGACCTATCAAAGTAGTATTTAAGTCATTTCAAGGTCTAACATTTAGATCATTGCAATTAACCAGGACTTTTTATGGTTCTGGAAGTTGTATAGAAGCTCCAACTTTCCAAGTGTTTTAGAAATTGACAGCTCAATCAAGATATCTATGAGCAAGGAAAAGAGTAACGATTTATTAAAAAATGCTCTGATTTATGTTAAACACACAAAATGAATGAAATGAAGGAGAATGTGGATAAGTGAATTAATATGGCCTGAATTTTCTCTGTGCCCTCAGCAGGGCAATTCTTTGTTTGTCCTCCTCGAACTTTTTCCTTAGTTCAGCAATATCTGGAAAAAAAAAAAGTGAGCCGTTGAATGTTAACAATGCTTAAGCAAAACAAATGAAGAAACATTTAACAGCTGCTACTTAAAAGCAACTGTGCTGACCACAATTTTAATCAAAAGTGTATTCTTTATCTTAAAAGATGGCACAAAATAAGCATGTCTTAAAAATAAAGTTCAGATACCCATTAGTTTTAAGATTTTTACTACCAGCGGTGGAGAGAAACTGGACGGTCTTACTGTACATATAAACTCAATGATGCGAATATCAATATTGGTTACTACTTACGTTCTTTCTGTGTGTTTCTATGCTGCCAAGTGTAGAAGTTCATCAGCTCCTTTCTCTTCTTTTTCCTTATCTCCTTCTGTAGAGTCTTCTGATTGGCTACCTCACTATGAGGGCGGGCCTTGGTGCCCTTGTTTCCTCTCGTAACCTTCACCCAGCCCTCCTCATCCTCCTGTTGCTGCTCTTCCTCCCTCTTCTGACGCTCTTCTTCCTGAGACAACAACCAAACAGACAAGTTGACATCCCATGGACTAGATTGGGCGGATAGCAGTGGAGACAGAACTGTAGATGCCTCTCACCTCTTCTTTACGCTTGTCGTGTGCTTCCATAAAAGTGTCGACTATATTTTGCAGGTGGTCTGGTTGCACAAAAGACTCTGTGTACTGCTGAATCCATTCTGAAGTAGGAAAATGCATCATATGTATTAGACTTGAAATGCTGTCTTGCAGTAATACACACAGAAAAAAAATGTAGCACAGCTCCATTGTGAAATAAACAAAAACCATATAGTTGAAAATAAACTGGAGGCAATCACTCACTCTGTACACCTGTTGGGACAGGATGCTCCTGTGTGGAGACCACCAAAGGCTCAGTGAGGGGATGTGACTTTGCTGCTGGTATACTCGAAGGGCTTTTGAACACAATGTAGCCCACTTTGAACCCCTGTATGGGATATCTTATTGTAAGTAAAGCAGATACTGATATTGTAACAGCTGAAATAACTCAAGAGTGTTTATCACCCACCTGTTTATCAGGTGGCCTAAAGAACCTAGACAGCTTGGGTCCTAAATGTTTGGAGGACCCCGGGTGGTCTTGCAGTTCCACTGACTGAACATCTCCAAATTGTGAGAATAACTGTTTGACAACGTGCTAAACCACAAATAATGAGACAAAATGGATGTCCTCATTAGTTGGAATAAATAGAATACCATTTATTGTCATTATACATACATTATAAAAGTCTCAATCGGGGAAAAAACGCACACCATTTTCAGTTTTACATTTCGTGGAGCTGCCTGAGCTTTGATTGTGGAATGCAATTGCCTGGCATGTAACTTTTACGCAGACCATGAAAGAGCAATGATCCTACCTCTGAACAGTACGGAGGCACGTTGAGGACAAATAAAGTCCGGTCCAGCGGCCTGTGTGAACTCTTCTCAGCTCGTACTTTATGCTCTTTCACGTACAGTTTGTGCTTTGCGGCGCTACTGGCACTAAACTGTAAGGACAACACTGCAAACAAAAGAACCAAAAACATCAGTCCCCGTCTACCTAGTGATAAGCCATACAGTTTAAAGACTGCGTTAACTTTAACACTATGTAAAATGACAACCATGTAGGTGCGTATAAATAGTAATACACACACATTAAAATGCTACAATAACTTTACAAATATGTTAAATATTACCTGTAAATCCTCCGGGAATAACAGTAGCCTTGTTACTGGCATGTTTCTTCTTGGACGGCGCCATTTTGAAGTAACCTTTAACACCGGAAGTACACCAGCAAACGTAATCCGCTGTTTCGTGTCTTATGGTTTATATAATTTCATTAATTTAGAAATTACTTTTTAACTTATACTTGAATTATAAATACGACTAGTAATATTTTAAAAAATTAAATATTTACAATAAAACTTTCTAAGATCATACAACCATTCAATACTTTTTTTTTGTCTGGCATCAACAATCACTACCCATCTTAAAATTTTATACTTCCTGCCAGTGGATATTGTAAGGTTTTAAGCTACATTTCCAAGAAAAACTCGTTTTGTGTGCTGTATAAGATGTTGACTGCATATAACCTATGACACGTTTTAATGGAGAGATGGTTAACTAATGCATGGTTTGTTTAGATTTTGGCTGGCGAAAGAAAAAAAAAAAGTCATATTGTAAACTACAGGAAAGAAAAGTCTCAGACAACCTGTACAAAGCTGATATTTAATGGCCACATTTTACAGACAGAACTGACCTCTCTATCCTCTTCTTGACTGACATAACAGAAAATAGTTTACAGTTCAACAGAAATTGGGTGTAATGTATACTACAAAGAATACATAGCTTTATAACTGGGTAGCCAGTTACAGTAAAAGCACACAAAAATCTGGATATCAGGATAATGAAAGTACTAAACAAAGCATCAACATGTGATAATTTGAGTAGTTTACAGATACATATGTGGTCACAGTTTCCATTTACTTCAGATTTTGACAAGAGTTTCCAATTTTTGAGGCGAAGACAACTTCAGTAACCTGTTCAAATATTTGCTACGTTCCTTTGTTGTATTATTCTAAGGGCTATGTGGACCATAAAATGACAATCCTGACAGGTTTTCACAATTTTGCTCAATGTTACCCTTTTTTTTTTAGATCCTGTGCAATCAGTCTGTTTAACCTTTTGATCAGTAGGAATAGGTGGAAATAAATGGGGACATTGAAATCCAAACAAAACAAAGTTGTATTGCATGACCAAAAGAATTAAAATGAAAAAGTTCAACACATCCAGTTTCATTTGGCATTCCCGACCATATCAGACTGAAAAAAAAAACAAAATCACGTCACACTTCTTCCCACAGGTTCTTCTAAGGAACAAATCGATGACATTGATACAACAAAAATGAAAGGGACATGGTGCATCTGTTCATTCCACAGTCATATATATCAAATGTGTAAAAATCTGGTTCATTGCAGAGAAATGTGGTGTGCCTGCTGCCAAAGTGAAAACCAGAGTTTGTATGGACAACATTGGGAATGCAATTATATGTTTATGAACACTAGACATGGGTTATATTTTGATACGGAAGGCAGTGGCCTGCGAGCTAGGGGGCTCAGTGGTGGAGGTGGACTGTGTAGTAGACTTGAACAGGGCTTTGAGGATGGTCTGGGGGTCCACCTCTGGTGTAGGCTGTGAGGAAGCCCGCTGACCGCTGGGACGAGACAAAGAGGGGGGCAGACCATCTTTCTTTGTGGTGCTCCCTGTGCCTGGAGTGTCACTGAGCCTCCTGAAAGAGACCACACAGAAATGCCTGTTAGATTCCATCACAGCAAACACAGGCATGCTAAATACAGCTGGAAGACAGAGCCTAAAGGTTTCTCAACATCAAGTTTGATCTTTATAAGAATGACCCATTGAGTCTCATATCATGATAAGATGTTTTTTGTTTTTTTTTTGCCACTCTGACTCTTGTGTGTTTTGTGTTTTGCATCCAATGTCACGTTAAACCATCACATTTAATAAGGAATCTTTAATGATGCAGGGCAGCATTTACCTATTGCTGAAACAGATTAACTGTATTCAATAGTCATCTGGTCTGCCGATGGTACCTCATCAAACACTAAAGTAATCGCATAAGATGATACAGAAACCATCAGAGTTTTAATATTTGCATGAGATTACTTGGAAAAATTCTGTGTTCTTACTTAAAGCCAAAGAGTTCTAACAAATTGGAGTAACTGAAGGTGAAAGCAAAGTCCTGCTTGTTTGGAAACGTGTGTATAATCATAGCAAATATCCGATTAATTTGAAATGAAGTGCTGAAGCCCTGTAGGCTCACTTACAATAGAATGGGCTGATCAGAAGTGATGACATTTCCCTGAATATGAAGGTTACACTTCATGGGTTGGCCTGAGGGAGGACAAAAAGAAAACATAAGGAAAAGACAGATGATACACGAACACCCAAACTCCATTAGTCCAGTTAAGGGCAATCTCTGTGATTACTAAACAGTTTGGTTTCCTTTTACCCTCTGAACATACACATATTTGTTAAAATGCCCCTAATCACCAAATTTATCATCAGTAGCGAAACTGCTGTCTTGCATGCAAAACAGAGGCTGTTTCCCAAAACACTGAAAGTAATTTGAATTTTGTGTCCTTGCTACAGGCACTCACCATCCAGGCAACGATTGTTGTACTTCCTGTATGCACTGACAGCATCCTCTTTACGGACAAACACCACTTCGGCCACACCCATCTTCACCAGTCGCGCTCGCTTTAAGGCACCACACACACAGAACAGTTCCTGTGGAGAAATACATGAGGGACACACAGCGAATGAGTCATCACAGACTGAATACCCAGACCATAGTCTGAATGCTAAACATTAAATATAAATGATGCTGGCAAACAGTTTGAGTTACTTACCACTATGTCTTCCTCAGTGACCCGGGGATGCAGGTTGTTTACTGTGATTTTTGTTCCTTCCAAAGGACTGAAAGCGGGCTAATAAGAAAAATAACAACAGCACATAGTCAGACATTAATAAGGACCAAGTTTCAACATAAATCAGAGTATGAAATATCCCCCTGGCCCCCACAAATATCAAAACAGGTACATGTTACTGATGTAGCTTAGATTCATTAACTTGACCCAATGACAACAAAGGAGAAGGAGTAAAGTTGGGTTATGTATCCTATGTATGTATTCTCATTAAATGTGCAATAAATCAATAGGTCATATTTAACAAGCCTATAAACATGTATAATTTGGAGTTTCATGGCTGAGTTACTGTTTTGTAACCAAAGTGACATTTGTGTTTCTTCTTGCACCCTCTTGTGGTTCACAACTTCCTAATTAGCAAAGGCACCAACAGTCACATGAGGTAAAAGAAAAAAAATATTATTTCATTTTCCACTTATTCTCTGGAATCAAAGATAATGGACAGATGATGAATGGATAAAACATACTGATCACTAGATCTTTCCATCATTATTTTTTGGAAGCTGATTTCTAACATCAGTGCATATCATACTGAAACACAGAGCATAGAATTCAGAATTCACCTGAGGAGGAGTAGGTGCTGTGCTGGTTTCTGCTGTGCTTTGCTGCAGAGTCCTGGAAACTGGCTGTAAAGCTGCAGTTGAGGTCCGGGTGGCAGACATGCTGGTGCTGGGCCTTGTGGGAGCCACGGGCACAGGGGGACGGGGGGCTGTGTAAGCATCATTTTTCACCACTTTGGTGATTGGCGCTGACATGGAGAATGGGGAGCCTACAGCACCCGACTGGACAAAAGAAATGCATCATTAGAATGGTTAAATATTGGGAGTAGAAAAATGTAGCAAGGTGTACGATATATGTTATTTTCTCTCAGATCATAAGAGTAGGAAGCTTTCCTCAAGCTGGTCTTACCCGAGACTGTAGCATGTTGTTAGGAGTAGTGATCTTAAACTGTTTACTTGGTGTGCCATCGTGCTCATTCGAAATGGGCTGAGGAAAGGGAAAAAAGCAAAATCACCCACTTAGAGCTAGTTATTGTTGCTGTGTTTATTTTACAGGTATTTTGGAGAATTCACTGGTTTGGTCTTGGTTTTTCTAAAGCTGAGAAAAAATACTCGGATAAAGGAATGGCTGCTTGACTACATTTGATTTAGGTTCAAAATGTCTTTGTGACACAGAGGCTGAAGAAAGTTTTAGTTCATGCTGCAATGTTCAGTGTAATTCTTATCATTCCTCATCTACCATATAACCACACAAATGTTATACTAAATTGCAGTTTTAGAAGCAGTACTACAAAAAAACAGCTTTCAAAAGCAATAGTTGTCTACTCAAAACAAAAAATTACTCTGAATACATCGTGTTTCAATGTGTAAACAGACAAAGAGGCTCTACCTGCGTAGCTGCACGTATTCCACCTGACATCCCCATTGGACGTTGCTGAAAAAACCCAGATCACACATGAGGCTGCAGTAAACGTGTATTTGTTTACTTTCCAGCTAACAAACATGCACTATGCCATACCAGCATTAATTTTACCCTCACCTGGATGGTCTTGGTTATTTTTAGGGGAGTTGCAGCAACAGCTTGTGTCTGTATCCCTCCAATGCTCCTCTTGAGGCTTAGCCTATCCCGAGCATCCATCATTCTCTTGTTATTGTTCAGCTGTTGCGTTGTGCTGCCCCTCACATTCAGTCCTTGTACAGTGGAAGCAAACTGCCTTGAGTTGACACCACCAAGATTATTATGATTAGTGTGTATCTGAATCTGTGGTATCGGGGTTGATAGCTGGTGTGTTACTGCTGTCTTCTGCACAGCTTGTATAGGGACATTAAATGGAATCGGTCCCTGTTTGCGTGAATTAATCATCTGACGGGCATCCTGCACTCCTCCTGCTCCTCCCCGGCCACGGATCTTGAAGCGTGCATCCTTTAGGCCAAGCTTTTCTCTGGCATCTTTTACTGGAAAAGCTGGAGAAAAACAACAAGATACACTTCACTATAATGACAAGCGACTGGTTGGTTGTCAGACAGTTAATGAATAAGGTTCACTTACATCAAATAATTTCATTTGTAATGATGGTAGACCTTACCTGTTCCTCCGCCAAGACGCTGTCTCACATCGTTAACGCCAATCTTTTGTCTGGCGTCAAAACTCTTTCCGATCCCACCAGCACCCCGACCAAACGTTGGACTAAAAAAAGATCGAGGTTAGTTTTAGGTCAACAACTTTTCGAAAAACCTTATTTGAGATTAAATAAAACAGTGTGTTATTTATGTCCTTTATCTGGCATATAGACGCGCATTTTAATAAAGATTGAACTGAAATGAGTTAAATAACTTTAATACTTAAAAAAAACACCTGATACAAAGGTATCTTACACATATCACATACTAATGCGGCGACATGTTTTCCAGCATTTACATACCAATTAAATAATTTAAAAAAAGTTAAAATAAAGGAGGTTCTAAACGACCCAAAGACTCTGCAGTGCTTTCACCCCACCATACATAAACATTAGCTAGCTGGCTAAGCCTAGCGAGTGGAGCTACAAACAAAAGACATCGGTTTCAAAGCTGCTTCCGACATATTAAGAGTAAACGTTGCTTCTAAAAATAGTTCAAATTTTAAAACCATATGTCGTTGGGAAACTTTACTAAATTTAACCACCATTAACTTGAATGAAGGCCTGCAAAGCCTAGCGTTTACGATGTAGTCTGGCCCAAACTGGCTAACATTAGCATAAGGTAGCTAGTCGGCTAAAGAAGCTCATTTTGTGGTTTTGCTATATTACCAATGTTGTTAGACCCTAACACATTTTTAGCACCTTAAGAATTATAGTTGCATAAAAAGTTTAATACCGTTTAGCGGGTGCCTTGACATTAATGCCGCGCTGTCGTATCACCTCATCCAAAGAGACGTCTGCCATTTTCTCACAGTACTTCACAGCGCTTGCGCATACTTAAGTTTGTACCGTGCACTATGGATACCGGCACCAACCAATATTAGTAACGACCGTTGGCTAAAAGTACGTTATATGGTAGCTTTTCATAAAGTGTTACTGTTGTGCGCATCGTATTAACTGTATAAGAGTTAGTGTCATGAGTAAAATGAGAAAGAATGATGTATAAAGCATAGACAAATAAAACTAAATAAAACATCACTGAAGCATCTGCAATCGACTACTCTTGACATCACAATACCCATAGTTATTTGCGCCAAAAATATTTCCACAAGTACTATTATTTGCCAAAAACCATCAAGTTCACGAGTATCTACAGTCTTAATACATCCACTGAATCCCAAATTGTATTTTTGGTAAAAGTAGCGTTCGGTGGGTGATATGATAGACAATCGTGAATGGGGAAAGAAAAACACCCTGATAGAGGATACCTGCGCACAGTTGATAGACCGGCGCTCGGTGGTTGGCTGGTCATGCCTTAAACTGATGAGTAAGGAAAATAACGATGCGGGGTGACGCCCGCGTCCCTCGTAATACTCACGAGAAGAATTTTTGAAAGGGTACAGGTCTACCTGCTGAGGTGACTCGCCTACTTTGCGAGATGCCTTGCGGGATTAGGATCTACCCCGTCACCTGAAACTGTAAAACACAAAGTAACTATAATAGGAAAGTAATATATCATGCTGCAAAGGAGAACGTAGAGCCGTGATTTTAAAGAATTTGTCATTGATGCGCTTTCTGGTGTTATTTTTATGTTTCTCGTTCTCAGTCTAATGTCGACGCGATGGGATAAAATAAAATTGGAAATCATTTCCTTACATCACAAGTGTCAAACTGGTCCCTGAGGGTCGATATTCTGCATGTTTTACATAGTCCCCTCTTCCAGCACACCTGGTTCAATTAATGATCAGATCATCATCATACTGTGCAGAAGCATGATAATGATGTAATGGCTTCCAGATGAGATGGAAGAGGGAAATATTTACAACATGTAGGATAAGGCCCTCGAGTGTGAGAGTTTGACGCCCCCGCCTTATATGTTTTGTAACATATCTATGCCTAGATATGCCAGCATAACAAACTATTGAGTTAATAAATGTGTGGTCTTGGCTGTTAAATGGAAAATAAAGTAAATATTTTGATTAAGAGTTGGACTTTGGTAAGTAACAAATGTCTGATGGGTGGGACTGCAAGAATAAAATTAGTATTTTTATATTTGTTTGTTTGTTTTTTGTCTAATTTACAACATGAGTGTATATGCTTGATTGTTTGTTCAATTTAACAACTGCCGTGACAGCAATGCACCGTTTTGATAATAATACACAAGTGGAGTGTTACAGTGGACTCCAGGTCCCATAATGCATTTGGGCAGGCGCAGATCCAACCTGCATGGTTTGTCCCCCTCGAGCCGCTCATCACGTCCACGGACTGTTAAGAGCTCTAGCCTCGGAACCGTTAAAGGAGAAATGGCTGCAGCTCTGTCCCGTGCCCTCAAATTGCCTGGTAAGATGCTTTTTTCACTTCACGGAGAAACAGTCGAGACAACATGAGAGTGTTTTTAAATAAATACCTTCCACTGTCTGCGCTCAGGTCTCGGATAGATAGGAGGGTGATCCTGCGCTGAAGGGTTTTAAGTGGAATGAATTAATGTACGTCACTTATCACACACAGTTAGCATCTGATCCGCATCATCTCTCCAGGAAAAATAATGAAGGTGCTTTCCGAATTATGTTATGTAAAGCCTGATTTTATCCCATAACGGTACGCCCGCATCCCTCTGTGAGGAGCATCTATTTTCGGTGTTAGCTAGCTGCTAGTTAACAGTAAGGGTTCAACGGGATGCACAACATTAGCCAGTTTAATGTTTGCTTCTAACGCACAGTGGGGAAATACATTTTCACTTTGAATACTTAAAATACTGAAAATACTTAATTTCAAAAACACCACTCAGAAGTATTTGAATAGCAAATTACAAGCAAATTAAAAATTAAAGTATGAAAAATTAAGTAGTTGTGCACAATTTAATCTCTCTTTCTCTCTCCATATATGTGTGCGCGTGTGTGCGCGCGCGTGTTTTGGGATTTATGTGTCTGTTACATTCTGTCGCTTTAAATGTTTTAAGTTGTTCTCATTCCAGCTGTTTTATATTCCGCTGATTCCGCTGTAATTTGCATCCTAGGAAGACTATCGCGTTTGTTTTGTTGTGTTGTGAGAATCACGTGCAGACAACACATTCAGTCGCTCCTGCTGTACCGGATCACTGGTAAACAATGAAAGACACCGTAACAGGACACATGCCACAGTGTCTATCAGGGTTCCCTGTCAGAGAGGGAAAAAGTGCTGCACACTCCCGAGTTGTCAGTGAAGAGGGTTTTTTTAATGTGACAACGTTTCGGCCTTCAGCCTTCCTCAGGTATCAGGGTTCCCTAACCATGGTTCAGTGGCAAAAATAAAAATAAAAATAATTTAAAAAAAAAAGATCAGCTGTAAATTTGAATATAATATTCTGTTAATCGTTCAAATAATGGCCAGAGTTCCAAAGATTAACAGAAAGAGAATAATGTTATCATGTAACTAAAAGCTTCATTATTCTGCACATAGATCACCAACTTCAATGGAGCTTTCAAGCTAGTCATATTAAGTTTTTTTTTTTTTTTAAGTACACAAATATAAACTAATCTGTGCATGTCCTATGTGATCCATGCACATGCCTAGCCATCTGTAAAAAACAAAAGAATGCCACAAATATTTTTAGACATTAAAGTACACTGAAAAGCAAAAATGATAATAATAATAATAATTGCAAAGCATGGTCTGTCCTCAAATTGTGAAGTGTGCTTTTGTAAACTTAAATAGTGTAACCTCTTATCATCATATTTCATTTAATGTAAGTGTTTTATTGCTTATAGAAAAACTAGTTTAAAAAAAAAAACATGATATTTGTGTAAGTCTGTTTAAAGCACTTTGATAGTTATTTTAGCAAGTAAATATGTCAATTCTGCTAATTTTGGGACATTTTCTGCTCTTCATCAGGCAGGTTTCACAGTTTTGAAGTTAACTGGCATCATGAGAACACATATACGTTTACAGAATTAGCAGAAGAACTGAGAAATTCCCAAATCAGGTTGTTTCCAGAATTTACAAGCAATGTCTTGTTTATATTTTTGAATACTCTTTTTTTCCTCAGTCACCAATCCATTTCTATTATTAGAAATTAGACTCTAATTTCTCTACATAAATGACAACTCATACGATCTGTGTCTGTACAGGGAAGAAGGGCTCAGAGCTGGGCGAATACGACCCTCTGACCCAGGCAGACAGTGAAGATGAGAGTGAAGAGGATGACCTCGTACTCAGCTATCCCCGAAATGGCCTCGGTAGGGACGGCTGCCTCGGCCCGGGCTCCTCAAAGCTACGTGGTGGCAGATCTGGAAGATTTGTTGGTGCCGAAGACGAGGCACAGGAGGAAGATGAGGATGAAGAAGAGGATGAATGGAGAGAGCGGCTGCCCAGCAAATGCAGGCAGGATAGAGATGACATGAAAGGCATGCAGTACTGGAGGGACTCAGGCAGGGACAGGACGGGGGAGGACAGAGGGGGATCTGGTTCACTGGGGGGCTCTGGACTTGGGGTTCATGGTCCTGATGCTGAAGAAAAGAAGTTGAGGATGAAGAATGCTGTCCGGACTGCGTTTTTCCTTGTGCCACTGGTCTGTGCCATGTTGCTTGTGCTGTTGTGTGCGTTTCTGATTCCATGTCAGAAAGGAGAACTGGAAAAGAGGCCACAGTGGGAGAGAGCACTGGGAGAAGCAGGAGGTAAAGACAAAATGCATTAACAGTGACAGACCAACAATGGTGAAAGACACTGAGATGTCTTAATTAAACATAAATGTATCAGTACAGCAACATAAAAAATAGTCATGCATGAAAAATATATATCTGCATCCAGCACACTCAGAAAAGCAATCTAATGTGCACATTTATTTTACCAATACTTTTTTATTAGAAGTTTTTTTTTTACCATGTAGCACAGTATTATACAGTACTGTCATAGTAATCCATGGTGTTTTAGTTACATTTGAAGCATACACAAACATAAGAACGACCAATTGTTTCTCAAGACAAATGAAGGTAGATTGTATGTATTGGATAAAGGGGTTCCTGATGCCCTTAAACATTTGTGGTTTTCCCTTCAATATGAAGGTGATCTTCTGTAATGGAGGACTTGACAGTATTTGCATCATAAATGCAGCCCCATGGCTCCAATCTAAAGTCAGATGGGGTAAAGACAAAAATCCACTCTGGATGGATGCTCCAAAGAAAAGTCCACATTTCTGATTACAAGGAGAAAGGAGACACAGCTGTTGTTAAAAATCATGACAGTGGATATCAAAAGGTTTATGGACAGGAGCAAATATTGAGAAGCCTACCTTTACAAAAGGTGTTTGAGGGAAGAAAAAGAGAGAAGCTGATCTCACATAGTGGAATATCTACTACCAGTCGAAAACTATGAAAAGAAACTTGTGTTTGATGTGGCATGCACAGGTGTATGGAAACAGGAATACTAGCAGCGTATTATTTTTTATTAACCATGAAAACAGTTTATTAGGAATTTAGTCTTTTTCAGAATGAGGGCAATTTTTTAAATTTATTTTTTTTAACGTGAGTTCAGTCAGTGTTGGAGCTGCTGGAGTTATGTAGTTATGAACTACTTTGTATCCACTGTTATATTCAGGGACTGAGGGCAAGTCACATGATCAGCAGGAGAGGGGTTCCTGTTCTAATACACAAAATCTCCTTCATTTTTTATTTTTGGAGAACATATTGGAAGAGTTAACTTCAGCATTAACTGAAATGAAAGCATGTGTGAAGTTTGGAGGGAAGTAAGTGTAATTTTGTGGAGATGTTAAAAACTCATAAGCTGACTACTTACGGCTTTTTGAAAAACATCAGAAGCCAACTAGGTTGAGAAGAAGTGGTTTAATTTTTAACAATATGTTGTATTTTAAAAGCTTGCTGTATTATTATAAGTGGTTTACACCGCTGACTTTGGTGCGGAAGGTTGCCAGTTTGAATCCCAGGTGAGCCCTTGAGCAAGGCCCTTTACGCTATACATGCCTATATCTTGTAAGTCTCTTTGGATAAAAGCATCAACCTAATGTAATATTATTAAATGCATCAAATCATTAAAAGTTAGTAAAGCTCTCAGAGAAATCGAGCTCTGTAGAAAGTGCAGTTTGACCAATTAAACTATCAAGGTCAACTTTGGATGGTGGGAGGAGGCTGGAGTACCCGGAGGGAAAGAAACTGCAATATTTCTCTCTGAAATATTGTTTATTCAAAGTATAAAATGGAAACATGGAAAGTATTGAAGAACAGTACTTGAATAAATGTAGTCACCTTGTTATTGTACATCACTAACAATACATTGGTGTTGTTTTTTACTGTGCAGTCTAAACTCAACAATATACACTGCTATAGGATTTGTGGTTACTGTTCTTTTTCAACTGTTTTATATAATGTAGCTGTAAATGAACCAAATACATCAGGCTCAAATGCATTTTTAAGTGAAACATTTGCACCAGATTTGTTGACGTACTACAGCTGTACAAGTGATAATGTTGACTTTATTGAGAGGTCATATTGTTAGGAGCCTCTGTGGTGAGACAGAGCTGGCTCACCCTTTAATTAGTCAGCTATAATTACAGACAATTGTGTAAATCTCTCTTCCTACCACTTGTTTCAGCATGCACTATACTCTGATTGAGTCACAGAGACGACATAAATATAAGTTCTGCTATATGAATAGATAAGTGGTTCACAAAGATTATATCTAGCCAACGGCTGGTGTTTTGTCTTGGTTTCTCTATGCAGGTATTACTCATCCTGCTCTGGCATTATGGGATGTTGATGGGGATTCAGTGGAGGATGTGTTACTGGGTGTTACCGAATGGCTCAATGACACACATCCCACACAAGGGAACAAAGGTATGTGAATAGGAATGACTTCTTCAGGTGTATAGTGTC
This sequence comes from Maxillicosta whitleyi, assembly GCA_029822895.1. Classification (NCBI taxonomy): domain Eukaryota; kingdom Metazoa; phylum Chordata; class Actinopteri; order Perciformes; family Neosebastidae; genus Maxillicosta; species Maxillicosta whitleyi. The sequence continues at coordinate 708,149 of JAPSES010000069.1, forward strand.
TTTGTCCCTCTTAAGCTGCCGAGCCATACAACTGACACCGGATTCTTTCTCATTTTCTTTTGGTTTGTGTTTGCATAGACTCTGAGTGCTTGCTTGGTTTAATCACACCTTTTCATGTCTTCCAGGTTACAGTGCCATGGCTCTGTCTGCTGTCAGTGGTCAGGTTCTGTGGAAGAAAATCATGCGGGAATTGGTGATGTACATCCAGTGTGGTCTGCAGAGTGGTGTCCAGCAGTCACGTATTTGTCTCCTCATCAGCAAGTCTGTCCTCATGGCCATCAACGGCACTACAGGTTAGAGTTGAAGCCAGGTTTAAGGCTCTTATGACTGTACATATACATTTCTATATTCCCTTCCCTGTTGAAACCAGGTCAAACAGATCTCCTGTCTGTCCCCAGGGAAAAGCCTGTGGTCAGCCCAGCTCAAGAACATTAAATCCCAGGTGGTGTTACTCCCAGACATCGAGGGCGATTCAGTCCCAGATCTGCTGATATCCACCCTGCCTGCAGATGCTGTATGTCTGTCACCTATACTACATCTATGCTGCTACACTGAGGCATTTGCTTTACTCATTTTTGTTCAGCTTGTGTTATGTGAGTATTACCTTTGTGTTTCTGCTTCAGGCTACGGACCTTTCCCTGACCTTGATCTCTGGACTGACGGGGGTTCAGGTCGGACATTCTGTGCCTTTTAACATCTCTGGGCAAGGAAATCCGATTGGACCACTGCTGCATGAGATACAAGGGGCATATTACATTCTGTTTGGTCAAGGTAAAGGAATCACCAGTGTCAGTTTAATTTATATAGCAAAAAATCATGAAACATAAGTCTGACTCAGAGGCTGCACAATGTGTATAGCACATCCATCCTTAAAATTAATAAGGAAAGTCTCCCCAAAAGATATGAAAGAACCTGTGACCTGCAGACTAATTTTTGACTCACTGCACTAATGGGAGCTCTGCATTTTTAGAGTGAAAAAACCATGAAGGAATTGAAAGTAAAATGTATGTTGTACAGTATTGTGCAAAAATCTGAAGCCACCTTTACTGACAGTATGCTGTTTTTGCAGGGTAGAAATGAGGATACATATTTTTGTTTCTCATTCTCTTTTCTTCAGATACAACAAGAGAACACAGGAAAAGTGTGCACAGCAGTAAAAGACACACAAAAATTGAACCAAATCGGTTCTAAAGGTTCGAAAAGGTCACTATTTTATTGTGAACCATGACCTCATGGCAAGAAGCAGCACAAACAATTAGAAACATCTGATATGTGTTGAATGAAACCTTCTATAAAACATCAGAAAATTAATGCAATAATTCTCATATTGTCTGAACAAATGAATTAAAGGCGTATTAAGTGCAAGGGGAGGTCACAATAACATAATAAATGCTACCACTTTGAAGAACAAGCTATTTTTTTCTGAAACTTTAGTTTTTACTGCTGCACATGCATCTCATATATCCAAATTGTATCTTAATACTGAGAATGAGAAATGCATATGTGTGATCATTAGAGTTTTACCAAACCAACAAACTCATGTTGGACCAGGACTTTTAGACAGTACTATATATTCATTAATTTTTTTGTCCCTAAAATTTGTATTCTTACTGTTGTACATACTTCCCATATATCCAAATTGTATTTTAATCCATAGAGAAGATTCTCTGTGTCTGCCAGGGACAGAAAAGACTATTTTTTCCAATAATGAATAGGTAAAAGGAAAACAACATCGGTAATATATTTAATGTGTTGGGATCAAAATGACAGTTGAAGTGTCATTAAACAACTGTTACATACAGTGGCAGCTCACTGATCTTAATGGATTAGGCTGTAAAGAATGTATAGTTTGTTGTGATAATTAAAGTTATTACAGGGAAAGCACAGTTTCCTGTCATACAAGTACAATTTAGCATGGAAATTGCAAGGGTAGACTTAATCCAAGACTAATCTGTGTTGAAACTCTAGTAGAAGAAGTGAATTTGGTATTATTTGGAACATATCATTAACCACTTTGACATGAACTGTTTCAGTGGAGTGAAAAGTCTAAAAACTGCAAGGAAAATTAGAGATTATTATTTAGATCAAGGTCCATTTTCTTGAATATGGGTTTAACAGCACTCTTGAAGCTAGTAGGAATTACATTTGTAAGTGATAAGTTTATAAATCTTAATTTTGTAGGCTCTAAAATGGCCAAAAGGCTTTTCCAGTATTGCACACAAAAGGAAAGCTGTTGGTTTATTCTGCCTTCACCTACTGTGGGAATTATCGTAAATACAAGAGTATGAAAATTGCACATGAACGCCCCCTCATGTCATATTTTCCACTGGAGAACTGGAAAAACTTTTGATACATGAGCTGCTGAAATGAAAATAACCTGTAAACTTTTCAACATGACAGAGAGAGATGAGAACTTCATTGCAAATGATAAACAATGTTTTTATTAATGTTCTGTTGCTGATGATGATCTAGCACATTTATAGCATACACAGTTTACAACGATAAATTACAAAAAAAATATGCTGGAGCAGATGAATTAACATGTCCAAAACTCTTTTACCCAAGTAGCAGGCTCATGATAAATTATGTGTGGGCCATTTTTCATTTCAGTATGACAAAATCACTTGAACACGCCGTACTTTTCACTAGAATGCAGACTATCAGCAGAGGCAGACACAAGCTTAAACAAGGTTTTAACAGATGCTGTCTCAGATTTAGTTTAACCCTTAAAGACCCAGCATTACATCAGTTCCCAAATGAAATTTTCTCTATATCTAACCTTCTTTAAAGGTTCTATTATCCTCTGCATTTTGTATTTTGTCAGAATTAATCAGGTATTTCCCTCTTTTTCAGTAAAATCTATCATTAACTCAACATAAACCCAGTGTTTTTATTCACTCCATGGGTCCAAACTCCATGAGTTTTACTGGTGAATCAATGCTGTAGAAGATGACAGTGTTTCCATTTTCACTATGAAGCCCCTGGACATCCAAATGGTTCATATCTGATGACCATGAAAAGACAATAAATTGCATTTTACACCAATTATTGACATGCATTGATATAGGATATTTGGATCAACAGGTATTAAACAGTTGACATCAGTAGATGCTTATGGTCGGTGGTGGATGTTTGCATCTTTATGGGTTACAACAACGCAACCTGGCTGACATTTCTCTCTGACCAGTGATTCTGCTTCATTGAGTGTTTGTGTAGTCTGCATTTGTAGAACTGCAGGTTGATAAAACATTGTGACAATATGTTTTCACAGGTAACATCAAAGCCATCTCTCTGTGTGATATCCACGTGCGTGCCACTGGCAAAATGCCTGTAAATCACGCGCTTAGAAGGAAGGATCAACAGTGGGAAGGACTGAAGGCTAAAACCAATTCCACCACCTTTATACACATTTTTGGGTAAGCCTCAGTGACAAGTACAAAGCTCTGATTTCACAGCACAGACACCTCTTTGTGTTTTAAATGGAAAAGCTTTTATCCATTGGTATGAGGGAGACATTATTGTTAAGCATGTGATATTTCAGCTACTGTAAGAGTATAGGTTTTATTGAATCAGTTATTCCACAAATGTTACTTTTTGAAAAGAAAAAGAAAATTATTTGATCAGTACAAAATCATCAGTGCATACAAATCTATGAGTATGTAATTTTGTGAATCACAGGCTAATGTGTTGTATGCATGTTGGGAAGGCATCATAATCGGAAGTATAGGCTAACCAAATGATAGAATTCACATTGTGCTGAAGTTGAAAAACAGCCTATGCATCTTCTCCTTAGAGGAGCTGAGAAAGTTGTGTTCCTGCTCCCTCTTGTGGCTGGTTTTGACAACAACCATAACAGTCTGGACACTGTTCACAACCTGAACTCCACTAGAAGCGACTGGGTTCTGGTGTACGGCTCCAGTAAGCTGTCAGTGCTCAGACAGAAGGACTTAAGGAAGGAATGGACCATTAATTCAGCTACCATTCACAGGTACATCCCTGCATATCACTGTGCCTCTGCTCTTACGTTTACTTCTGCCATCATTTCTACAACAGCTATTTCCTTATAAAAAGCATTATAATTGCACTTAAACACACTGTGCTGTAGGATTGTGTATAAATAACACATAGTACTGTGAAAGATTTTGACGATTTACATAATGGAACATAACACTGTAAAAACTAATTCATAGTGAACCAGCCACCGGACACTTCAACAATGATGGAATCCTGGATATTTTCATTCAGCATTCAAAGAACGGGGTTATGAAGGTAAAACAATAAATCAACTTTTCATTTGTTGCATCACTGCAAATTACTTCATAGTACAGAGAAATGCGTTTTGTAACTAAGCTCTGTGTTTGCATGAATCATGCTGATTTCCTTTTTCTGTGACTCTTAGGCGGAGATCATAGACGGGGCTAACGGGGACCGCCTGTGGTCAGCGGAGTTTGTTTGTCCTCGTCTTGATTTGGAAACTTCTGCCATCTCCACCTCCACCTCCACAGGTCTGTCAGCCTTCCTGTTCTGGGCCAGCGAACCAATCAGACCTCAGAATGTTACCAAGACAACGGTGAGTCTGCAGAGAAAATAATCTACTCAAGCAAATTAATTCTACTGTGAAACAAAGATCATTTAAATGCTGTTTTATTTTTCTTTTACAGTTATGTATGACCAAAAAAAAAAAAAAAACCTCACTTCCACTTTACAAAAGGACACTAACCCCTTCAAACTGGTTTTGTAGGTGCCACCAGGTGTTGCTTCCCCAGAACCACTCATCAGAAAACTCTTCCTGCTGCACCCTACATATCCCACAGTCCTGCTGGAACTCACTAGTACCACAGACACAGCGGTCGCCTCTGCAGGTAAAGTTCACTTCAATGACTCATTCTGTAACTTGAGGTTTGCTCTATTTTACCTAAATGGATATATTTTTCATACTGTGCGTCTTCTATATTTTTCTATAGAAGGGATATATTTTGCGTGAGGCCTTTGCCTATAATGTATTATAGCATGAACATACTTAAAATTAGTTATAATATGTTTATAGTTCTGTGTCATGGCTTTGCACAGAAATATTTTTTGTATAAAAACAGCTTGCATGGATTCAATGTCATAACTTTCACGCCCTGTCCACACCAATACAGACATTTTTAAAACAGTATTTTGTCCTTATGTTTTGGCAGCTTGTCACCATGTGAACAGTGTTTTTGATCATTAATAGGGAGATTTTTTTAAAACCATATTCCAATGTGATGTTGTTACACCTCAATTTGTGGATGTTTGTTGCTTTCTGTTTTGAACTCGGATCTGAAACATCAAATATAGATTATATATGTAAGTTGGTGTGTTACGTACAGTAGATCACAGTCAGCACAGACACATGCTGTGTGCTGTGACAAAAACTATATAATGTACAGAATACATGTCAAAAAAACTGTGTATTAATGGATGGATGGGTGGGTGGGTGG
>JAPSES010000069.1:718327-750359 GCA_029822895.1 Maxillicosta whitleyi
TTGTGTACAACTTTTTTACTGACGTACAAATGTTTAACCTCATGAGTACGAATGGTTAGAATCATGGGTATGTCTTTGTGATAGTAGTCTTACACCATAGTCAGTCACCCTCAGCCTCAAAAACCTGTTGTTGTTTTTTTTTTACCCCCTTTAACATTTTAGTCTTTATTTCTAAAAGTGAAAGTCATAGAATTGAAACGAACATATTCAATGCATACACTAACATGTAAGGCCACTTAAACTGCACTAACAGGTTTCATAATTTTGATTTATTTATGAAAGAGTTGTGTGTGTATATATATATATATATATGCATAAGCCTCAGGCAAAAAAAAAAAAAAAAAAAGGCCAGTAAAGACAAGGAACCAGAGGGGCTATCATGGAAGGACAAGCCCTTGCATGGCATGTATCATCAACCATAGACAGATTGAAGAAGTGGCTGATATCAAGAAAACATCCCAGTGGCTGGATAAGGCTGGACTGAAGGACAGCACAGAGGCACTACTGATGGCTGCACAGGAACGGGCCCTGAACACCAGAGCAATAGGGGCCAGAGTATACCACACCAGAGAAGACCCCAGGTGTAGGCTGTAGAGAAGCCTCTGAGACAGTCCAACACATCACAGCAGGTGTAAGATGGTGTAGGTAAGGCATACATGGAGCGGCATAACCAGGAAGTAGGTCTAGTGTACAGGAACATCTGTACAGAGTATGGACTGGAGAACCCAGTGTCAAGATGGGAGACACCACCAAAGGTGACTGAGAACAAACAGGCCAGACCGACAAAATGGTGATGTCCAATCAGCCTGACATAGAGGTGGTGGACAAACACCAGAAGACAGTGGAGATAGATGGAGCAATCCCCAGTGATAGTAACATCAGAAAGAAAGAACACGAGAAGCTTGAGAAATACCAAGGGCTGAAAGAGGAGTTACAGAGAATGTGGAGTGTGAAGGCAACAGTGGTACTAGTAGTGATGGTGATGGGAGCATTAGTGACCAGTGACCCCCAAGCTGGGAGAATGGCTTCAGCAGAACCAGGAACAACATCAGAGATCTGTGTCCAAAAGAGAGCAATGTTAGGAACAGATAAGATTCTGCACAGAACCCCCAGGCTTCCAGACCTCTGGTAGAGGATCTGAGTCTGAACAAGATACTGCCCAGGTGGACGAGAGGAAGATTTTGGTTTTTTGTATAATTATTTTTATTATTACAGCATGATATTAGGCTTGTTGGACAAATGATTGTACTTAATGATTCTAATCTTGGTTAACTTTTAGGCAGTAATAGGCTGCTCAACAGAGAAGGACATGGTGAAAAGAATTCTTTCTACAGGATCCCCTCTGTTTTAACCAACCAGGAAGAAAAATATATGGAACTGAGTGTCCAGACACAGAGTATCGAGTATGGTCGCAGAGCTACAGTCAGCTGTATATTATATACAACCATTAAAAGTGGTGAACAATAGGCCGCTGCTACTTACGTCATAAATACTGCTGGTATTACAACAGGTATTAAACAGTTCAACAATCAGTAGATGGTTTAGGTAGATGGTGGATGTTTGTGTCTTTATGTATTAATCAGTTGTAGTATTTGACAACTGATTAATTATGGACACGTGGGTGGGTGGATAATGACATTATAATAGAATGCGGAAGACAACATATTTTTGTTAAAATTTAATTGACTGCAAAAATGTGAATAATTTACAAAGATGATACAAGGTCTACAGTACATTAAATGTACATTAAATATGAACATGTTTCCAAAAGGCAGGTAGCTAAGTCATTTTATCACAATACATACTGTCAATACAATAAAAAATTGGCTCATCAATGCAACACCTATCATTTGTTATGGTGGAGGCAAACAAATGCCAATAATGATGAGGGGAGACTGGAAGTTTTAGTTTCTTTGTTGTAGTTTTGAAATAAAGACATGGAATGGGACAACATTCATTCAACAGCTTTAACAAGCATCCCCAAAGACAGTTGATCCTGAATCTGCCTCCATAAAATCATCAGCTTTCCCATCAACCCATCAGGAATTATAAATGTATGCCGTCTAGTCCTGTATTAATCCCAAAATTGTTTGTTTTGACAGAATGTCACATATTTACAAAGACAATAACACATAAGAACAAGTATGTCCAAGTAAAAAAATAATTACTGCACATTATAAGCTCCCATTTCTAAAGAAACGTGCCTTTTTAGAGTAAACATGACTCAAAATGTGAACGTAGCAGATTGAGATGACAGTAGCTCTTCTGTAACTGTTGTTGACCCCTGATGTCTCAGGCAGTAGACACAGAGGTAATGAGAAAGTTATTAAAAAAAAAAAAGTATGAAGTCTTTAAAATGATCTGATAATAACAAATGTCACTCAACAACCAGTATTCAGACCAAATGTTCACTCATACATGCTTGCACTGACCAAAGCAAAAGTTTAAAAAAAGTGCAGTTTTACATATCGTGGCCCAGTGTAATGAAACCAGCTAACAGCTAATCTATGCTGCTCATTGGCAGAAAGATTGAAAACTAAGGCACTATCACGGTCCGCACACAGCCAAAAGTGTCCAACAGTCCTCTGGTCTACTCTTTTGTATCCCTCTGTGGTTCAGTCATTGTGGCGCAAGAATACCTGCAAACAAAAACACACTAAGAGTTAAAAAAAAACCAACCCAAAACAAAAACCTAGCAGTCTACATTATTTTACATTTTATTTATTTAACCAGGGAAAAAAACTGTCTAGATTAAAATGCTTTTTTCAAGAGTGTCCTGGCCAAGACAGCAGCAGCAGAAGTTACAGAAAATACAGATTTTATCCATATATCCACACTAAAGATATACATAACACACATAATAAAAGTCACTTTTGACACCATGCATACATCACTAAATTAAGTAGATACATAAACACCATCAATAATTTAAAAAGGTACTAAAACTATACACTATACTTACAGTATCTCAAAGCAGAACTCAATTCAACCATTTAGAAAAACATCTCCATCCACACTGATCCTGTTCCCATTGGTTTAAAACTGACTGACTGTATTTACAGACCAGTTCCAGTTAGTTCAGTTTTATCTGCGTAGGTTGTTCCAGGCAGTGGGGGCAGAACATTTAAAAGCTTTCTTTCCCAGTTCTGTTCTGACTTAAAAGCTTTAATGATCATGTGTTCTACATTCAGGGTTCCTACAGGGTTTTACAAGTTCAATATAAGACTTTTTAGGACCTTTATAAGACTCCTTCAAACAGAATTTAATGCCCACTTCACAGCCTATTTTTTGGCTATACTGGTGAAAACTCATGACTCCTAGAATTTAGGAAAATGTATTTATTTACACCAATGCCTTGATTCCCACTGTTCCGCCATTTCTCATTGTGGACTTCAAAGTTAGCAATAACTGATTCGTAATTCCATTATAAATTGTTGGGTTGGAATGGGCGGAAGTGAGTAGACTAATGTTATTTCTGCGCAGCTCGGACATTTACCAGACACATTTAAACACACTACAGCGAACAAGTTTATGGCAATAGAACTTAAGATGTACCATATCAAATTTTATACATTTTAAAGACTTTTTAAAAGGTATCAAATGCAGATTTGTCAATTAAAGTCTTTTAACACCCTGTAGGAACCCTGTACATCAGTCACCTGCCTGTGTCTGGAGGGGTGTTAGTACCAGCGGCAGGGTCTCAGTGGTCCAAGCTGTTGCCCAGCTTTTGACCCTCCTGCAGAGCAGCCATGGCCAGCCTCAGGTGCTCCTTCAGACTCTGAATCTCACGCTCGCTCCGGCCTTTCATCCCACTCAGCTCCTCATGCACTTCTGTGTAACGTTCACAGGCCAAACGTTTCTCCTGCAGAGCAGCACAGGGGATAATGTTTCAGATCGTCAGCCCCTGAGGCACACATTTGGATCTCTGTATTAACTGGACTAAACCTGCTTCATATATATGACTCTGACATCAGCCAGCTCTCAGACCTAAAACTAACAAAAGACATTCACTCCATGGGGTTTGGGATCTTCGTATTTGTTAATTTCCTGAATCTATCATAAGCCAGTAAACAGTATGGATTTGTTGCAATGCATTTTCTAAAGGCTCACAAGTTATAAAATACACAAATACGACTTTAGGAGGATTAACGTTCCACATCATTTATCTTCTAGAGTTCACAGAAAACAATAACCATCCAGGGACAGACACAGAGTTAGACCCAGGTAGATTTTAGTACCGTGTTCAGAAACTGCAGTTCGTTCCTTAGGCAGCTGATCTCCTTGTGTAAATACTCTATCTCATTGTCTTTCACCCGCAGAAGAACCTGGAAGAAAAACAAAATACTGTGGTTGTCATCTGCTGCCAAAACGAAGAGAAAAACACATCACAGACACATTGTTTTATCACACCATGTCTTTATAATTATCATTTGAGACCACCAAGAATGCAGAGTAATTGTGTTCTGGCTGATTTATGATAAACACTGTGAGCTTACTCTGTTATTTACTGAGTACATAACCTGACCATTTCATGTTTACCATGGCAGCCCCTTTGTTTCTGAATCACATGACAGTTCAGTCACATTTTATCGCAGCAGATGAGCCTGTCAGTATCATATGTGTAGTTTGACATTAGTTCTAAAATAGATCCTTTTAATGGTTAGTGTTTTCGTTTCATTTAGAGGTTCTTGAGGGATTTGTTTTGTGCTCTACTAAACATCAAAGTCAAAACATATTGTAGTGTCACTTAAATACAACAATTATACAACTAGAGAATTTGTGGGTAAATCATTGGTCTTTTTAGAGATCCAGTTAAAATAAATAAATGTTTACGACATAAGATGAGTTGAAATCAGATAAATGCAAATCCACAAACTGTATAATAACATGAAGTATATGGTTATATGTAATATGGTTTGAAATATTTATTAAGTTGTGCGGAACGAATCATTTTTTACAGCAATATTTTTTTTGGATGTACCGTTTCCTTTTTATCTCTTATTGTTCTGTGTTGCTTTGTCTTGTTTGTTTTGTTTTGATCTTGTCTTTTGTCAGATGGAACCTCCTGCCAGGTCATCTTTGTCAATGAGAAGCTGATCTCAATTGATTTTACCTGGTAAAATAAAGGTTAAATAAATAAATAAATGTGGATAATGCTTTGTATTCTTCCACAGGGGTGTAGCAGGCAAGGAAGTCGCACAATACAACACAAAACAACACAACAGAAACAAATATGGACATGACACAGAACAGGGTAAACCTTGAAGAGAAGTGTGAAAAGTTTGACACAGAAACACTCAAATCCACAGCGATTGGTTTACTTGTTACAGTTTTTGCATTACTTTATTTTGTTATTATCGTTTAAGATACTAAACATTTCCTGTTTAGATTTGCTATTTTATGTACATATACTTATGGGAAGTCTGTTAATTTTTATATTTCTTAGTTATTTTAAATCAAATAGTCATCAAATACAAGTACCTTTCATTTGTCAAGTATATAACTCCCAAAGACATGCACCCTAATAGGTTAACTGGTCAGTCTAACTCATCTGTAAGTGGGAAAGTAAGAGTCACTGGTTGTTCATCTGTTTACGTCAGACTTGTGATGAACACATGCAACAAAATGTGGCCATCTTTCTTGTTTTATCATTGAATTTTAATGCAATCTATGTGTATCATTAATATGAAACTTCCAGTTCTAAGTATTTTGTGTTTTGAATCAAACTTCTCAAGAAATAGAAAATGGATGGAAATGAGTAATATCTGGAGATCAGATTACACAGGCCTAATTTAAGTCTACAGGAGGTGTTTGTCTGGGTTGATCGCACAGAAACTGGTCCTCATAAAACTCGATCTAGTCAGACCGTTTAAACAGTGCACTAAACGTATATAATATAAGGGCAGTCACCTCTAGTTCACAGGGTGTCCTGTCTTTGTTGTCCCCTGAGCCCTGATGTGTAACAGCTGATCGTATTCGGCTGATCTCATCTGTTAAGCGCCCCTTTAAGTCCTAAAAAAAAGAAAAATAGTTTGCCTTTAATTCTGCACACACCACATCTATGCTTTTATTGTACCACAACAAATCTTCTGAGCACATTTAACAAAATGCGTTCGTGGCTCACTTGGTTTTCTTTCTTTAGTTGCTCCATGTCTCTCTCCTTGCGGCTGATCTCCCTCTCTCTCTCAGCGTTGTTCTGCTCAGCTCGGTTCAGCTCCAGACATTTCTGTGAGTAGTGTTCGGACAGACCGGCCAGCTCTCTCTGCAGGGCTGCAGCTTCTGATCTGCACAGATGAAAGGATAATATATTAAAAATGAAGTCCTGTTGAGGCTTATAAAACTGAACACATCTGTAAAGATAACGCGTATCTGTTATGTCATCTACTTTTATTTAAACAGCAGCAAAAAACTAAAAAATACAAGGAAAATAATTAGAAAAACTAACATGTATTTAGGCTCAAATGAAATTCAAATTCAGTGGTATTCAAGCATTTTTATATAGTATGTAATAAAAATGCTGAAAAGTATATGGGTGTTTTTCATTTTCATGCGCAAGTATTTCCTACTGTGGTTTTAAAACATTTTTACTGCTCTTGACCAATAACCACAAAAATAAGGAAGACTCTGCAACTCACTAAAAACGCAGAGTAGGCAACACAGATAAGCCTTAAAGTGTAGGTTCCAGCAGCAGCCACTGAGACAGTGTTTTGTCAAAGGCCTTGTAAAGATTACAAAGAAAAACTAATCCATGACCAAATTCTTGTACATTCCGTCGGTGCTTGACAGGAGTGAGTGGCTGCTGCACTAATGCCTTCAGACATGGAGCCCTGCATTGTTGTGGAGTCTGCAAATTCATGGAAAAAAACCTTTTGTGGTCGACTAGCTCACACTTAAAAAGCACAAGAGAGCTTTTCACATAAATTACCAATGTCGGATTGCACTGCCTGACACTGGGGCATTCTATAGAGGCAATATGTAGTGTGTGATTAAAGCGCGATGCCATCCCTTTAAAGGGTCTGCACAGGACAGAAGAGCTTTACAAAGTGTTGACATACATTTTACACGCTCATATCTCTGTAAGGACGTAAAGATTAAGATGGTGTCATGGTTTCCTTCACCCACAAATAACTGAGTGGTCTACCACACTGCCAAAAAATGGTTTGAATCTACTCACTGTTGCTGGGCTCGCAAAGTCTGTGAGTCCAGCGCCCCGCTGTTTAGCCTCTTGACTTTCTCCACCTCTCTGTCCAGCTCCTCTTTGTGGTTCTTCTTCAACGTGTCTATTACTGAAAAACAAAGGCACTAAATATCACCTGCCTGCATGAGCCTATTGCAACAACAAAACATCAGGCAACAGTGAAATGACTCCTGTATGTTTCAACACCACATATATTCACTAACTGTCAACTTCTGCTACACGCTCCATTAGATTTTCACCTAAACATTCCCTGATGTCCACTGTACTTCAGATCCAATTTTTATTATCATTTTTAATAGTAAAATTCACTGTTGCCATGATCCTTTAGAAAAAATTCTTTAGCGCATTACCATGAAGCCCAACACCATCAGCACATCAAGAACAAACTTTTTATCTGTTGTGTTGCCAGTCAATAATGCAGACAAAATTATTCTAAACTTTTACATTGGTATGAAATTAATTATACTGTCTGAAGCATATAGATTATAAAAAAAAACATTTGAATTTCATCATGTATGACAAAGGCTTTGATTTACTGTTGTTAATACTTACCTCAACATAACAAAATGTGAAGTTGTCACATGCTGACTACACATGCCAAATGGATATTCCCTCTCAATACACTTTGTGGGAACTTTGTACAACTTCTATCAGCGCAAAATAATTTGTATGACAGTATATAACTAATGGGAAATTAAAACAGTACAACAGATGAAACTATAGCTACTGTAGTTCAATTTTTGGCTCACTCTCCTTCACCGACTGCATGTAAATAAATGTATAGTTGTAACAATGGAAAAATGAAGCCTAATTTCATGTGTAATTTAATTTGTGTATAATTTAATTTCTGTCAAAGTACGGCATACAATATGTTTTGTTTTATTTTTAACTCAAGGTTAACTGTTTTGACCGTGGATCTAAATGTTTGCTAATTCTCCTATATAAAATTGTGCTGGGAGTGACAAAACTGACAAAAATATTCATACATTACTCACATGGTGAATGTGTCAAGTTTTTGAAAAAGTGGACATGGCATTGTGCATTAGGTTAAATTATGTATAATTTGCATGAAAGTATTGAATAACAGGTTCAAATCACTGTTTGACCTTTGAATCCAACTCAGCTCTGAAAAATGCTCATCATCATCATAACCAATTCAAGAACCAGAGTTCTATTTAATGCGCTAACATTTTCCAATGACAGTGTGATTTTGTCGCTGGTGTTCTGTGCTGACCTCGTGCAGTGGCCTGGGTCTCCTCCAGCAGTAGCCTGTCCTTGTCCGTCTCCAGCTCCTTGACCTGACGCTCATGCTGCTTCTTGAGCTCCTCCAGCGCGTGTCGATGTGCTCGTTCCATCGCTAACAGGCTGCGGCCACAGTGCGCCTCAGGGCCACAACCACCCCCAGCCCCTCCTCCTCCACCACCACCACCTCTCCCTCCCCCCTGCTGTAGATGCTCCAACTGCTGCCTCAGTGACGCCACCTGAGAGAAGACGATGACAGAGGTAAAGCCCACTGACTTCTACAGTGACCTGACTTTACTCAATAATTTCATCTGTAGCAACATGAGATACTGGCAGATGATGAAATGCAAACCTGAGCCACTATTTTCCAATGTAATATTTTAGTTGTTTCTAAAATCACCTCTCAGACAGTATATTGGCATTTGAGAGGAGTGGTGCAGCGTGGTCTGCATTTAATCATGTGAACACTGCAAACAGTGGTTCAAACTCCAGATACACATCACAACACACAGAGACAGAACAGACAGGAGCCTCAGCAGCGTTTGCCACATAATACAGCCTTTCCTTCAGCTGTGGCACTAAAGTAATTAACCTCGCATTCATTCTAGTTGTTTCTCACATCCGTAGCTGTTTGGGTCTTAGCTGTGTTTTGAGTCTACAGCATAATGGTAAAAATCTTTTTAATTCTTATGTAATCACTAAAGCACCTATGTTACAATTATTTAAGTTATAGGTGACACTGAAGATAAAAAATTACAATGTTTCTACATGTTTCAGTGGTGATAATTTTGCTGATGTAGAGGTGTACTGCTGATAAATCAGAGTATAACCACTGCAAAATTGTAAATCATCACTCATATTTAAACTACCAATTGACACTGGCTGATGGGATGGTAATTTCTGTTTGTTCATTTTGTTTTTGTTACAATTTTTTGCCCCATTTCCTGCGAAGAAAAGCATTCTATATATATAAAAAAATAATACATTTACTAACTGTATTAAAGTTTTTCAGCTCTTCATTACATTACCTTTGAATTTGCACAAATTCAATCCTAGAAATGTATCTTTAAAATGTGATATTTCCACCAATACTGGACAATATTAGCAAATGTCTGCTGATATATTAGTGCATGTCTAGTGTTTAATGAATAGAGCGGCAACAGTGTAATCTGTGCTCCACTAATTTGGACTTCTAATTCTCTGATGTATTGAATGTAGAAAATGCTGCTGAAGGTCAGAGGCAAGTCAGAACAAGTTAGTCAAAAGTTAGACAAGCAGAAACTGGAAATGTTTACTTCATCTAGTGAGATGAAGGATTAATTTGCATTGTTGTTTTAGTTTGCAAATTGGAAAAACAACTCCACGCACTACCTCCCTCTGCAGCGCCTCATTGGCTGACTGGTTGGAAGGCCGTGATCCCATTGGTGGTAAGGAGCTCATGCCCCTTAATTGAATGCGTTCAAACTCAGCCCATTTTCTCTCTATTTCATCGTCCATGTGTAGCCTTTGGTTTGATCCTCCTCCGCTGCCCTTCCTGGACAGCAGAGCCTCCCACTGGCTGGTCGTATTCTTCTCCTCCTGCCATTGGCTGTGCTCCTTCCCCTGTCCCTCACCTGCTTCCCTCTGACTGGCTGGGAGTGGGCTGGAGGAGGCGGGGACAGGAGATAGCTCAACATAGTCAAATCTGCGCTGAGAGGTCAGGGCTGATGTCGAATGCTCTGAGTGAGCATCACCGTGGCGTGATGACAAGTGACGAGAGGAGAGTGCAGAGCGGACATGGGAGTTTTCTTTGTCACTGCTGCTGTCAGGTACTCTACAAATCACAAGAAATTAATGTTTCAAACTAAAGCGTGGCCTTTAAATGACTGATAAAAACTTTTTTCCCCAAATGTAGATGATCAGGTGATGGCAAACGTTAACTGTGGCTAAAGCTGCATTCACATTCCAATGCTTAGTGCTCAATTTGGATTCTTTCTCAGGTGAATTCATTGGTTTTTGGCTTTCATCATCATTTGTTATTAATATGTTTCTAATATCAGATTACAGTCAAGACCAAGGACATCACATGCAGCAAGTGGTTACCCCATTCCACCTACGTTTTACTAGTACAGACATGAAGTCCATCACCTCACTGTCCTCCACTGACGACTTCCATCACAGCCGACAAATGTGGATCTACAGTAAAAGCCAGATCTTGCTGAAGTTGTGACATCCTAGTTAGGTGTGCAGTTCTTAAATAAAGTAAAATTCTGACCAGACCACAGACTTTGCATTACTAGTTATTGCTTCCATGTTGGTTTTGTTTTGCAGCTCTGTTACAACATAAGCACATTTCAATGCGACACTGAAGTTAAACCAGCTTTACAGCAGTTACTCCATAATCACATCCATTTCTAACCCCTGTCACAACAACTCAAGAAATCGTAGGGCCTAAAATTATTGGATTTAGATTTGTTAAGATGCTCGGGACATCACGTGTAAGTTCATGACTGTTGAAAAATAAGCAAATGAACTATGTAAAAAAAATGTCAACTTGAACACTAAAGACACAGCTGGTGGTGAGTCATTGTGAAAATATCAGCTCTAGAAATACTTAACACAACTTTTATTCATATTCAGCTGATTAAATAATAAGGTATGCAGCAACTGAAACTGTTCTGAGTCAAAATTGTTGCATGTTAGTAAAATAGCTTCTTATCTATCTGTATTTGGCCAAAGCTGAGATACAGCTCAGTGAGCAAGCAGTCTGTGGCAAAAAAAAACAACTCCACAGACTGTGTCATGAATGTAAAAAAAAAGCATTAAAACATTCTTCGTAATGAGGAATATCTGTTTTATCTTAAGCACATACTGTAAAGTACGGTTTAGTACTTACTGGGTGACGTCTGGAGAACTGCTGGGCCGAACACACTTTTTTAAAACCTCTATCCAGTTCCGCCTGATCCCAGCCGTCATGGCAGACAGTGTGAACACAGCCTCACGGGTCTGCAGGACAAAAACAAAAAAAAAATCAGGTTAAAGACAGAGAAATGGAGATGAGATGGATATGATAAGGGGAAAAAAAGAGGCATAGAGAGAACAGATACTGACAGAGATGTGACTCATGATAATGGAATAATGAGAAAATGCAGCAGAAATTGAGAATGGGTGTGGTTAATGACAATAAGGAGGGTAAGAACGGCAAAATAGGGAGAAAAAACAGTCAGATTGTGAGACAATAAACCGTGTAACAGAGATACTAACGTGTATCTGAAACCCATAGTTCTTTTCCACGTCTAACTCAGACACTTTAATACAGGATTTTAGATCAATCTCCCCATCCAAGTCATCTTTCTGGACAGAAAACAAACAAAAAAAAGGCTTGTTGGTACAAAACTTCAAACGCAAATTTATGAATCAATATGGTGCAAAAAAAGTAGACACAAAGAAGAGAAAACATACCTCCTCTGCACTCGAGTCTCTATAATACTTGAGTCCAGCATCAGTCAAAACAAACCAATGCTTCTTCCACTAAACATAAGAAAGAGATGAGTCAAGCCATAACTGAATTGAGGGTAAACAACACACTCCCACAGAGAAACAGCCCTGAAATTAAGCTGCAGCATTTGATGTGTGAAGCGAGAAGCTCATTCACTCAAGCATATCATTCAAAGTCAGGAGAGACACCTGTTGGGCCTCGAGCCGGCAACCTATTACAGCGATAACAAGGCCACTATCACCTTACACGCCACCTTTCTCATTAAGGGATGGAAGGCAGAGCAGGATATGACTTCTGTGCTGTGCCTTACCTCACCACTGTCGTCCAGTTTCGACATCCATCCCTTTTTGAAGTTCAGGAGGTCAGGCTGCAGGAGAGACAGAATACAGTGTTGTCTTCATGACCTTGTTTTGTGCGTTTAACATAAATACACATGTTTGTACCATAAAAGTTAAAGCAAAGAACTGGTGTCTGTTGCCAATAACAAGATGTTTCCGTAGCAGGTTTCAGTTTGTGGCTGCAGTGCCACAAACTGGAAAAAAAATGAGAGAGAAAGAGAGAGAGAGAGAGAGAGAGAGAGAGAGAGAGAGAGAGAGAGAGAGAGAGAGAGAGACGAGTTAACATAAAGAATCGTAGGTGTTAAAATAACAGGAAGTAATATGTATTCCAGTAAAGCATTAATTATCAACCAAGGCCTGCAAAAAAATGAATTCATGGTGAATTTGCAACAACTACAATCCTGATTCAGTCAGAGTTTAGAATACTTAAAAACTAGTTATCTAGATTGTTTAGAAGTTGAAATACAATGAATGTAAAGAATGTAATGTATACATTTTATCAGGATGAGAAATAAGTGCTGAATGCTAAAAAAAAAAAAAAGTTAAACTAATAGAAATTAGCAGAGCTCAATATTGTTCTATGAGTTAACTAGCATCAATATTAAAATACTGTAAATCAGACAAGGCTAATGATAACAGTTCATTTCTTTGTATATTATTACAACAGATTCTTCAACATAATTATATTTTATTTATTTATTTTTTAAACATTTATAGACTTTATGACCAGTATTTAATTATAAACTTTAGTAATACACTAGACCAAAAACATTGAGAGCCACTGCAATAAAGGTCAGAAGTCAACAGTCAGACAAATCAGGGATCAGAGAAGGACATCCTCTGTAGTGGGTGGAAAGATCTGGAAACTCCAGAAGTAGCTACAGTATCTCTTCTGTTCGTAAATCAGTACACTGTGAAACACATTTGCACATCTCTTGTTCTAGAAGCCTCATGTAGTGATAGAAGATACAACATGCTTTAACTTCTCTACATCATTTCCAAAAACAGAGCTTATGATTTCTTTTGACATGATGACAGAAGATAAAAACAAGCACATGGTATCTTACGAAACAGAGATCCCAGAGAGATCCCAGATTAAGATTAGTCCACTTTTTCCACTGTGCATGCCACACTTTCCTTATCGTTCTCCCACCAACATGAATTCTTTCATTTTCATTCTCTTTATGCATTCATCATCTCATCTCCCACTGGATTCCCATCACTCATTCTTTCATTCAGTTTAATCCCATCTGTCTGTTGTGTTTTATTTACAACCAGCCTTTTTGTCTATTTGTACTCAGAACCTAGCCTTAACTATGTTCTTGTGACATGTTAACACCATAATTTTCTCTATGTATACCCATTCATTTGTGATCTTCCTTTAATCTTAGACATTACATGGTCTGGTGACTGCTAATAAACCATGTGAATAATGCATTTGACAACACCTTATAACTATATGGTGAGACACTGCACTATAACAATATTTACAATTTGACAAATCATTAATACATAACAGTTACAAATGCATGAGATGTTGTATCCGTGGGCTCATACATCACCTCAACAGGTAATCTGTTTAAGAGATAACAAACACATTTTATGTGAATGAGCAACTAGAGCAAGCAGTGATGTGTCAGACCTCAAAAATTCATTTTATCTGGATGAAACATGCCCATAAGCAGGGTCAGGGATCGGCCACAGTGTGCAGGCCCCAGGAGAAAAAAAAGAGCATCATTCATGTTATGAATGAACGTAATGCCACAGTGCTTCTCGTTGTGAGGCACTCTCAGATCAATGACCCCACTTTTTAGAGGTCAGAGACAGAAGGAAGAGGGTCACCCACTGGCGACAGTTTGAGACAATCTTCCTGACTCCTGTCTCCCATCACTATAGAGGAGGTATTGTGTGGTGAGCCCAGCCTTGTTCCATGGGTCTATTACATTATCTATTGTTCTCCTCTTCACTTGTTTGTTTAGTTAAACAGATTTCCTCAGTGCACAATGTGAATAGACCCATGTTAAAATGATACATGTATAGACTTTCTTAACACTTCAGTGCCAAATAGCTCTAGGTTATTCCATGAAAACATTAGCAGTTTCCTTGGCTCTGTGTGCAAACAGGGTCCATGTATCACAGCTGGCTGTAAAAACTGTCACATACAGGCAGCAACTACAACATACTGTCTGTTGACACTTGCTCCAACTATCAACAACAGTGTTTACACATTCAACCACACTTAGGAAGTACAAGTCTAAAAGAGATCATTAGATTTACAGTAGCTATTTATGCTAGCTATTCAGAATTTCCGTTTTTACGTAGCGGCAAGTGAAGTGACGCACACACCCCTCAAATCAAACAAACCTACACTAGCCGACAAATATAGCATTAAAATACATTAATACCGTATTTAACAGACACTGGACTGATATACTCGAATGAATATGTGCTAATGTGACAAAAGACAGGTTAAACTCAGGAAGAGGAAAAACAAAACAACTTGATATAAAACTTACCGTCATGATTGAATCCACAGGAGGCAGGTTTAAGAGAAGAAAGTTAGCTGTTATTTGTTAAGAGTTATTTCACGAACACACAAAGCGGCTTTTAGCCCAGAAGTCGAGTGAGCAGAGCTAGGTTAGACCTCTCGTCGAAAACCTCACTTTTCCCCTTGTACATTACACGAACTGAGGTAAAACCCCGCCATTCATCCCCGTGTTAACTCCACGAAGGGACCCGCCAACGTCCACGGCAGCCTGTCTGTCCGGTCACGATGGACACAGTAAGTCCACACGGCTTAGCATAACTACCCACGGTGTCTAACTCCAGCTATTTCACAACTTTTTTTGAAGAGTTGATAGCAGTTAATGTTACACTTGAGGCTGTCTCCTCTCTTGTGTGTCTCTGCCACTTCCTCCTGGGCGGATCCGCGAAGATCGTTTGAGAAAACAAGCCTACTTTACCTAACTGCTCACTGCCGCCCCTATATCTGAGACCAGGGGGGGGGGGCGAAGAGGGGCTGAGGGGGCCCTGCGAAGTCCCCCTACTGTAGACGGAACAGCTAACTGCACTAACAGCCCATTATTGCAGATAAAGTGTACGGAACCGTGGTTCTGATGTGCAATGAGGTATCACTCCTTCCCATTTTGTGGGAACATTTTGCACGGGACAACCTCTAAAGAGATTATAATAAACCCCACTTCTCAGTCATACAGATCTAATTCTCTACATATATTTTCACTGACTGAAAAGCCTTTTTGAGCTTACAGGCAAAGTTGCACTCCCCCTTCCAAAATCCTCTCTTGGTAGCTATTGGTTTCAGTTCAGGAATTTCAACACATGCCCCAGCAGACCACAATTGACAAAGCTCAGTCAGCCTTATGAAATGCCTGTAGGGTGTAGGTGAAGTGTGTATAGATGCAAAACAAGCAGCCATTGAAGGAGATTTAAAAAGGATATGTATGAAATGGTTTGCAGACAAGTTATGGTGCCAAATACATAAAAGCCTTCCAGTTATAGACAGGATTTGTGTGATACATTGCCACGTCTGGTAAATATATAACAGAGTGATACTATATACTGACACCCTGGAGCAAAGACCTCACTGTAATAAACCCATAGTGTAACATGTGGGTTTCAGGTTTATGATGTTTACTGTAAGAGATAATTGGAAAAATTTAGTTGTAAAACTCCACAGTAGGAGGTTATTCAATGTATCACACATATAGGAAAAGATTGTGAATATAAAGTACTGTGCAAAAGTACTGATTCAACATTAAGTTTGTTGGTTTGGTAAAGTTGTAATGGCCACACAAATGTATTTTTCTCAGTGTCTGTATTAATACAATCTGGATATATGTGATGTAACAAAAGTAAAAAAAAACAAAAAAACACTGTACTTGACATGTCTTAACTCTTGTTCAGACAATATTACATACATTTTCTGATGTTTTAGACCAGATTTCATCCAACACATGTCAGATCTTTCTGTTTGTGCTGCTTCTTGTCATGGGGTCAGGGGTCACACTAAACAGTGACTTTAACCTTTACAACCCATGCAGTTCATTTTTTGTGTGTCTTTTAAGGCTGTGCATATATTTCCTGTATTTTCCTGTTGTATCTGAAGAAAAGTGAGTGAGAAATGATGTATGCTAGTTTCCACCCTGTATAAACAACAAACCTAGAGGTGGCCTAAGACTTTTGCATAGTACTGTACATAAACAGACTGGCTTTATCACATACCTGCATTTGTTCTGACCTGTGATGGTTACCTTTCCAACTGCCTTCATCTGCTGTGGGACTGCCAGACCTCTGGAAAGCAATGGCTGGTTGTTATGGAGATAATCAATGTCTCATTGAGCAAACATGGAAAAACTGCCCCAGTTTCACATCCACAGACTTTTTCTCATCTGGTGTACAGTATGTGGAAGATGTGGTAAAGCATTAACATGATATAAACAGTGAAAACCACAAGTGAAATCCAATCCTGCTGCAATGGACAGAAGGAGAAGGTGCCTTAGGTTGTACTTCACAAGTTGAAATCCTGTCTCATTTTACACTTTAATAACATGAAAAAGCTATTTACAGTCTTGTTAGGCAAGTGAACAATCATGTATAATATGTATTTAACTAAGGTGCTTTCTAAAGAACACACTTTCAGACATTTCAGTTATGATCAAAGGGAAAGCAGCATCTTATTAAACTTGTCTCTTACTCTCATCAAACTGTTCTTCACACCCAACAGCCTACCTGTAATGAGGTAGTGGAGTGAGCTCGAGACAGATATCCACTGCCACCATACTGCCATCCTGAGTATTCCTTCTCAGTGTCCCCTGTGTCGTCCCAGTCTCTAGAGGGATGCTTGGTCAAGGAGTGGCTGAAATGTCAAAAGCAGTTACAGAACACCTCAAATATTTGTAACTGAGATTCATGAAGTTACTATAACCATGAACCATGTGAATAGAATCCTTTAATTCTTTGGAGGTAATCTGAGTCTGACCTGGCTGGTTTGAAGAGTTCCTGTCTCCGAGCAGGCTTGTTATTTTGATGCTGCCCGGTTTGGACAGGTCCCTCTCTCTGATGGATCTTTTTGACCTTTGGCAGGTCAGCCATCATAGCATACTCCTCTCTGTTACGGCCTGTGGACCCCATCGACAGCTGACCAGACTCTGATGACTCCATTGAGCTCTGGGATGAGGTGTGTCTCCGCATTTCAATGTGAGGTGAAGGTGAAGGACTCCGTGCATGGTTTGTGAGTCTTTTGTTATTAGTGGAAGAGTAGTGATCATCGGTGCCCCGTCTACTGACCCCAGATCTGACGCTACCTGTACTTCTGGAGGTTTCCAAAGTGACAAAAGATGTTCTGCCACCATTTGTAGCTGGTCTAGAGGGTGAAGCAGCACGAGATAAAGAAGAACTGCGATTAGAATGAGTTGATTCCCGCCAGGAGCGGGATACGTGATTGGTGTCTGATTTCGAGTCACTGTAAGTGTTTTTTCTCTGAAAGGAGCGACTAGCTTCTCCATTTGTTGCATTTCTGAGGACTGAATAACCTGGTGGGTCATTGTTGCCTCTTCTAGGTGGAGAAAAGGTGCGGCTGTTGCTATTCTTGCTGATTAGGGAACTGTTACTTTCAGCTTTCCTTAGTGAATATTGGCCAGGAGCATTATAACTTCTTCTTGAAGGTGATGAACTGCGGCTGTCACGGTCTCGTACTGAGCTGTTACCTTCAGACCTACGCAGCAGAGATTGAGAAGGAGCTTCATTACTTCTCCTCGAAGGAGAGGAGTTACGACTTTCATAACTACGACCCCGTAATGAACTGCTAGTGTCTGTTTTTCTGAGCTGATACTGAGTTGGTGTTTCATTGCCTCTCCTCCCAGGGGAGGAAGAACGACTATCACGATTTCGACTGTGATTAACTGTGATTGCTTCAGTCTTACGCAGTGCTGATTTACTTGGCATGTCATAATCTTGTCTGGATGGAGACATGGTGGGGCTCTCATCCTCCTCATCATTTATCCCATTTCTATTCATTTGATTTCGCAGCAGAGCCTGGCTTTCAATATCATAGCCTTCTCGTATGGGGGAGCCAGCACGTCCATGGTGACCACGTCCATTTAGAGACATAACAGATTCAGATTTCCGAAGGATGGGTTGGCTTGATGTGTTGTAATTTTGTCTTGGCGGTAAGGATCTGCGATTGTCACCCAGTGTATCAGAAGTTCTTCTAGATGGTGAAGAAGTACGACTATTGTAGCCACGTCCATGAGATGAACTGCTGGTGACCTCAGATTTGCGTGGAAACATTTGGCCTGGAGTGTTATAGTCCCTCCTTGAAGGAGATGAGCTTCTGCTGGGTTGCACCCGTCCATTTAAAGACCCATTTCCGTCTGCTTTCCGTAAGGCACTCCTAAAATCTGAAACTGTGCTGGCTTCAGTTCTCAGTGAACTGGAAAAAGATTTGAAGTTTCTTGGCAGAGTTCCCGACTCAGCACGTTGTGCATACGTGCCTTGTGAGGAGCTCCGAGTTCCTGACTGTATGCCTTGAGACCTACCTCCACTATCACAGTTATATCGGTTGAGAGAAGTGGTCGACTCGCTGCGTCTGAAAGGTAAGTTTCCCCGTGATGGAGAAGAGGAGCGTGACTGTAGAGCGGAGCCTTGTCTGGATGAATCAAATCGCCCAGACTGTGGATGCAAAGGAGAAGGACTTCTCCGCCCATATGAACTGCTGAAACCTTTTCGGCTACTTGAGGCTAGGGTCTCAGCTATCTTAAAAGGAGTAGGGCTTGGTGAACGGGGACCAACTTGCGCCTCAACCTCAACAGCAATCTCATAGGGGTCAGGAGGAGGGATTTCCACAGGTAGCTCCTCATCTAGACCCTCTGGTATTAGCCTTTCAGAGGCCACACCAAGATTAGGATTCCGAAATGGGACTGTGTCTTTGGGCTCAATATTTCTGAAGCTGAAGATGGGATGCCCTCTCTCAAAATGGCGGAAAGGAGCAGACGGGCTGCTGTCACGGAGTGAACGGGCACCTGCTGCCTTCCCCAAGGAGAAGTAGCCACTTTCTCGTTTGTCTTTGTCTTCTTTTAGCCCTGGAAGACAATCTGTGTCAAGAAGCGTGACAGAAATAGAAGCAAATAGAGGATGATAGAAAGAAGAGAAGCACACATCAAAGCTCAAACAGTGACTTACTACCAGCGGTTTCCTGACACAAACCCAGTCATATTGTATTACAAATAATTGCTCTGGGACACCTCAGCTGGTGACATCAAACAGTATTGCCAGTAAAGAACACCTCTGGTTGTAACTGGATATAGATTGGTCAAGTGCAGTAAGTCATAGATTTTCTGAAGTGCAGAGGGTTCATAAATAGACAAAAATGTGACTGGAATAATCATTATGAATTTTATTCCCACTCCTCAATCACCCCTGTCTCCAACTTAATGAAATAGCTAACAGTAATAATAAAATATAATGTTTGATACCCGAGTTCCTGCCAAAGCGATCTTTGCTATGAGCTTCGTCGATCCAAACCCGAGGGTTCGGCCGGTGGGGTGGAGGGTCAAGACGGGTCATGCTGAATTTGGTCAAATGGTGACGTATTGGCAGGTATTCGTCCTCAGCACTGACAGACCCACTGAACTCTTGGTAGTCACTCTGGTCACGACAGCTACATGGAAGAGGAGATGGTAGAAGAATGATGAGAGTAGAGATGGAAAGGAGAGCCAGGGAAGAGGGGTGAAACAAGTAGGAGGTAAAGGATACTAGTAGAAGTATATGAATATAATGCAGAATTTCATAGATGACACAGCAAAACAAGTCTTGGGTCTTCCTTAACTGACAGAAGAAGTCATTGGTGAACTGTAAGTGAAGTACAGCAGCTCAATAGAACGAGTGGATGTAACACAATCCATCCTGAATGTTACTTTGACATTTGCTTGTTTTATCAGATGCCTTAACTCAAGTATTGTACTTCGGATACTCTACTTGAATGGGAAAATATTGTATTTAGTTAATTTTTCAGATTACAAATATTCATAATCTTCCATTCCAGTATCTCCAAATGAGTTGATCTCAGTGTTCTTAAATAGTCCTCCTACTCAAGCAAAATACCTGGAAAAGTAATGAAATTTATCCAAACCTTTTGGATGACGATCTTACAGAAAATGATACATTGCTGTAGATTACACTACCCAAAAAATAAATAATATATAATATATAAAGGATTTCAAATGTATTGAACTTTAAATGTCTATGATAGTGAAATTCACCAGGTATATACAGTAGTAATAAAAAAATACATCAACCTATGAGCACAACACAGAAGAACAATTCTAATGCACAGTGACTCCAACTTTTTAGACTTTAACTACATTTTTGCTAATAATACTTACACACTTAGATTTTGAATGCAGCACTTATACTTCTTTCCATGTCCTATTAGTACTTTTACCTAAATAAAACATATGGATACTTTCCCCCCTGTCATTACTGGTTTTACTTTCTCATTCTTAAACTTCACTTTCCAGCAGCCCTACCTGTCAGTGCTGTCGTCGTCGTCGCCGTCACAGATGTACAGCTCACAGTCAGGGCTTAGGATGCAAAAAGAGCCGGCTTGGTAACCCAGACGGCCTCCATTGAATTCACAGTAGCTGCTCACCACCGACTGTCCATCAGAATCCTCCTGATTGGATGGCAAGTTAAAAGACACCGGCCAATCACGACAATCTCTACAGTTCTGTGAAAGGAAGAGGTGTCTTACCTTGCTGTGATAACAGTTGTATGTCCAAAGAAAATGCAACTATGATGGCTTTCTACAAGGCAACCTCAAACCCAGCTGTGGACTCAAGTCCCCAACAAACCTAGATGTGTTTGTCTGGCTCCATCTCCTTTGAGTGGAGGGTGAGCTGAATAGTGTCTGTCCCCTCCGTCCTCTCTGGCACACACTCACATGTTCAGTCTGCTGTTCGATTAGGGTTACACCTCTGTAACCTGACCTTGCTCATGGCTTTCCTCATTAACATTTCATCACTTTTTTCCTACTTATAATCCCTCTTTCTGAAGTAGAGTGCCCTACAATCATCTAGAATGCGACTTGACTGCTTCTAAGTGTCAGTAATTGCAAGAAATCTTTACATGTTCTAGGAAAACTATACAGGTTTTTGTTTAAATGGACTGTTGCCGTAAACATCAGTATCTGCGTCTAATTGAAATGTTTCACCCCTAGCACACTGATGGAGTTATGTTGTTTAAGCAGGAAAACAGAAACAAGCTGAGTTTTAATACTGTACTACTGACACATGCCCGTCCTTTCTGTACATTAACTCCTGTGTCTAATATTACAAGTGATTCCCAAGAGGCCAGTAAGTGATCCATCTTCGTTAATTTATAATAGGAGCCTCTGGTACTACCTCGCTCCTCGCTGTTGCTTCTCATTCTCAGTCGCTGACCTTTTCTTAATTCACTCAGGAGTGACGATGTGATGAAAAAGTCATACGTGACCTGGGTTGATGTGCTTACATCTCGACGTGTGATTTCTTCACACGTGCACAAACACTGACCTACTTTAAAGTTCTCATCAGTGCACTTGTGTCTTGTTCTGTCTTTGTTGTGGTTAAAGTTGGACTCACATCTCAGCTCGGTGTCTTCCTGCCTTCACCTCTAACCCTCTTGCTTCCCTGCCTGTCTTCAGGTCCAGTTAATCCCATCATTCAGCACGTTCCACTCTTGCTTACACTTCTCTTCTTCCGATCTATTCCTGGGAACCATCTCTACTCTGTTCATCTCCCTCCCTCCTTTCTTCTTCTCCTCATCTTTCTTACCTTAGTGCTGGTGTCTCTTTCCTCGACCTGGGACTGGATGGGTGTCAACAGTGTTCCTTTGATCGACCCAATCCCATTTTCAGTCCCACCACAAATGTCAGTTTTAGCCCCGGTCCCTCCTGTCTCCGCTGTGGATTTCTGCTGTGGTTCTACCTCGGTGCTCTCCCCTGCGCCGGCGTGCAGGTGCCTCTGGCGAAGGCAGTCGTGGCAGCGGGAGGGGTCAAAGATGTTTGGCTGGAACTTGGGGCACATGGGTTCTTCGCCAGAAAGGGGCATGATGAGTTTGGAGGGGGAACCTGCCCACTCATGTCAACCCAACTGAGATGGAACAGCAAGGGGAGGAAGAGGAGTATTAGAATCAAATGTAGAGCAAAAAGAGGATAAATGGATACCTGTTGTGATCAATCTACAACATAGCAGCCAGTTGCGGTGCAGTTGTATACTTTTCACGTGAAGAAATGCAGAACATTTAACTATTCCAACTGTTTTTTTTAGTACACTTTTAAGCCTACCTGCTGTCAAGACTGTGACAGCATCACTCGTGTCTGGTGTAAACACAGAGCAGCAGGCGTACAAAAGACTTTTTTATTTCAGGCTTCATGCAACATCTAAAGCGGAACTGTTGAGGAAGGTGATAACTAATTACAGTCCAGGACAGTGTAACACAATCCATTAGAGCACTGTTAAAGCTCAGCACAAAGTAGATTCCCAACAAACCACAAGGCACAAGCAATGTAACATGACAGTCTCTATTACAGTACAAAGACCACCACCTCTAATTAAAGAGAGTAAATAATAATACAATAAAAATACAGGACATTATTTGGTGGTGGCTTTGATGTAAAAGCAATAAGACAATGATGAGTATTACCTGGCAGCAGAAGCTCTTGATGTCAGCTCCACTCAGAATTTGTGAGGATGAGCTGCCCATCAGACCCCCATCAGACACATGCCTCTTCCCCATGCTCTCTATCCTCCCGAGCTGCCAAACTGTCAGATCGATCCGATTGGCTGCCCTGACAATGTGTGAAGCTGAGGCACCTCAAGCAGCCATGGTGGCTCTCGGTTTCTCTGCCGAGGCCCTGAAGGCAAACACAGACTTTGAGCCAAAATGGAGCCGGTGGCCTGCCAGTTCCTCAATTGAGTGGCTGTATTAAATATCATGGGCTTTAGAAAGCGAAATGAAACGCTCATGCTAGTGACAGCTGGTGCTCGCTGGCTCAGGTTAACGTAAATAAATAAACACTGGTGAGGTGGGGGCTTAACATACATTAAAACCTTTGGCCGTGTGGTTTAGAGTTAACTTAGAATTGTAGAAACAGTGGTTGGCTCTTGCTTTAGAGCCTCACAGGTAACACTGAGCTGTGAGGAAACGGCTAAGAGGTCCCTTCCTGATGAGCTAAAAGGATGTTGACAGCAGGACCAGCTTCCTATTAAACCAGACAAAACTCCACATGGAACACACACACACTTTGTGACTGCGCCATAAGGCCACTTACTATTATAAGCAAGGTTATCCTTTGTTTTTAAAAGAAAGGATAAAAGATTAAAAGTTGTAATCATGAATGAGGCACATACAAGTACAGTTTAATGAAAAATAACACTACAAAATCATTTTGCTTTGACAACAAAAGTACAAGTTGACACACACACAGCAGGTACAGTGGATCTACAGAGCAGTGTCACAACCTTATTAAATCCTTTTCAGTATTTACACATCCTGAAGAAAAACAAGCTACAATACTCCAAAGTCCAATCTGTTTGCCTGGTGCAGGGGTCAGTAATCAAGGCCCTAGAGCAGGGGCGTCAAACTCATTTTAGTTCAGTTCCACATTCAGCCAAATTCGATCTGAAGTGGGCCAGGCTAGTAAAATAATAACATAATAATGTCAACTCCAACCTTTTCTCTATGTTTTAAAGTGAAAAAAGAACATTATGAAAATGTTTACATCTACAAACTATGCTTTTAAACAATGTGAATAATATGGACAAACTGAAAAAATAAGTGTAATTTTAACAATATTGTGCCTCAGTTTATCATTTACACAGGTACTTTATAACTTAGAGATCACAGTGGATCTACAAATACACAAAACATTCAATAACAGATAATATTGTTAAAATTGCATTTCTCTTAAGACATTTCAGGTTGTTCATATTCCTTTAGATTATTCACATGTTTTGCAAAATTATACTTTGTTTTGTGTAAATACATGAAAATGTTTACAGAGTTGTGAGTATTTATTGGATATTATGGTTGTATTTTACAGATTTGACCCACTTGAAAATGAATTGTTCTGTATACAGTCCCTGAACTAAAATGATATGTTAATATCATAGTTTAATTTTAGCATTTCAAAAATTAATCTCAACTGGACCCTTTGGTGGACCGGATTTGGCCCCCTGTCCTAGAGAGCTGCATGTTTTAGATTTATCCCTCTTCAAACACAAATGATAAGCCTATCACCAAGCTCTGCAGGAGCCTGATAACAACTGTCAGGTGTGCTGGAAGAGGGAAACGTCTAAATCATGCAGGATAGTGGCGCTCTAGGACCAGGGTTGCTGACCCCTGGCCTGGTGGATTCTGGCGTAAAAAGTCTCCACAGTTCATTTCAACACACTCTTTCAGTCCTGATGATGCACCTTCTTCCCTGTCTGCCGCCGTCTCTGTCTCCTTGTGGTCCTCCCAGTTCGGGCTTTGCTCTCTGTGGCAGTGGGTCTCTTGTCTCGCATGCGGCCTCGGCCTTCCTGCTTCCCCTTCCTCTTCCGCTTGCTGGTGTAAGTGCTGAGCGACGTGGTGAGGGAGCGGATTCTGCAGCAGTGGGGGAAACAAACAAACAAAAAAAGCCCAGCTGGAGGATGATGGCTAGAGAAGACTGAATATCTATGTGTGTCTGCAATTCCATCAACAGTGTGCTGTAAGGGCTACAGCACCTTTAGCAACACTAACATGTACACATCTATGTAATGGAAGGCTTACTTTTTGTTCATGATTGGTTGCCCTGCTTTTCTTGGCATAGGAGTATTTTTCTCTGTTCCTTTCTCTTCCTCCTCTTCTCCATCATTCTCACCTTCCCCATTAACCTTTAAAATAAAGATCAACATGGAAATATATTTATTAACATCAGGAACATCCTCAACTTTCACTCCAACAGGTTTTCTTTTCAGACCATCTAAAGCTCTAGACAGTAAAACCAACCACCCATAGTCATCAATACACATTTATGAAACACATGAAGCGTTTCCATAAACAAATCAAAGTTTAATCGTTTACCTGTTCTGATACAGGTCTGAAGAGGTGGGCCCCTGTGAGGTCAAGATCACTAATGGTAGTCACAGTGACTGTGTGGTTGGGGTGGTCATACTGTACAGACTCAGTTGTGGCAGTTATGGCATCTTCTAGATCATCTCTGTCATCCTCTGAAAGACAGGATCAAATTAGGAAATTTAAAAAAAAACAGTGTTACAGTTAAATGTATGTTAGTACTTTGTTACTAAAGTTCTGAACATCATTGTCACACAACATCTACTTTCCTTGACTAAATGTTAATGGTTGTTGTTTAATAGATCTCTATTCTTTCACTCCACAACATGTTAGAGACAAATATTGCAACTTTTATTCCCTTCCATTATCTGGCAACTTTAATTATTTTTCACATGGCACGACATCTTAGAGATTCATGCTTCTTACAGGACTTTAAGGACACTACAAACATCTGATGATCTTACAGAATATGCTGCATTGCTGTAAATAAAACCACACAACAGTTTATGAAATAGTCCGTTCAAGCTTAGTAAAATACTGACAGGAACCACTCTACTACACAGTACCGTATATACTTCTATTTGTATACTGTGTTGAATGCAAAACTTTTATTTACTAATACAGGACCTGAAGAACAACTACAGACTTGAATAATCTTTAGTAATCACTTAACTCACCCAAAGCCTCTGTCCTCTCTTTCAGCATCTTCATGTATTCCTTATGTCTCTGAGTGAAGATGTAGACAAAACATTAAAACACTCTTCCCTTGCATGACCACATTATTGCATCTTTATTTCTTCATACAAGACAGAATTCAACCGTGAACTTACTTCTTCTCGAACTTTAATCTGCTCTTCCTTGATTTTCTTTTTTAGTTCTGCTACTGCTGCTTTCCTCCTCTCCACTTTCCGTTTATGGAAACCTGTGAGATAATCCCTGGAGGAAGTGATAGGGACCAGCTTTACTATAATCTTTCCAAATACGTTTTTCTTTAATAAATCCTACAGCTACCTTTTACACTGACCATAAATGTGTAGATTTTAATACATATTTCAACTAAAACCCTACTTTAAATGTGCTGTTAAGTAGGAATGCAATAACCGAGCCTCCTGAAGTGGTTACATACTTTAAAATCAGGTGATATCTCAACTTTACGGTTTCATACTAGTTAAAAATCCATGCTCAAAGCTAGTGCTTGTAGCTGCTAGCTAACCCCCACAGTACGTCAAACAGCACATTATCAATAAATTAACTTACTGTCTGTCTTTGTCGTCAAACATAACGACGCATTTATTCTCTCTCTTTTTGAACCCAGGCTTGAATTTGGACTTTTTTGGCCCATCGTTGTGCTTTTTTCTGTTTTTCATGTTCTACACGTGAGTTCACTGTATACAACTTCCTAGATCTGGGATTATCTGTCCGACTAGAAACACGAACGAAGGTTCCGCTCTGAGGACAGCGCGTGTTCTTTTCTGGTCTTTTAAAGATTAAAAACAATTCCATAATTTTACAACAAAGTAGACAATTTAAGAAAACTAAACGTGTACGCGTAATATTAATATGAATCATAATTTAAATAATATTTCACAAAAAAAAAAATCTATACCTTTATTTTGCATTTAGTTTTAAGACAATGACTTGAGATGATTAATACCCTTTAAAACTTATCTCGCTTTCATTCTAATTCTAATTTTACATTTATTAATATCTACATAAGGGTAGGTTTATCTCCATGTAAATTTTTTTTCCTTGTTATTGTTTAATTTATATTGATTGTATGATGCTCATCTATTCTACATTGAATATTTGCACTCTCCCTCCGTCGTTTATTCTATCATCTCACTTTGAAAACTGATAGGAGTGTCTCCTTTAGACAAAGGTGTCAATGTTTATGACAGGGCTATGTTTAAAGCAAGTATAAAACAAGAAACTATATAGGTCACAGAGGCATCCTTATCAGATTCACATTGAGCCAACACCCAGACTACTGTCACATGTTTTATTAGAAAACATCAAAATGAACACAGAAATCCAGACAATAAAACACATAAATGGGAAAGAACAAAAAAAAAAAGTAACAATTATAATAAAAGCAGTATCTCCTCCAGTCTGGCTGAGCACTGCTTCATTCTCTGTACACATTTATCAGTCAGGAAAAAGCTAAATTTATAGTGATACAGACATTTTCAGGACTTAAAATCGCTTAGTTGGGCTTGGGTTGACCTGGAAGACAGAGTTCTGGAAAAATTTAACAGCAAATCCTGCATTTGCTTGAATTAAGAAACTCCAGAGAATTAACTATCTGTAAAGAAGAAACTGCTCCTAAACTCTTATGCTACCTGTTTCAAAAGTAGAGTTGACTTAAATAAAATATACATCATCCTAATATTAAAAATTCTCCTTCTGATACTAGGCTGTATTTGCCAATATAAAACAATAATAATGACAGACCTGTAAAACCGCTCAACACATCCCTCCAAAATGAAAAGCATTTATATTAATATCAACATGACCATTAAATAAGATAATCGGTGCACAAAAACTGGAATGGCAGAAGAGCCGAGACATGAATGGACAATTGAAAATAAAAAGACAGATTTCTCTCTTCCATCACTCCAAATGTGAAGAAACATAACAAAATATTTTTTTTTTTTTTTACATAACATCAAGGCCATTTTGCTTGAGAGCTATACAACAAATGCAAATATCACTTTGATGAAATACCATTCAATTCACTGTCTTGGCGTTCGCTTTGATGACGAGACCGCTCCTCCTGTTCAGAGCATGAGATCCAACCTCTGACAGTTACACACATTCTGTTGCTTTCTTTAACATGTATCTCCTCTCTAGCAGTAGATAAGGACTTCCTGTTTCATCTAATAAGACTTTTATCTGCCTATGTACAACTTATATACAATGACACTGAGTCTGTATGCATTTAATTTAATATGTAAAGTGTGTGTGAGAGTAAGTGTAGGCATTTTAAAACATAGCGTCCATGCTATTTTCTTGTTATCCAATTGGTACCCGTCTGATCTGAAAGCAGCGTTGCTGTCTTTTTTGCGCCATTTCTAGCACAGCATGTCCAATTCCTTAAGTGCTGCCTCTGCTTCATCCTCAAGCCTAACCAAAGCAGCCCAGCGTGATTTTATTAGATTGAAACTGCACTGAACTGAAGCATCACGCAATAGTCGCTCGATTTAAATTCAGGATAAATGACATGGTGTTAAAATGTCCTACTTTGCTCCACAGTACAATGCTGGCATTCTACAGTATGAGGTAGATAAGAAGAGACACTACTCAGCACTGTACCCTCACAACAAGCTACTCTATTTGTCTGTGTCCTACAGCACAGCCTCGTTTTAACAGATCTTGGCTGCTTGAAAACTCTGAAGCCCTTAATTGAAGCTTGCAAGTGTAATGAGACATTACAGTTATTGTAGCACTAATGTTGCTGTGTGCCAATAATGATTGTACAACTTTGTATCCTACAGCTAATCAATGCACTTACTGCCGCATTGCATTTATTTAAACAGCTATTAGATAATGGTCCCTTTCCCCTTTGGGGCCTATTTTAACCTGATTTTCCTTGTGTCGCTTTGTTAAAATGAGGCGGTAAGCCAATGTGGTACCATTAATGACCAGAGGGTGGTGTGATTGTGCTGCTGCAAATAAAATATGGAAGGAGCAGATGTGTGGCCTCAGTGTGTTTCAGCCTCAGAGTGAATGCAGCTGTGACAAGGACTGTGGCTCTTGATCCATCAAGAAATTGTAATTATTTGTGTGTGATAATTTGCCTGCTTTAGCAAATCACAGTACATGGCTTGATCTTGTGAGTAGCCCTAATCTCTGTGTGTGTGTGTGTGTGTGTCTGTCTGTGTGTGTGTTCAGGAGGCAGCAATGGTCGTCCCCCCGCCGAGCCGCAGCAGGATCTGCTGGCAGTCTTGAAGGGATCGTCGGTCTCCGACCCGCTCAAGGGTGCGCTTGGCCTCGGCCAGCAGGCGGGCCCGGTGCCCGGGTGGGGTTAGCAGGGGCATGGGCAGGTGACGGCAGGCTAGCAGGATGGCATGAGCCCTCTCCCTCTCACCCAGGACACATTCACCTTCTGTGAGGGAAGCAAGAAGACAAATACTTGTGGTTTGTGTGTATTTACCGTGTGTGAGTGTAAATGCCAAAGCTACCGGTGAAGTCAGTGAAACCCGTAAAGGTGGATCGACAGTTCCCCTTGTGGCTACCTGCAGGGAAGCTCATGAATCCTAAAAACTTACAGTATACATTCAGTAGTCTCACTCACAGAATATAATAACTGAGAAACTGAAATACTCCAATAATCCAAAACAACTATTGTTATCTGCATACCATAAATCCTCCTCACAATGTGAAACAACCACAGATCTGGAACCACATACTCAAACTGGTTTTAAAAAAGACACCCATCTTTTCATGTGGTGTGTACTGTTGCACGGTTGTAGCCATTTTTACCCCTCGGCTAACTCTGTTAGGGGTTGTCATAGTTTTTAATTGTTCTGTCATTTGTCCAGCCAACAACATATTCACATCATTTGAAGAATGCATTGAGATATCTGCATTAAATTTATACTGTGGATGCATCTTGGCATGAAGGAGAAACCTATTGAAACTATGTAATTTTGACTTACTCTATCAAGGTCAAATAGCAACTTGTCTTTTCAGCGATGTAATCACTATATTTGGCAGAGAGATATTAAACGTGCGCAGCATGTTATGTTAATAATATGTCTTGCTTTTCCATGAGGTGATGCAAAGCAAACGTGTCTTCTGATATTACATTGCAAAAACATCACTCCTTCCTTCACCCAGTAGTATCAACAATGAACACGATTCATTAAAGAAAGACAAATTAGTCTGTGTACCCCACAGACGATTGGTCAAAATTGCATCACACAGGCAACATGACAGCTCACATCACTGTGGGAGTTTGATTACATTTTTACACAGAGGAAGGCAATGGTGCTGTGGAATTTCTATATGTCCACACCTGAAAGTTCTACTATTAAACACTAAAATCTGATTATCCCTTTTTTTTCAGTGTGATAATTAACAAAAGGAGCACCAGTGCAGCTACTATAGGGTCAAAATAAAGTGCAGGAGGCTATAAAGACGACTGTAAACAAGTGAAAAAGTAGGTGGAGCAACCTAATACCCCCGCCCTGTCGCACAACACTTCACCCCTCCTGCTCACTGATACCCTGCTTACCCAGGGATTCATTTTGTGTCTTAATGTCAATCTTTAAAAAAAAAAAAAAAATCCAAGAATTGAAATAAAAGCACATGTAAAGAACAGGTCTGTGAAATTTTAAAAGAATCAGGTTCAAGAAATTGACTAGACAAATTGTCCAAGTTGAAATTTTCATAAAAAATTGAAATTCTGCCATCCAGCGGTGTACTGCGTCTCTCCTAGTGACAAAGAATACGTGCCAAATTTGAAAAAAATTGGGTGAATACTATTTGAGAAATCGGTTAAACAAAAATCTTGGAAGGACAGAAGGAAGGGATGGAGGGAAGGACTTTTATTACAACCCCCCCGCTATAATAAAAAGTCCAAGGTCGTGTAGGAGGGCGTTTTACCGGCTGTGTAGGAGCTGTGAGTCCGGCGTCGGAGGTTGTGCTCTAGCAGCTGGTGCGTCCTTGTGGGACTGGCTCCAGCCATCAGCCTCACTGTTGTCTCATGAAGAAACACCTGCAACACACACAAACACACACATCAGAGCCACATCATGTATCTACAGGTTTGTGCATCAGAGCATA
This sequence comes from Maxillicosta whitleyi, assembly GCA_029822895.1. NCBI lineage: Eukaryota > Metazoa > Chordata > Actinopteri > Perciformes > Neosebastidae > Maxillicosta > Maxillicosta whitleyi. The sequence continues at coordinate 749,466 of JAPSES010000069.1, forward strand.
AAAACATTGATCCCACACATCATTTCGACTCGCACCAACACCAGTGATGTATATGGGAACTATTGTGGCCTCAGTGTAGACGGGTGTCACAGCAGCGTGAGTCAATATTTATCTGTCTGTGGTCTCTGATGAAGAACAACAAGATCCCATAAAACAATGCAGCTGTGGTTGTTCCATCTTGTCAGAACATAAAAAATGAGCATCGACCACTGTGAAAGCAGCAGTTGTTAAAGACCCCGTGGCTGCGAGAAACGCAGCTGCAGTAACTCTTACACATGTGATTGATGTCATGTTATGCTGCTGTGAGATTACTACAACTGGTAAGAGAGAAACATTTCAGAGGCTGATATTCTAAGCACTGTGTGGTGTTATCATGGACAACAGGAACAGGTTCCAGCTGATTTATGGGCTTACAAGGAGAGCAGTGTTTTTTTAAACTACACATTACAGACTGTGACGTGGAAAAAGTATGTTAACAGAGATTAATATATTTTTAATTTTCATGTTGCAGCTGTTTACACATTATACTTCATAAAAATATAATACATACAAAGTAGGATACATTTATGGAAATGTGGTCAAAATGCATTGTATACGTCACCCCACTGTGGCCAGATTGAACTTAACTGGAAATGAAAAGTTGTATTTGTACTGGTTGAATGTAATGGAATTGAAATTTGTGTGGATTTGGAAATAAGAATATTGAAAATAAGGTGTTTTTTTCCTAAACAGAGAACTTGTATGGGAACTTATATGGAATGTGCTTATATTAAATTTCATATTTTATCATTGTTGTATTTCCCCAAATGAAAAAAAAATCTCTCTATCTATCTATCTATCTATCTATCTATCTATCTATCTATCTATCTATCTATCTATCTATCTATCTATCTA
>JAPSES010000069.1:752568-769952 GCA_029822895.1 Maxillicosta whitleyi
AACAAATTTACAAAACACGAAACACTTTTACAAGCGCCAAAACAAATTTACATTTGGCAAAAACACAAATACAAACTAAATGATGTAAATGTGTTCTACATGTAATTTTGTTTTCAAACTTGTTAATGTGTTTTGTGAAATCTAAAAGTGGTTTGCACTTCCCGGCCACGGTACATAACAGTCAATAATACTGATAATCAGATAATTTGCAGATCAATTAATGTCATCTCAAATTTCACTGTTGTGTGCAGTATTGTCACTTCTGGCAATTCACATTAGTTGCCTATTGTTTTTCACTACAGAGCAGTTATTTGGCAAGTTTATTCCTGAGACCTGTTGTCATCCGGTTCTGTCTGACACACATCATCAATCATCAGTCCAGTCTGGTGACTTAGCATTCAGTAAAATTCCACCCTAACAGAAATCTGGTGACTCTGCGCTGGCCAGCGTTACACCAAAAGCCCCATCTTTTCACTGTGAGCCAAAGAGTGACACTTGTTTTGATAACATGGAGCTTGGATCAGGGATGCTGTTTGTTCAATGCATGCCAGCAGAAAGTAGATCATATAGTTGTCACACAAATAAATCTGCTCGACTCTACAGCTAAAACACTGCAAGGAAATGTGTTTAAAAAACTTTGTTTTAAGTTTAATTTAAGACCATTGACATAAATCCATATAGTCAGACGTGATGCGTAAGTTACACTCTAGTATCTCTCTTCACATTCACAGCTTGCTGATGAATTACCTCAACTGATATCCATATCTGCACTAATTAGATCTGCTAAAAATGCTTGGTACACAGCATTAATTCAATTTAAACGGCCGCAAGAACAACAACCAAGAACCAAAAATAGTAAAACTCAAGCAACATCACCTACAGACATGTTTGTATTTATAGGTTTATTGGTCACAAAAATAAATAAATAAATAAAAACAGGGTGACGTGCATCTCTTATGGAAATTATGATATAACTTAATGGTTGAGGTAGGAATTATAGTAAACAACCAGTCATAACGTGTTAAAATAACTAAAAGTGCATGTTCTAATAAATGTTGGTATGTTTTTACTGCAGTTTCATCCTGAGTACTTTGTGCACTATGTGTGTAATTTATGCTATTTCCGCTAAACGGTATGAGCAGCTGTAGAGCCTGGACTGAGCGGAACCAGGCCTGCCAAACATAAACAGTGAAAGCAGCACTCACCATCGATGTCACCCAAAGTGAATTCATCCCCTAATTCTGCTAAAGTCGGGTCCATGTTCTCCATGGATGATATGTACTCTCCACTGTCCATCCCGTCTATCAGCAGCTCGCCTCCCCGGCTGTCACCGGAGGGTCGCCCGAGAGAAGAAACACGATCCGCAAGCCGTCAGGAGGCGTCTCCAAACGCCTTCAACACAATTACCTGGGTGGGTCGATTGTTATTTATCGGAATAACCGAAAAGCAACACCTGAGCCTCAAAAGAGGCGGACTTCTACGCCAATAAATTCATTCACACCAATTTATGTTTAAGGCGACGCCATCTTGTTCTACGCTGATTACGTCATTCACAAACAGACTCTGTGGCCCAAAGCAGGTTCTAATTGGTCCAAACCTAGATGTTGTTGTCATGAGACCAGTCTTCATTAGCCAATCAGAAGGGCCGATTTGCCGTGGTCTGATAGTACGTCAACCATCAGAAGCTTGTGCTCCATTTGAATAAACCGCGCCCCCTATGTTCATGAAAAGAAGTGGACCTCATGAGACAAATTCCGCACCTCAGACAATCAATAATCCAGACACCATTCCATAAATATTAATTTTCGTGCCATTATACGATGGCTTTGGGAATAAATTAATTACTGTCTATGCTAGGATTGTAAACGTCAATATTGGAATTTTAGTGACTGATAATAAATATTCAATATCTATTCAATCAGCTGTGACAATACCAAATTCATATTCAGTAACACAAGTTTATGGATTTCAGTTAAGAATTAGAATATTTAAGGTACGTGCCCAATTGTTGACCTTGAGAAAAACATGGCAAGCAATAACACAGAAAGATAGTCAAAATGCTCTTTATTGTGTGATATCACTGCAACATTTTTTAATTGAACAGCTGTTAACACATTTATAAGTAGTGAGAGATAAGTCACTAGTCTACTTATTAAAACCTGTGTTGTTAAATAACCATCCACTGTTACATTTTAGTGCAAAGTTTTAGCATTTAATAACACTTCCAAGTCAATACTGCAGGTCTTCGGTTAATTTTCTATCACCAATTGCCTGAGCAATATAAATGATAATGGTAATTTCATTAACACTGGAAAAAGAAATGTTGACAATCAAGTTCCAATAGCTTATATAAAAGCTCAAAACAAAACTAAAGTCAGGAGTCTTATGAAATGTATCCATGTTCTATGCAGTTCTTTGTCCAGGTTTCAAGGTTCAGTGTGAAGAGCTTACAAGGTAAAATAACAACATTACATAAATGATTTATATATATATATAAAAAAAGAAATCTATAAAAAGCAAAGTTTAAGTGGGATATGATGGCATACTTTCCACTGACAGTGAATTCTCAAACACAGCAGTGCAAATGACACTGACAAAATTCATCACCCTGAAAAACTGTTTCAACTACCACTTTAAATCACAATTCACCCTTTATTTTGAATGCGATGTGACTTTATAAACCTATTACACCGCTTTGCCCAACATATGTGGATCCTTGAAGCAATTTCATACCTTATTAAGTAAAGATTTTATTATTAATTCTATTATTTCTGGCACTCTGGCTGCAGCCTATTTGTTCCAGTAGATTTCATAGGACTTCCTCTCTGAGTAACTGGTTTCAGTTGTTCCTGTGCCACTTCTGACTTTTTCCTTTATCACCTTTACGACCAGACCACCAGCCAGAGCAATGCCTGCTGCAGCTTTGCCAATATCAGCCACTGCATTCAGGATGCGGGTCGTTGTTGAAACAGTACTCCAGGGGTCTGACATGACTCTGGTGGCTGCTGAGGCCATACTGGGCCCTGTAATCCCACACAGAGCACCTGCAGACCCGGTCACTGCTGGGACACTTGCAACCATCTCTTGAGCTACAGCTGCTCCTGTTGCAGGAGCTGCAACACCTGCCGTTCCACTTGCTACAGTGGCCACTGCATGCTGCCCTGTGGCTGAGGCTATACTAGCATTAGCTGCCCCTACTGCTGCTGCATCAGCACCACTAACAGCTGCCGTGCTTAAAGTTGCTCCTTCTAGAGCTGCACCTAAAGCAGCACCAGCTCCCAAGGTGCTTCCCACTCCTGCTGCCACTCCCACAGCTGAAGCCCCTATGATGCTAACCTGCTCGAGGGCATCTAGTGCTCCTGCTCCAGGACTGGCAGCCTCAGTGCCAGCAATGGCTCCCACAGACCCACCCAAAATTCCACCTGTAGCTGCTCCAAGAGCCAGTGCAGTTTTCCCTGTGGTTGCTGCCACTATGGCTCCCACTGCTTTTCCAACACCTGTACCTCCAGTAACTGATGCACAAGCTAGCTGGCTTGCAGCAAGACCGACCGAATTTCCCACCAGAGAAGCTCCGGCTGCAGCTGCTAAAGGTGCAGCGGCCCCAAACACAGCCCCCACTGCCATACCTGTGGCCCCGGCAGCCACCAGGATCTTGACTCTCTCCAGCACCTTGGGAGAGAGAGCAGCTTCCCTTCTCAAACGGGTCAATGATGAGCGGAGAGCCTGGCGTCGGCTCACCACCCTACCACTGCCTCTACGCCTGTCTCTGAACTGCTCTCTCATAAAGCTGAAACCCCTGTTTCTGCTCTCTTCTGTCCATCTCTCCACCCTAAAATCCTCTTCACTCATTTTCTCCAGATCCCTTTTACTGAGCCTTTGTGATCTACTTTCACTGTTCTCTGTCCCTTTAGACTCAAGGTCACACTTGTGTTGTTTAGCTGCTTTGGCCTCTTGTTCTTGACCCTCGGCTTGTCCTCGCTCCCTCAACATCTTTTTCTCCTCTTCCCTGATGGCTGCCTCTGCCTCTAGAAACATTGCATTGGTATAATATCCTGTTTTAGTCTGCTTTACCATCTTGTCAACCTTCATCAAGAGTTCTTTAACCTGTGCTGAGTTACTGGGGTCTTTGTTGTTGAGTACATGGTACCTTCCCCCACACCTGTCAATAAGAGCTTTAAGCTTAGCAGGTGCAGTCTCATTCAGGTACTTTTCAATCTCTAAGCCCTCCAGATCATCACCCCTTGTAAAAACAACAACAGTGTGGTTACAGACTGCATCCTCCCCAAATATCTTGGCCATTTCACAAACAGTCTGGTTCTCACTGTCTGAGTAACGACCAACAGGCACCACCAGGAGGAAAGCATGAGGGCCAGGTGCAGAAAGGGACACACATTTAGCTATCTCTGCATGAATCTGCTCCATACTGAGGTGAGTGTCCCCAAAACCTGGCATGTCTACTACCAGGACTCTCCTCATAACCCTCCTCTTCCTCCTGCAGGTGGAAGACGCAGCATCTTCCACCTCCTCCTCTTCCTCCACTAGCTCAGTGCTTCCCAGCTCACAGATCTGGGTGACAGAGCTGGCACTAATCTGTGACAGAAACTGCCTCCGGCCCAAGATGGTGTTTCCAGAGGCACTCTTGCCAGATCCAGTCTTTCCAACAAGGACCAGCCTGAGTTCTTCGTTCCATCTGCTTTCAGAGTCATCTTCTTCCCTCTCAGTCTCCATATGATCTGGCTCTGCTGCGTCTCCCTCGTCCAATGACGGAAAATCTGCCAGAAAACAGAAATTGGTTTTAACTTAGTGAGACAAGTGCATCATCGTTTCTAGACTACTGGTACACCATAAATATTCAACCCAATAGTAACTGACAAACAGAAAGACTCTGGTTTTCTTCAGCGAGGCCTGAATTAACAGTTTAAGGTTTTAACATGAGATAAAGCGTCTAGTAAACTCTGCCTTTCTCATGAATGTTCCTTAGACAAAACACAAACACTGTTAGCTAGAAAGTTAGCCGAGAAATAAACTATTATGTTCGCGGCAGATAGTACGTAGTAATGCAAATATCAAACACTAAAGGTCAGGCAAACGATTTAGAGCTCATGAAATAATCAATGCTATGAGAGTGTAGTTTGTTAGTTAAGTTGTTTGACCTATAAGTAAATACTGTAACTGCTAACATTAGTTAGCATATTAGCATTAGCCGCTACGAAAGAGCAACTGTCAGGACATGATGATCTTACCAAGGTTCACGTTATCGGACATTTCCCAGGGTGCATAAGAAAATATTCCGTTTCTGCCCTCAGTGTTTCGTCTTCATCATCCACTGAATGTAGCTGGAACTACACGACCCTCTGACCAAACGCTTTCGAGCCCAAAACATAAACAAAAACACTAACCTCTAACTTCAGTTGGACTTTGGTCCTGTTTCGAGGCCCTGCCCCCTGTTGGCTGATCGGACACATGCAAACACATTTACCTATGAGAGTAACTTTATTTAATTAAATTTGATAACAAAATGGCTTGTTCATTCTGCAGCAAAGATATTCTTTCTCTGAATATAATTTTATAACAGTCGTAATACTATTCCAAAATTACATTAATCTCAATCCCATAGATCTAAAACAGTAAAATGTCAATATAGAGCAAAGAAAATGTTCACCAAAACCAAAAATAAAGCGCAAGGGTGAAAGGTGATATATTGTGTTTCTTGCTGACATGTGTTACCAAAAATAATTCAGAACTATTTGTCATTAAAGTAGGATACTAAAAGGGGATAGTGTAAAAAAAAAAAAAAAAAAAAGACTCCCATGGAGGTCAGATATGTTAAATAAAAATTCAGAGAATCATCTGTGATACTGACAAAGTAGAAATACATTAAAAAGCTGAAATAAAAAATAAAAAGTCAAATGCATCCTTTCAACTTGAGCAGCAATAAGAACATATATTTGCGTATTCATACACAGCTTAGAAATATCCAAGAAATCCCAGTTCATGGAAAACAAAAACAATACAAAAAACCAAAACAATAAAACATTATATCTCATCACCATATCATTAGCTGAACTTCAAATACGCTTTTAATGAAGTGAGGTTAAATTTATGTTTGGCAACAACAGGTATTTAAAGCAAATGAGTTCCAGACACATTAAATTTAGACTACACACAGTACATTGAATTTTGCAAAGTTTTGAAGCAAATTTATTATACTAAAAGGATTTGTGTTCAAAAGTACCTTTAAGTAATTCTTATCAAAAAAGAGTTTCCCTCATTAGCTCCTTTTCCGCAGATGCCTTTTACCTCGAGTTGATTTTCAAATTATAAATCACTGTGAGGACAGCAACTCAGGCCTTTGTCCCAATGACTAACCTCCACTCTACTCATTTTGTGTCACATTGAAAGTTACTCTCCCGTTTTGAACTGAGCACCTGGCTTTTGTAAAGGTTGATGACAGCTCTTCTTTTGTCCACTGTCAGAGTCTACAAGTCACGCCACCTCTTGTGGACTGTGGGTATGCTCCTCTTCCTCCTGCCGTTTCTTCTTCTCTGCTCTCCGTAAGCATTGAGGTGCAGTGCTATAGCTCTGTGCGGGAGCGGGAGATGCGAGGGCCTTTCCGGATTTCTTTCCTCTTCTCTTCCTTCCTCCTCCTCTTCTCCTCCTCCCTCAAGATCTTCTGGAAAGCCTCTGCAGTGTGAAGCACCTGAAGGAGAAGAAGCATAAAACAGTTCAACGCTCTCTGTCAACACTGCGCATTCTTCGATTAGATGCTTTTTCTGCAAACAGCGTAATAAAGTAAACATCTGTGAGTGCGTATCCCTCTGACATTTCATTGTGCAGGGAGAGTCTAGGATGTTAGAAAGTGTTAAGTGGGTGAATACGAGAGGTTACAAAGAGGAGATTAGTGGGCTGTCTGAACACTGATGGGTGACGGGATGTTATTACGTGTGATGATGGTGATGCAGTTCGACAACAAGGTGTGTGCAGCTTACTCACATCGTCTCTCTCTGTGCGGTAGGGGTTTATAAAGTCTGGGGATTTCTCTGTTATTCCCAGTTCCTGTGACATCTGAGAGAGAAGCAGAATAGACAAATGACACCCTGTCACAGTGCTTATTTTTGCAAATACAAAGAGAAGTGTTTCAGTTGATTTTTTTTTTTTTTTTAAATACACCTTGACTGAAATTGAGAGGAGAGGATCAAAAACTAAAAGTGAGGTAACAGAGGCAAAAAAGTGTGGTCTGAATGCACACTTTAAGGGTTCTAACTGCTGCTGCAAGCTCAGAATTAATCCACTATATAATCCTCTTGGCACATTGCTAAGGTCACAGATTAATCCTGCAAGGATTTTCTTCATTAACCTACACATTAAACAGGGAGCAAATTTGGAGTTAAGTTTAATTCTTTAAAATCTTAAAATGAAACAATATATCTGATGCATCAGGTGCCAAATATTGCAGGTGTTAAGAGGCAGTGAGGATCTATTATACACTCACATGAAAACAAACTGCATTATTATCTCTATGCAATCTGTAGCAATTCTGTTATTTCTATGCAGAAGGAGCAGTTTATCAGGTACTATATTGAACTGTGCATTAGTTTTGAACAATGTTCAGTGTTCAGCACTCAATTGAGTCAATTACTTCCTTTCAGCAAAATGGGATGACTCATCCTGCACTAATTAACTGCTCATTCATACAGTAACTGGCAGAAAGAAACTAAATGGATTCAGTTAAAATATTCTCAAGCCATGAAAACCTTATGAGTAAACACAGGCTCAAAGGATTACATTTTTATATTCTCCACATTAGCTTTGCACCTCGGTGTGATCCACTTCTTCAGCATTCCTCTCAGAAAAAATAATATATCCGATTATTTATTCTGTAGCATGCCATCTTGCAAATACTTTCTCAACTCAGTGAGCCTTTATAGTCGTCATGAAACCTTTTCAGCGCCATAAGTGCTGAAGGCATCAATAGACTGTGATCAATATAACCATCGAAAGGTAGCATTTATTGTAAAAATAGATGTGGAAGGTTTTTATCTTACTAATGTGAGGACGTGTTGGTGTGCTCCTCCTGTGAAAACACCCGTTTGGTTACAGAAATTCAGCCCCCAGCGCAGTAGACCGCCCCAGTCAGCATTCCGGTCGTAGTAGTGGTGGACAATGCGGGGAAAACGTAATGCTACATCGCCGAAAAAAGCTGTGTTCTCCACCACATGGGAGTAAGCTGTGAAGATTGTAGAGAGGAAAGCAGGTTGGTTAAATACAGAAAAGTAATCCTTATGGACACAGAGTCTGAAGATATGTGTGCTGACAAAACACACAGGCTGATAAAGAAAACAAAGAGTTTGTGCTGCTTTTCCAGCAATTTCCAGATAACTCCAATGTAGTAGGGGGTGTATAAGTGGATATTCCTGACATTTAGGCATGACAGAATCTGTTATTTTTGCTCAAAGAGGATGAGAGGAAGACAGGATGATGGACATAGGTCTGACAGAGATGGCTGACAGAGCACAGGGCAGACCAGCAGAGGTGAAACTGAGCTACACAGGAGAGATTCTACACGATAAAAGTGTCTTGTATAAGAAGAGCATGAGCCGCTGATGAAACAGCTGAGGTGTAAAAGTGTATCAGACCTTCTTTGATCTTATCGTCCATGGGGAAGGGGTCATCAGGCTGCATGTTGGCCGCAACCAGGATTTGTCTGGAGTCCTCCAACACCTTAAAACATAAAAACAGTGGCTCAGTATTGCTTTTTAGATTAGTTTTCAGTATTTTCATAATGGAATATTATTTTTTTCACTCTAAAACATGCAGAAAAGTCTGGAATTGTCATTATTTTGAGGTTATGATGTTATTATTTTTTTTGATCTGATCCACTTGAGATCACATTGGGCTAAAATGGGTTTGACATCCATGCTTTAGACCTTATTAACAGGAGACATTTTGGCTCATATTCCCAAGTAAAACACAGATGATCCTTACATTAATGATGGATCTGTTCCACTTAAGTGTCCCAGAAAGCCATGCAAGTGAGGCAGCCTACATGCTCCAAAAGCCTGGAACTGAGGCGCCCACGTGCACTGTAGCTGTTATGAATTAAAGGAGCAACAACAGTGTGTTTTCTGCCTTCATTTACCAAAAAACTCTTATCCTGAAAAGGTTCTATTATTTGTTATTTAACACAAAACACAACTGAGGCTTGTGGTGGAAGAAATATTCAAAGCCTTTATACAAGTAAAAAAAGACAAAAACTTGAGTGCATTAAAAAAAAAGCATTAGTATGTGTGTCATTGGCAAAATGACGTACTTAAAGCTGCAGTGCTTGATAGGTTTTCAGTGTCACTATGCGAAAATAAATGTGATACAATACGTGACTTCTTTGGAAAATCTATACGAGACGCAGCCTTTGGTTAATCACAGGTGATTTAAGACAAGTGGGGGGTTAAATATGTGGTTGCTGGGTCAAACACAGAGCCTTTGGAAAGTGGATGGGTGATCTGTATACTGTACTTGTCTTTCTATTTTGACCAAGGAGAGAGAGCTGCTACAGAAAGAAGGTATATATTTACACATTATGGTGTTTTTAACCCTGATTTCTTCCCCATCAGTCCAAGTGATGCTGCGTTGGAAGACATTTCACCACTACATTACAACCAAAGCCCCAACTCTGTCCTTTAAGAACCTCAAATCTGACGATGCAATTTCCAGCTCAATACAGAACATTTGAGAAGGTTTATTTAGCTTAAGGAAAGTTTCCCCTCCACCGATATCCTTTGGCTTATCACGAGTATTCAAAATGAACACAATTGGAGAAAATAAGTGAATTTTCACTGGCCAGGCAGAAAGGAGTTGAAGTCAGATGAATACCAAGTACAGAATTTGCCACTGAGATGTAGAATATTAAGCTTCATTAAATCAGCATATTTTTACACAATGCCGGAGTACAAGTACTTTATAGTCATTGTTTGAGCTCATGTCATGTCAGGTTTACAAGGACGTATAGCTCATGATAAGTGTTTAGATAATAACGTTACACAAGGAGAGGTATTTCAAACCTGTCCAACCATTGGGCTGTTTATTACTCGTGTCAAGAAGAGTCACTGCATACACGGTTGCATTTCAACAGCAGATATTTCACACTTTGTCACACTGCGGTTTACATTTAAAAGATGCCAGCTGATATTAAACACTAAGCGCAGTGTTCCTTGGGGTGGTATACATATAAGTATCCTATCTCACTCAGACATGCACAGCGGGGTAGAAATGCTGACGGTGGATTTCAGCGGCTGAAAGTTGACTACGCTGGTCGTCCTTGAAAGGCAAGCAGATAGATGCATAGATAACCGTCCTCAGGGAAAGTGAGACGTATTGTAAAAGCAAAGCTCAGAGCGGAATGTGAGTGAGAGGCACTGAATTAACGTTAGAATGAATGCGAGGAAACAAACTGAATGTAAAGATTGGATTTTAAAGCCTCCGATTCTCGGTCAAGCTGTGAGTCTTATCCCTCAATCTGCCGAGAGCATGAGGAGGTAGACGTCTTAGAAGTTTTTTTTTTTTTTTTACTAGTGGCCTTGCTCCTCTCCACTTACAAACTGTTGTGCCCATGTGACAGCCTACCTTAAAGAGCCCTTTGAGCATGATGTCTATAATCTTGTATTGCTGGTTGATGTCATTCAGCTCAACCAGATTCTTAAGGGCGTTCAGCTGATCCTTCCTTTTGGTCTCGAACAGTCGCTTGTCTGATCAGAGGAGGTCAGGAAGATCTCACATGAACGTTGACACACACACACACACCCATCTCTCACACACACACAATCATATTCATAATCAGGCCTCTACAGACGCTCCGAAGCTCCTTGTGAATACAGCAACAGGTCTCTGAGGCAGAAGGATACATATCTCCAGGTTGGAGTCATGCCTAGTTCGGTGCAGGTCCGTGTCTGCTGAGCTCAAGGCAGCGGCGGCGAGAGCCAGGACCACCGGAAACATACTCTGCATGGTCAGCAGGGGGCAGCAGAGAGGCACTCTTCTGAAACAGATGACAAGTAATTAGATGTGTTGTTGAATATGTTAATATTGATACATTAATTCGGGTTTGGTTTAGTGGTCCCAGAGAGAAGCAAAACGTATTTAAAACCTTCTTAAATTCTGATCTATATATTTTTATTCTGATAAGGGATAAAGGTATCTCACTTTTGAAGATGGTAGGCTTTGACAAGTCATTTTCTTATTCATGAAGTCATTTTTTCCCCCTCTCTACTGTGGTACTTTTAGAACATGTGAAACAGAGCGATATGCTGGGAATAAGCGGTCAACATGGAACAGCAAAGGGTAAGTGGAATTCAAAGGGGGGCTCCTTATGTTCTTTTTAAAAGACACATCTGATGTCTGGCACTTGAATAATCCTCAGAGGAACTTTTTACAGTTTCTGTATCAGACTCGCTCTCTGCTCTGCTTCTCTTGTTCCCCCGCCCCTCTGGTCCCTCCATCCTCAGCAGTCGTCCTCTTCAGGATTTTCATTCGGCTGCAACTTCCTTCCCCTCAAGAGGTTTTTATTCATTTGAAAAAAAAAAAAAAAAAAAAAAAGATGGATGAGAGGGAATTGAAAGCAAGAACATAAATAAAACAGTTAAAAATAGATGCTCATCAAATGAAAATTTGATGAAAGCCAAAACTTTTAAGAAAACATTAGCAGAAAGCAGAAGTAACTAGAGGCAGGAGACAAGGTTGATGAAAAGCAACAAGACAACAATAACAAAAAACTAAATCACACAATTCATGCATAATTTAGCAAAGGCTCCATCAATTATACTATCAGTGGGATGCAGAAGGGGTACCAGGGGTTGGCTGTGGGATGTGGGGAAGATGGTAAGAAGCAGGACGACGAGAGCAAAGAGTGAGAAGGCAAAACCCTGCGGGAAACAACAGCTTTTCTGGTGAATATTTCATCTACAACTGCCAAGACACAGTAATAGAACTAAAAGACGTAAAGATAGAGGAGCAAGTGCAAGATAGAAGGGGAGTACGAGGCTGTGCAAGATGATAATGAGCACCGGGGACTTGATTTTGAACTGATGGAATTAATCTTTACAAGCCTGGCTGCCGATTCTTGAATCTAAAGGGCTCGGAAGTGAGCAAACGTCTTGGAGTGTGAATGTTAATTTCAGTTGGATGAGGCCCCTTGAGCGTCTCATAAATTACAGGGGAAAAGCATATGCTCTTAGATATATAGTGCACTATTCTTCCTCAGAGTTGTGAGAGTGTGACCTAAAGGGTGATCATTCTGTGCTGAAACTTTGGTTTATACAGTGTGTCCCTGCCGGCAGCAGGGGACTACCCTCATGGAGGTTTTTCCTGACAGCAGCACTTACTTCTGTTTTAAGTGGTGGCCTCCGTCCTCTCAAAGTCTCTTACTTAAAAATAAAACTTTTTTTCCTTACATCGTCAGCAGAAACAAGTGTTTTTGAACAACCAGCTGAGTGAAGACAATGTTCGATTAAGGCCAATTTGTGCATTCTGAGAACATCTTTTGGGTGGCTTCCCAGCTTTCTGAGAAATGCTGCACTAAATATCCTTAAGTGCTGGTCGAAAGCCTCCATATTTCTTGATAACAGCCAAAGAAAGGGGGTCTTGTCTCTCTCTCGCAGCAGCCGCTCGCCAGATCTTTTTGATGTTCCTATGTGCTTCTGAGCAGTCATGTAGCAATGACAGATATGAGCAAAAAGGTTATACCGCTGGCATAATTTAATGTAGCCAACAAAGACATCCAGCAGTCAGTTTTCATGCAAATGACTGAGATATTAAGAAGTAGTCTAAGAGAGACATCAAGGACGGATCACTCATTTCTAATGTGGCATGGGCAGCACAGGAATGAGTCTAAATGCATCCATTAACTGTAAGCATGCGACTCTAATTACAGAGGGATAGTCCGTGGAAAAGAAGTCAAGGGAAAACCTACCGGTAACTGTGAGATCAGATTACACATGAGCTAATGACGATGACTGCAATGCACTGCATGCAGCCGAACAATCTGAGGACAGAAATGTTCATTTAAACTGCCCCTTAAACCGCACACAGGGCTGCATGGGGAGATATGACACCCTTAACAAATACACTGCTAACACACTCGGAACATCCACCTGGGTGATTTCTGCCTGTGGTCATGACAACAGGCGCATCCCCACATCCCCCACAGCACATACAGTAACAACATCAGGACACTCCACATACTACAGGTCAGTGTGGGAACGCATGAAACACAGCAGCTCTACAGAAGACACCTTGCACACTCACATTCTCCCCTTCTGGATGCTGGACTGACTGGGTTTCCCCTCTGGCGGTACCTATGATGTTCAGTCCTAAAGGTGGGATGGCCCTGTTTAAGACTTAGCCTGTCCCTATAGTAATTCAAGTTGTGTGTGTGTGTGTGTGCGACTGGGAGGTCTGAATAAAAGCAATGTAGTTCTTGCTGAATCTGTGTAAGCCCACGTAAATCTCTTGGCCAGGGGAGATTTTGTTCTTCTGCCAACAACAATCTCCCGTAGCAGAAGAGGCTCCAGTTTGATTTCCTGTGTGCAAGACTCTTGTTCCAGCTTTGTCAGATAAGTAGGCTACCATATCTAATCAAACTACAGACCTGTGAAGATAGCTGAAGTCCCTGAGGTGTGAAATCATGCAGCTGATATTCTAAGATGCCTTGCAAGGAAGGATGAGATAAACACAATCTCCAACTAAGAGCAAAAAAAAAAAAAAAAAAAAAAAACTATTAACTAAGCAATTCAGTGATGTTAATTTCAAGAGGCAAAACTGACCCCTGAGGTGAAAACAGCTCCTGAAAACAAGATGCCTGACAGACAGCTGGATGGGAGCAGGAGCAGATCCAGATTCCCTCCAGGGTGTGAGTCTGCTGTGGGAGGTTTGAGGTTCAAGGAGACGCACATCCTCCTCCTGTTTCTCTGCTTCTATCCGTGAGGCTCTCCCTGTCATCATTCATGCAGAGGCACAGCTACGGACATGCGTAATGGTGATGATGATGGCTGTATCTGGATAAAGACTGTCATATGGACCATCAATTACGGTTTGCCTAATTGATTGCATGGCCCCTACCTGACCCGCATTCCCTTCAGACGAGCGGCAGTTTATTCACGATTAGAAGTTAATTTACTTCATTTTAACGCAGGAATTAGATGAGGCTTCGATGGAAAACGCATCGCACACGAGCATCATCTTTGCAATAATGTATCAGTTACTTAGATAAAAGCTTTCGTGTATTCGAGAATGAACCACCCAAGTATTTAGAGTGGCTTTTTGACCAATCGACCCGCCTGTCACCGCAGATGTATCCGTATGTTCCAGCGGACAGTACGGAGCATCCAGCCGATACGGACCCGGACATTAAGCCGCAAAACTCGCGGACCACTCACCGTGTTGTAGCGTGAAACGGACAGAGATTAGCTGGCAGCGTTTTCTCCAAAGTAGTGCCGTTTAACCTCTTTATCTCCGACTGGGGTCAGCTCGCCGATGAGTGGGGACGGGACACTCAGTTTGTCCCCCCCTGGATCGTCAGGTGACAACTACGCGGAGGTGGAGGTGTTCATTTACATGCGGCTCTCGCTGCTCCACTCCGCCAGCGCCACGATCACACCGGCTGGCTCGCCTTGGACGAATGACAGCGAGCGGGGAATGAACGCGGAGGAGGATGTGGTTTCCGCACGGAAGATTTAGCGAGGGGCACCACTGGAGCGTGGGGTGCATTCCGCTCAGATCAGTGGGCTTAATTACGCAAACATTTCCAGCCACGTTTTACATGCATTTTAATAAATAAATGAACAAAATGAGGGGAAATCAGAACATGTAATGTGAACTGCACATGTGGAACGGAATAATTAATTTATAATGTGTCAACTCCAGCAGTCTGTAAATGAAGCTGCACAGGAGGATGAACACAGTCGGTCACAAAAACCAAACTGTCATTGACATACAGGAGAAGAAATGCACCTGTCCTCTCTGAAAACACAAGTAATATAAAACAAAAGGATGAATGACCTATAATAGATCATTAATAAAAAAATAAATAACAGGATCGCTAAGGATACTTTAACCTTTAATTATCATAGACTGTAAGAAAATGCATTTGCTGTTTAACAAAAAGAATGAAATGTAACTGCAAATTAATAAGGGGTGGATTCCAATCGACCCTTATTTTAAGGATTCATTAAGAATGGACTTTTTCCTACCTTTTCCTGTTTATCTTGCATGGCCATGAGGCTCTTGTATTTGCTTTGGGCTCTAATATTAATGCAGTAATTATCATTTTCAATAATATACCGGGTAAAAAGGGACCATGCTTAATTTTTAGCTCTCTGTTTTTAATATCACAGCAAAATTAAGATTCCAATTGAAATATGTGTAACTCAATCAACACTGAACCAAGTTTGGAAAACTAATTCAAATGGAATCTTCTGAAATTGAACTGAATCAGTTTTAGAAATCACTGTTAATACTCAGGCCAGGATCAACAATGAAACTAAGCAAGCTCATGAATTTCCAGACTTGGCTGAAACATCAGTTTGTTTTCAGCATAAAGTCAGTCAGATATATGTACATATTTCCAATACGTCTGGAGAATGGAGTTAAGGAACGCGCAGTGGAGGGTGAGACAAAAATCGATCAGCATGACAGATGTACTGAACCTTTACATACTGACCCAGGCTGAAATATACGATAATGACTCTTAGTTGTGCTGCACACTTTGAAAGAGATTACATGAAAAGTATGGCATAGAGATTCAATAACCCGCCAGGGGGGGAAAAAATCAATAAAGATGCTCTTACTGATGTTGGAATCACAGTATGGGTATCTTTGACAAGACTGACAGAAGCTTGTAAGTGTTTTTTTTTTTGTTACACAAGCTGAAGTGTACTAAGTGTAGCCTGTGTGTGTTCTGTGCAGTTTAGAGGTTTAATTTAAGGGAAGGGATACAGGATGTTGCAGGGCGCATCGGGGTTCTCAGCAGACGCCTGCAAGCTGAGGGACTCCATCAAACTCCTCGCTCGTTGCTTGTATTTTTCTGTGAATGGCGGGTGCAGGACACTGCTCTGCACCTGAAAGAACAACAGTAAAGGGAGTGTTTTATTGTTTATTGTCTGAGCTGTAAAGTCAAAACAGGAGAGGAGCTGCATACGGAGAAAGAAATGAGGATCAAGAAAAGAAAATGGGCAAAGCACATAACATAACACCAGTATTGAAGTACAGGTTAATAGGCAGCAAGGAAAGGCTGAGAATCAAACAAGTAGTAAAAATTATATATTGCAAGATATGTTATATATTTTTAAGTGATAACCTTCTCATAACATTGTAACAAAAGAACCCAAAATACCCTGGCAAACTGACAAAAGGTACATTTTTGTTTGTAGTTACAGCAAGAGGGAGCAAAGGCGGACTTGTACACACCTGGGATTTACAGAGTATTAAATAAGTAAGCAAGACAGAAACCAAACCACAAAAATGAAACTATTTATTTCAGCTGTCACAGGCACACACAGAAGATGAATAAAGTGTGCAAAGGCTGTGAAGCAGCAAATACAGCCATACTGAAAATGTAACTGTATACTTAAAAGGAAATAAGAAACCATTACCACTTGTCATAAAAAGAAAAGAAAAATGGAAATCTTGTGGAAAACATTCAAAATCATGAGAGGAACTATACAAAAGGCTTGTAGGGAGTACCCTGCAGCAAAAAACAGGGTATTGTTCGAGGTTGTTCGTGAGGAACCAGCACAGAGCTGCACAAAACCGATCAACACTGTGTAACACTAAAAACAAAAATTTATCACCGTATTGGACAAACACTGACATATTAAATATATGTTTACATGCATATACATGTTTACATTTATACTGTTTATCATGGTGTTCTTAGGTTTGTTACAGGCCTCAGAGCTCACACTCTTAACTGTGTTTTATTCATTCAAGCTGAACAGACAGATCTGTTTACACACAGACTGAAACACTGCTATTCTTTTATTCATAAATGTATTTTAGGTTTGCCTCTGACTTCCATAATTACAGTCCATGTTGGTCCCAGGATCTGCTACCTGTACATGTTCCAAAAGTCAGAACAGAACTTGGAAAGACAGTTTTTAAATGTTCTGCTCCTACTGCCTGAAACATAATGATAACTAGAAAAGCACTCAGAGAGCGCAAACCTCCACCAAGCAGTACAGTTCCCCCACATACTGTGACTGACACCCCGCATTATTACTGCCACATTTGTTTTTTATCTATTTTATTAGATTCTTGACGCTGGAAACATACCCACAGAAATGTGAATTACATGCTGCTAACAAAGAAATGAACAAATCCACATTTCTGTAATGGTG
>JAPSES010000069.1:773664-783941 GCA_029822895.1 Maxillicosta whitleyi
CAGGGGTAGTATGCATGGCAGAAGAAGAACACAGCATTCACAGACAAACACTTGCTACCCTCAATAAAATTTGGGGGTGGGTTCATCATGCTGTGGGGGTGTGGCCAGTGCAGGCACAGGCAAACTTGTTAAAGTTAAAGGTGTCATGGGTTTCAGTCAGTATCAGCCGATTCTATTAAACAATGTTCAAGAATCAGTGACAAAGTTGAAGTTGCACTGGGGCTGGATCCTTCAACAGGACAACGACCCTAAACACTGCTCAAACTCTATGAAGGCGTTCATGCAGAGGAACAACTCCGTTCTGGAATGGACATCTCAGTCCCCAGACCTGAATATTATTGGGATGTGGGATTTAAAGCAGGCTGTACATGCTCGAAAATAATCACACCTGACTGAACTGGAGATGTTTTGAAAAGAAAAATGGTCCAAAATACCTTCAACCAGAATCCAGACCCTCATTGGAAGCTATAGGAAGCATTTAGAGGCTGTTATTTCTGCAAAAGCTGGATCTACTAAATATTGATGTAATTTTTCTGTTGTGGTGTCCAAATTTATGTACCTGCCTACTTTTAAGTAATTATTGCACACTTTTTGTTAACTTAATTTCACTTCTCAAACATCACTGTGTTTATCTGCTATATGTTGGATTTAACTGAAATTGTTGATCTGAACAACCAATGATTTATAAAGGAAAATCTGGGAAATGATCAGGGGTGAACAAAGTTTTTCCATACCACTGTGTCTGCAAAGGAAAATCCTTCTGCTGTGTGGTCGTCTTGCATGATTCTTGTGTGTGTGTGTGTGTGTGCCTGGTGTACCTGTGTGAGGAGAAGCCTGAGGGCCTGTACTGCTTCCTGGCTGAGCTCCTTCACCCCCATCTTCTCCGTCGCCTCCATCACCTGCAGGAGGTCAGGCTCCCACAGCAGTGCTGTACTGCTGTGCTGCAGAAGCTGAGCAGGATGAAACGCAGTAAAACTGTCAACAATTGCACCAACATTGCAACAACAAACGTGTCCAAATCTGTATGCACATAAAGAAATATGTTTCTAGGTATTTATATATATCTACACATATCTTAAAACCCACACACAACATACATAAGGAGTAAGGAGAATGACAGCGAGGAAACAAAAGAAAAAGGAAACAGACAGGAAAAGATAGAACGACAGACAGAAAACAATAGTCATGCCATTTAAACTCCATGTTTTCTCAAAGTTAGACTGATATGGAAGTCAATTTAATAGTCAAATATTCAATATTATATTCAGTATGAACCCTCAATATTATATTAAGTACGAACCCTGGAAACGTATCAGATTGCTTACAGCTGACCAGTAGTTATACCCTGGTATCACTAAATAATAAATGGCAAAGGAGCACTCAGCGCCACACATCAACCCACTTAACATGTTTATTGATGTGATGTACAGAGTAAAATTCATTCTTACAACTTACATGGTCCAACAACATTGAGTAATTCTGTTTCTATCAACAACATTAACATTTGATAAATCAACTGCTCCAATCCATGCCCAAGGAATTGGCTTTTATATTTATTGGTATTTATTTTTTGGTGTTTTTTTTTTTTTTTAATTTTTGATAGGTACAACTGAGAAACACAGAAAAACCGAGATGACATGCACCAAATGGTAGAGGTCATTGAAGTACATAGTAAGTGCTGCAACCACAGCAGCTGACAGGACACTAATATTTCATTTGAGTGATGTGTATATGTGTGTAAAAAAACAAAAAACCTTACAAGTGTGATGAGTCTTAGAGTGGCAGGATGCAGGAGACTGTTCTGTCCGGAGCTGCACAAGCAGTAGACCAGGAAACGGATCCACAGCTGACACGCCAGATTCTTTGCTAGTGCACACACACTAATGTCAAGTGATAGTTTTCACCTCTCACATGCATTAATCTGTACACTTTCATCTTCCTCTCACATTCATATGCTTTTACATGTACTGATCACGTACACTGACAGTGTCTGTACCTGCAGGGGGACATTTCCTCTGAAGGAAACCCAGCAGGGAGCTCAGACAGTTGACTGAGGCTCTCAGGATTAACTCATGCTTCTGAGGACAAATACAAATACTGTATTAAAACACAGCAAGACATCGTAGGAATGGACACAAATGTAGCAACAGATGCTTTGGAAACGGGCATGGACAATGCTCCAACACCCACAGACACATGTTTCTGGTTGCAGTGATGCAGCCAAAAACAAAAGGAAAAACAAGGGAATACCGGAGAGAACGACTGAGTAAGGGTTTAATAATGTATGTCTCTCCCACAGTGGTGGTGCTGGCAGTGAGCACTATGTAATGTCCAAAAATACTGAAGTAGGCCAAGCGGATATATAGAAGACAGTGGAGAGTTATAGTCTAATCCTGAGGTGGAGAGGGGGAGATAGAAGAAAAAAGAAGTCTGGGTTAAGAATAGGTGGAAATCAGAAGAGAAAGGGAAAAGAGGAGGACAGGAGAGGAGCTGCAGAGTTTCCTCATGCCACCAAATTAGAGCATCAAGAAGAAAATAGAGCAAAACGGAGAGAGGGAGAGAGAGAGTAAAAAAGGAACAGTTACTCATATCAACTTCTGAACAGCAGAATACAGAGCACTGAACCATACAGCTAAAGCTCAGTTCAGCACTACAGTCTTTTACACCAGTGGTGTGGAACTATAGACGATGGCATGCTGCTGCACCAGATAAAAAAAAAGAAATATAAAAGAACCCATACCTCATTATCCAATTGTTTATACATCTTATCCAGTTTTTTGACAAAAAAAACTTAAAAAATTCCAAGTATATTATTATTATTATTCATTGTATTCACATTATTTTCATTACTTATTTTGCTTCTTCTCCCAACAGAATAGACTTAAAGGATAGAATCTGCATTGCTTCTTACTCAATTATTTTATTAATCATAACCATATAGTGTAACTTTGACCATTGTACTGAAAATGTTTGAATCCTCTCATGGATGTATTTTTATTAAATAAAATCAATAAATCCAAGGTGTTACACTTACACACTTTTCCATGGCCACTCTATCATATTTCCTCTTCTTCAGTCTAATAACATACAGTACAGTATGTCGGCGTTCAAAAGGTGCAACTCAAAGTCCGTATTTACTTACAATGTTAAAGACAAAATAATCTGAACTCATGTCTACTGAAAAATACTAAAACTTGAAAAGTGACCTAAGCGTGATGCTTACTGAGGCTTAATATAAAACAAATTATCACAGAAATAGTGGAGTCTCCCATAACCCCCCGCAAGTCTGGTGATCCATTGATTTGCACTACATAAAAGCCTCAGGCACGAAGAAGAGCGCTCTGTTTAGTGTGTGTTTGGTCAGTGTGGCAATTAACTGATGTAATAAAGATAAGAGCCAATATACTTCATATTTATTTAATGCTTCTGCAACAATACGCACTGTTTTGATCACACAATTGCTAGAGTGATACTACAGTTTAATCAAAGGCTTGTTTAAGCATCACCATAAGTCAAAATTTGATGCACACCGGACAGGTTCCTTATAATCTCTTTGAAAAGCTTATTTTGTGCATTGCATTACTATGATTTATTTACAAATAAATGCACATGGGACACCACTGTGCACCTTTTAAACTCCAAACACAATAAATACACATGTCGTAGCACATGTATTGATTGTGTTATAATATATAAAAGTGCATGTAACTCTATAAACTCCGGAGATCAACAGTGGAAAATAAGTCTGTTCAGGGTGATTTTGATGCTGCATAATCCTGTTAGGGTTTATTCCACTATTATATCTGTTTCACTGTGTATTATCCCTTCGAGGAACCCGTATCTCTGTTTTTTGCTCATCTGAATGAAACATAGGGTATTTACCAATTAATTGCTCTATTATGTTGATCAGGTAACTGTGTCACAGCAGGTACTCAAGTGTCAAAAGCTTTTTTTTTTTTTTGCTCTAAACATCTGCAGTCTGTGGTCAAGAACACTTACTGGCCAATTTAATAGGTATATCTGTTCAAGTCTTTGTAATGCAAATATCTAGTCCATAACACTGCAGAAACCTAAAAAGACACCTAAAAAAATGTTAAGGGTGAATGCTGAGGTTCAAACCAAACATCAGAATGAGGAGGGAATGTGCTTTAAGTATCTCTGAAAGTGGCCTGTTGTTGCTGTTAGATGGGCTGGTCTTTCTATTTCAAAAACTGCTGATCTACTGGGATTTTCACAAACAACCACTGCAAGGGTTCACAGAGAATGATCTGAAAAAGAGAAAATAACCAGTGAGCAGAAGGTCTCTGAGAAAAAAAACTGGTGCCAGAGGCCAGAGATGAATGGCCAGGTTGGTTCTAGCTGATAGAAAGACTCAAATAACCTCTGGTTACAGCCAAGGGGTATGAAGAACATCTCAGAAGGCACAACACATCGAAACTTGAAGGAGATGAGCTACAGCAGCAAACAACCAGACCACTCCTCTCAGCTAAGAATAAAAAAACTGAGGCTACAGTCTGCGTAGGTTGACCAATATTTTGAAGAATGGGAAATTTTTACCTGGTGAGTCTTGATCTGAGTCTTAATTTATGCTATGAAATTCTGATGGTATGATCTGAGCATCATTTCAACATCTCTTACTACACCAGAGTATTGTTACTGACCATTTCGACCCTTTTTATGACCATGGGGTACCAATTTTCTGATGGCTACATACATCAGGATAACACACCTTATTGCAAAGCATAACATTTCAAAAAGGCTTCTTGAACATGGCAATGAATTTTAAATCTGCATTTAAATGGCTTCTACAGACACCACATCTCAACCCAATAGAGCACATTTGCGATGTGATGGAGCAGAAGACTTGCATCATGGATGTGCAGCTGATAAATCTGTAGCTACTGTGTGAAAATATCACGTCAATATGAACCAAAACGTCACAGGAATATCTCAGCACTTTGTTAATTAAGGCAGATCTGAATGTAAAACTACCAAAACAGGTAGTACAAGCAGTAGTTGAATCTTGCTATAAGATTTGCAATGCTGAGATATTGGTAATTCACTGTTGGTTAACTACTGATTGTTTTCACACTGACGTTACTTGGACAGATATTTTGATATGTTATTATTATTGGTATAGTTAGTGTTAGTTATACTAGCAAGAGCAATTCAGTTTTATTTATATATTAATAAAATTTGACTGCTTGACTTAATTGATTGATTGATTATCAATGGTCACAGTTTTGTGTTCCATTTCCCTGCATGTACAAGTTAGATGACACAAACATATTGCTCAGAGTCCAACCTGCAAAAGAAATTCACTGAGAATTGTTGAAAGCAAATGGGCCCCTCTAGACCCCAGGGGGTACAAAGAACCATCTTCAACTCCAAGAGGTCTGGGGCCGACCAAGGCAGGACTGGTGCTCACAAACAGAACCGGTGATGCCAGGTCGACATCAAGTAGAGCCTGTAGCAACCTCAGGTAGCCAACTGGAAAGAGAAGTTCACAAGAGAGAGAGAGAGAGAGGAAGGCAGACTGGTGAATGACTTCAAAGTCAGATGAACTATTGGCTGCACACAGGAGAGCAGGAAGACAAGGACAAGGACAAGACCTGTGGAGAGCAAGGCCACAGGTGGCAGAAGAGGAAACGTTTGACATGACACAGAACCATGTAGTAAAAGGGCAATGTTTGAATTAATATATGACAGAGAAGCAGGGCAATGCGTTAAAGAGATTGTGAGGAGATGAGAGAGAAGTTTAAAGAAAGGCTAAACAAAGACAGAGAAGCCAAAGTAGTGATGGACATCTAGTGAGAGAGATACACAGACAAACAACCGCTAAAGCACAGCAGGATCCAAAGTGGGAGCTGCCAGCCATCTGAATTGCACTTTTGCCATGTATGCTGAGATTAGAGCTCTCTGGGGGAGGGAGGACTCAATTAGTGGCAGCAAAAGAGGGAAGAGCGACAGGCAACAGAGAGAAGGCAGAGATAGGGAGGGATGAATGGGCTGACGGTAAAAGAAGGGTAAAAAAGGAGGCAGAGAGAAGGGGCTGATTGAACGAAGGAGAAAAGAGGGAGAGATAGGCAGGCAGAAGCAGGGAGGTGATACATCACAGAGACCCTGACAGGCCACTTATCCAGCTGACAGACAGACACGGGAGCATCAGGGATGATCTGTCTCTGAGTGGTGCAGTGGGACGCGGGCCACTTAATATAATGAAAGTGTGTGAAATGCAAGCCCTGGGTTTTGTTTTCCCACTGAGGAGAAAAGAGTCCCTTCACCTGAACAGGGATATGTGAATGCCAAATGGAAGGTGAATCCTGTTAGTCTTCCGTAGGGGATCCCTGACCCTGTCTAAATCTATACCTGTCTGTACATAACTGAACTGACATGGCACAATGACAGAGCACACTATTACATGGTGAAGAAAGCCGAGAACAGATTTGTTGTTGTGAACTGATCTGGCATTAGCTCTTTGCAAGTGTAGATTTTCCCTTAAAGCTGAGTATGACATTTATCATGACATTTATTTATATTTTCATCAAATTTGTAAAACCCTGGTGATAGCCTAAGTATCATGAATCCATTAGTTTTTCCATGAATCACTTCCCTCATGGTGAACAAACCACAAACACTCAATTTGTTTACATACCATTTTTTTGGGATTCCACACAGCCGTGGTAGTGAGAAACAATGAAACTGTTTCCATGTTTGTTGCCGCTACGACCACACTGAAGCTGCGTGGAAACCAGAGTGACCATTTGGTTTATGTTTTGGTATGGTATGTAAACAAATGGAGTGTTTGTGGTGGAGTACACTTCGAAGTGGTTCACCATAAGGGAAGCGATTAAGGTGCATAATCACGGAAAGACTACTGGGTTAGTGTTACTGAGGCTGCCACTTGGGTTTTACGCATTTGATGAGAAACTGGTGACGAACATCATATGCAGCTTTAAAAATAATCATCAATTAAAGTTTTTCTTTTGTTACCCCGTAAGAGATTGTCAGTGTTCCTTTTGTTAATAAGAAGTCGCTGCATGCCTTTGTCCAGACTCCAGCTGACGCTTTTATGGACCTTAAATAATGGAGAAGAGGAGAGAGAAAGAATGAGGGAATCAAACGAATAACAAGATTAGAGGCAAAAATCTCATTGTGAGTTACCAAGTATTTTCCCCACAGTGCAACCAGAGAAGTAAGAGCCTTGTTCAATAACACATTTTTGCAGGGATTCGACATAAATGAGTCAAATTGGTGTTTTTGTATTCAGTGCCCACGTCAGCTTTTACTTTATGGTCTGTGTCTTGACCTTGACTCTAGTTTATGGTGTGAAGTTCTATCCTCAAGTTGTGATAAGAGAAAAAAGCTGAGCTGTTGTGTGTACCTGAGGAGAGTGAACGCGCTGCAAGGTAATGAGGGAGGACAGGAGTAGATGGCTGCAGCACAGCAGGGCTGATGAAGAGGGGGATGGAGGAGAGGAGGAGGAGGAGGAGGAGGAGGAGGAGGAGGAGGAGGAGGAGGAGGAGGAGGAGAGGACTGTCTGCAGCTGGTCCATCAGTCCAGTGTTGGAGAGCAGCATGGAGACAGCTGTGGATGAGAAAGCACTGTGTCATCAATGTGTCATCATGTGATCTGTGCTTGTGTGTCAGCGTTGGTGTGTTGGTCTGGATGATTGCATGCTAATGTTCTCTGGGGACAATTGCTCCAAAACATCCAGACATGCGCATCCCTAAACTTTCACTTTGAAAGAGTAGAACATTGTGCACTTAATGTAAACTCTATCAAAAATCTGTGTAACTGCAGAAATAGAACACAATACCCCTGATTATATTTTCATTAGAATAATAAATGATTAGAATGTAATAACGTGAAAATCAAAATTGTTGTGTATTCATTACTTTAGAATGAACTGTTTCTATCTATAGAGGGAGCAGTTTGACATTCACACAGTCTGCTATGTTGTGCTGTCATATTTCTACAGAATTTGGAGCGAACATTCTATCGTTATTTTTCTGTTTTATAGCAAGAAACATCCAGTTTTAAGGTGCAGTCCCTTCACTAAAAAGCCCAGAAGGAGCAAAACAAAAACACAACACCACAGACTTTTGCAGCTTAGTTGTTACCATAGTGAAGGGAGAGGTAAGGAGGATTCAGTTCATTGAAATCAGCAGTTACATAACTAGATGCCACTACATCTTTTACACTTGACTTTAACAAAAGTTGAACATATCTATTGAACTGCAATAGCACAAACATAGGGTCAAATTCAAGTGTTTACAAAAGTTCAGAATCACTCATTCACAGTGTTTTCACATATTTTCTTTAATTGTTATAATAAGCCACCCTGCACAACTGCATAATTTAAGTTAATGGGTCTTTAAGTATATGTAAATTAGGTTGTTTGAGAGAAAATAAAAAGGATATAAAAGGAAAGATGTGTATACTTTGGACCCTAGATAAAATGCAAGAGCAAGAGGTTAACTGTACACAGAAGAGTTATAATATATAACAGCGTGTAACTATTTCTATCCTTCCATTCACTGTTCAAACACCTACTAGTTACACTATGAGTAAAGTCTCTACAAGTGATGCCAAAGCAGATGGTGGACACAGTAAGTCTGCAGCAGATGCAGAACAGCTTTATTGTATAATCATATTCTTGTTTGATGGCAACTATGCACACCTTATATGTACAAACATTGCTGACTGTATGTTTTCTTAGATAATTGCAGCTTGTAATAAAATCATTGCCAATCAATATATCATTTCACATAATTTACAGCCTTGGTAAGAAGCCGTGCAGCATGTCTTGATTTATTATTTTAACAGCTTGTTTCTAAATGATCCCATCATGTTTATTAAGTTTCATAATGGAGCTATTTTTCTAGACTTTGGGTCATTGACTTCACTTTTGCTTTGCCTCCAACATTCAGAACTTGCTTTTATTTTCTTTACAACAGACATGTCTCATAAAAGCCCTTCTGTAAAACAGTGATAAACTGACAGAGTGGCAGTATATCTGAGTGGGTATTTGTGCTTTTGTGTATATGTGTGGGATAATGTGAAATGCAGTATACTGACCATGTAGCTGTGTGGGTGGGTACACTATGTTTCAGTTTGCCTTTGTGTGTGTGGTTTTTTTTTTTTTTAATGCATGCACCAGATAGTTTGCAGGTTTCGTGAGGTGACAATACAACCTTGAGTAGATGTGTGTGCAAATGTCTATGAAATACTCCGACTTGACAGCTTAAGCACATGTGGACAAGTTTGTAGGAGAATATGTCCAGTGCTCAGCCACAATCAGCGCACCATTATTTAAAGATGTGCCGCAGGTGTCAGCTAGTGTGCTTGTCTCTTATTCTATGTGTCAGTGCTACATGTTTGTCAAGGGCAGACTTTCACCTCTGTCAAAACAGGCAGAGGAAGTGAAAGGGGGAAGGGGCAGAAAGAAATATTGAAGCAGTAGTGAGGCGAAAGTCTGTAAACTATGCAAACCAGGGGCAGGGAGTGAGTAAAATACATACAGAGTGGATAGAAATAAGGAGACAGGAAGTCAGTGTTTCTAACCTCTGTCAGTACAGTGCGCTGGAGACAGATTCAGGCAGCAGTAGATGTAGTTGATGGCAGGCAGCAGGCTCTCTGCATTGGTAGGCTTTACCCTTCCTGCTATATTACTCACTGACACATTCATCCAAACACAATTGATAGCTCACTCCTCATTTTGACAGATTATCTCAAGTGCTCTCAAATACAGTTGATAAACATTTCATTATTCAAAAAGACGACATGCGATAGACGGATCAAATGTAAGAGGATGAGCTTCGTCTTTCACTGGCTGTCACATAAGTTGGTATGGACTGAATTAATGTGATCTATCAGTAAAAACGTCAAAAGTGAAAGGCTGAAAAAAAAAAAAAAAAACACAAAGAGAAAATATTGACAAATTTCAATGTAGAGGATGAAGGGAGTTGAGTTGACACAAATGGAAAGACACATGTTTGATTTGATTATATTTTACTAGATGTTCTCTTTAAGTTTAAGCTCAAACTGATTTTTTCATCTGTTGCTGCAGTAAATACTTGTAAATACATGAGTCATTCCACTCATTATTATATTACATTAAAGATGTGCCTTGCCTCCACTTATGGGAGAAGACAGGTGGATGCAAATTTAACGATCATGTGTCTGTTATATAGAACTTAAGTGACATTGTTCTCCTTATAATTATTAGTACGGTTGTTGTTGTTGGTACTGTTGCTATTCTATTGTGAGGATCC
>JAPSES010000069.1:789910-810429 GCA_029822895.1 Maxillicosta whitleyi
TTAATATTTTCAGGTCACACATTTAAAGCCACTATATGAGAAAACAGGAGTTCCACTGCCATCTGGTGGACATTTGTGAGTACTACAACAAAGTCAATAATAATAATAATAATAATAATAATAATTTAAAAAGTCTTGGATCCAGACTGTGATCCGGATCACCTCCAAAATTTAATCACCTGTTCCTTGTGTCAGAGCAAACATTTCCTGAAAATTTCATTAAAATCCGTTTATAACTTTTTGAGTTATCTTGCTAACTAACAAACTAATAAACCCCGGCAAAAACATAACCTCCATGGTGGAGGTAAAAAGAGCCACAGGACAGCATAACCTGCCTCATCAGAATCATCAAATGACATTTTTCTTGATGTTAGACTAGTGTCCTTGACTTAGCAAAGCAGCAAGAAATGGTTTATATATACCAGTAGTCATATGTAGACCATTGTATTTCAATTTGCAACTAATGTGCAGTATATTTGCAAATTACTCCATAGTGCGTAAGTTGAATTGATTTTGTATGAGGCATATTAGATGGTTTTCAGTTTCTACTCCTGAAGCAAAGTGATGACTAATGTATCAAAACGCATATGAATGACAGACAAAACAGCAACTCTGCTCCAATACATAACTGATGAAAAGCAGCAAGTTTTGTGGAGAAATCTTGAATGATTTCTCTAGTTATGTTCCAGGAACAAAATGATGACAGACTGATGGACAGATGGATCAACATGCTGAACACTATCTCCCTTCATATTATATGCTGGAGGATAACAGTATTATTGTACATTTATTCCTCCATTTTTGGGATCTTTTACTGATGTGTGCAGACTACAGATGCTTAGAGTAATGCAATATTTAAGCAGGTATATATCAAATTGATCCTACACATATATTTCAGCTTAAAAAAAACAAGAATGTGGTTGAGCACATGCTATACTTAAGAACTACTTTATTATCAAACATAAGAACCATGCAAAATATGCTTAAAGCATTACTCCCTGATTAGGGCAGATTAATTTCAAATGTGAGAATCCATTATTGATTCCTTCACTGCACTGCAGGTACATGAAGATATGATAAATGGTTAATGCTCTGTGAATGAGCTCCATAAGGCTGTCTTGATATCACTGCCTGACTGGTTTTAAAATTCGACACACTTTTAAACTGGAAGACTCAAATCAATCTTTCTAATCTGTTCCAGTTCAGTACATCCCATCTTATCTGTTGCAACACACTTTAGGGCCAGTTGCAGAACAGATTTTTTACCTCAAAGCGGATTTCATTAACGATGCCACAAGTGTTTCTATAATACTTGGGTCTGAAATTAAAGAAACAAGTGAAAAAGTAAGTGGTGTTTACTAATACCCCCGCCCAACACTTTGCCCCTCCTCCTCGCTGATACCCTACCTACCCAGAGAAAATTTTAAAATTCTATCTTTCAATCTTTTTTTAAAAAAATTTTCAAAAAAAATTATTAAAAAAAAGGTAAAAGGTAATTGAGAGAAAGGCACACGTGTGGGAAATTTGAAAAGAATTGGGTGAACAGTATCTGAGAACAAATTGTCTAAGGTGAAATAAAAAAAAAAAAAAGATTGAAAACAGTTTTTAAAAGTCAGCCATCAGACTATGCATTACACCTCTCCTAGTGGAAAAGAACAATTTGAAAAGAATCAGGTGAATAGTGTGTGAGAAATGGGATGGACAAAAATCTAGATGGATGGATGGATGAATGAATGAATGAATGGATGGATAATGGATGGATAGATGATGGATGGATAGATGGGTGGATGGATGGATGGATGGGTAGGTGGATGGATGGATGATGGATGGATGGATGGACGGATGGATGATGGATGGATGAATGGATAATGGATGGATGATGATGGATGGATAGATGGATGGGTGGATGGATGGATAATGGATGGATGGATAGATAGATAGATGGATGGGTGGATGGATAATGGATGGATGGATGATGGATGGATGGATAGATAGGATTCCTGGTATATGCCTGGCATTCCTACCCCCACTCCAATGGGTGGGGGTATGTAGGTTTATTAAAGCCTGGGTTTATTAAAACCAGCATCATGTGTCTCTTTAAGGCAACAACATGCTACTAGAAGCTTCAGTACACCTTGAAATTGTCTGTACAATCTGTAGCAAATGGAGACCTGTGTAGCACAATGGTCCAAAATTTACCATGGCTGCATAGTCTGAGATTCACATCAGCTACAAACTCATCTAACCAATCAGTAACAATTCAGGGCCTGTGAATGGGGGGACTGTCGTTCTGCATGAGACCATGGCCATCAGATTTTTCTCTTAATTTGCCGAATATCTGTATAGCTAGTGTTTGAGTGAGCTTTTGTCTCTGGCCCTGTGTTGCCTTACCTCGTCCTTGCTCATGTCCCATGTCCTCCACACTGTATCTCTGCAATGCCTGTAGCAAGGTTGGTCTGAGACTATTACACAAGTCGGCAGTATAGTCACTCTGACTGCACAAGGAGACTTCCAGCACCCTGAGGGCTCGCTCTGCCAAATGAGTCTCTTGAGTGCATACCATGTCCTGTAGTCACAAACAGACAACAAAACAAACATTCACGCATAGCATACGTACAAATAATTGTATAAATAAAACGTTATTATAAAATTCAACACATTAATTCATATATTTTGTTCAAAGCTCACACCAATGTGACTGTCAACCAGGAACTAAAAGTCAAAAGCCTTATTTCTGTTGTAGCTTCAACATAAAGTTTGTATCATTGCAGTCACATAGAGGAATGTGCTCAAAATGTTCTTTCTTCTTAAATTCAAATCGCCTTCTGCTCTTCTCACCAAAAGGGTTGCTATGACTGCTGGGTACTTCTCTATCAGAGTCAGAAGTTCTGTTATTTCTTGTTCCTGCTCCTTATCTTGTTCCTCTTCTCCACAGCCTTTTTTCTCAGCTTTCTCTTTGTCGTCGTCCTGTAACAATAAATACAATTGAGCTGCTTTTCTAACTTTCACTAGAGAACACATACTGCACACTGTGACTTTAATTTCACTTCAAATACAGAAATTGAATGGTGTGTTTGAAAACAACAGATATCGTACCACAGTTGACTTTGCATCTGTGCCACACGCTTGCCTGGTCAACCAAAGTTCTAAAACCAGTGGCCCGAATTTCTCTGCTAGCTCTGGGTAGCGGTAGATGAAGTCTAGCAGTGGAGGGTGGTGAATGTACAGGGAAGAGAAGCTTTGGCAGGAGGAGAGTGCCTTTCTGATGCAGTTCAAAGAAGTCTTAAGTAGGTTGTTAAGGAAATATTGAAAAAACAAAAGGACTGTGAGTGAGATGAGTCTTCAGACATAAGTTAAAGGCTGCAGTTGGAAATACATTTCCTGCAACGCTAATGTAAGATTGGTTATTATAACCCATTGCACCGCAGGATGTCTACTGCTTAGTTTTATAACCTTTACAATCAATATAAAGTATATACCATTAAAACAGTAACAGAGAATGCAGCCAAATATTGAAAAATACATGTTAATTGTTTTTGTCATCCTAGAAAAAAGGCTGAGCTATTATTAAATTATTACAGCTAAAACATCTAAAGCAGAGTCAAGAAAGACTGTACTGAACCCAGAGCATACTTTCTCTGTGCTTGATATTGTAAGCAGATATTATCATTGGATAGAATTTGATGACTTCTTGATAGAATTGAAAGATTAAAAATCTTAATATTAATATTTCCAATGTATGAATGTTTATTTGTAAACAAAAAACACAATGTTAACTTTCCTTGAAAAAACTAACTTTTATACTGAATATATTTTCCTTTTCCTTTTGTGTATTACAGAGTGCATAGTGCTGTAAGTTCAGTGAACTACTGAGTCCTACCCCATCAAGGCTGGGGCTCTTGTCCTGTGTCACTGCCAGCAGGTAGAGGGCAGAGCGGAGCACAAAATGAGGCAGGAGACAGCTGCCCTGCTCCTGCACCAAACGCAGCATGAAAACCATACTGGAGAACACGGTCTGGTCTGGGAGGAGTCTAGGTAGAAAAACATATAATATTACAAATATGCAAAGATGTGATGTAAACTGTTTACATTCAAATGCATAAACACATGCACTTGGATGTCAAACACTCCTATGCAGACACATACTATACATACATTGTTTGGACAACTAAGTGAACAAAGCAGAAAAACTACTCTAGGGATACGATGATGCTGTCTTTTTCCCATGCAAAAACACAAACACAGATAAACATACTTACAACACACACTCTCAATTTCACTAAGTACACATACTATGCTACACACATAGCCCTCCTACGCTATGTAAATTTGTGTCCAAAGCTCCCATTAATCTTGATGAGACCACACAGTGGCAGAGAGAGGCTTTCATCCCATTCACCCCAGGGGGTAATGCATAGGCGAGGTTTCACAGAAGGACGGATTAAACTATAACCAAGCCGATGTATCACGAGGTCATAAAATATGTACTTAAGATCACCCAGATGGGCTGCTAGAGCAGGGTTATTCTCAATACCTCTTAAATGTTGTATACTCCACTCCAAAGTGCTGATGGGATTTATGGCATATAAAGTATCTCATGTTATGTATTAGATTTTCAAAATTACAGTAAGTATCAAATGTTTCCAATGGCACAAAAACATCATGTTATTACTAAGAAGTCCATATATTTGTTGCAGAACATGGACTGATGTTGAGAGATTGAACCAACTTTCAGTTAATTTCTTAAAAACAAATAACAGTAGCTGTGCTTACAAACAATATCCAGTAAATTTAAAGAAAACTTTGAAAAGTCACAAAGATGAAAATGAGAATTGTGTGCGTTCCCATAAAGTGCTTTGGTACAAAACAGTCTGGATTATGTGACTAGCACATGGCACTGTATGCTATATTTCATATGGATTTATTAATCATAGTATAAAAAACTAGAGCATTCTGATGTTTTTAATCTAAAATGGCTGTGACATCTCTCATGGATGATACAGAAGAATATTTCAGTTTCCTCATCAGACCACGCCTGTTGTTCCACATATTTTCACAGTTCAGAAATATACCATGTGACCTAAGCATCTGCAGAAAGCAGATTGGTTTATAAATCATGAGTTTTATTTAAAAAAGTCATTTCCATTTATTCTGTGCGTATGTACTCTTTTGTGGAAAAGACAAAACAAAAACCACCTTAAAGGACCTCAAATAAGTTTATGGAAACACGTATTGTGTTACCAAGAATGAATTAAGAGAACAGCTGCCTTGCTTCACAATACAACACAACCCCCAAAAATCAAAAAAAGTGTTTTACATTTGTACTAGCAGAAAACAGTTTACTGTTACTGAAATATTCATTGACTACTTTGTTTTTTGTTTTTTTTAGAAAAACAAGCGCTGAGACTGTGGAATTTTATTGACTTGATTTGATCAAGTTTTCTTTTTAATGAGCAAATCCACAGAGACATCATTAGCAAAAGAAAGAAAAAACTGGTTAAGCAAATAAAGTACATTTTTGAGTGATGTGTTTGTTTATTCCTGCAAATGTAAATGTTGGTATCCAAGCTTTTAAACTCCTGCGCATTGTACTGTAATACCTGTCTCCTTGCTGTAGAGCGAGGTGCAGCATTATCACCACACAGTACTGAATGGCCCTCGGCCCTTTATAGTCACACAGCTGAAACCCTGGGGCCTCATACAGCAGAGAGGGCCAGTCTGACAGACGACAACACAGAGAGGGAAGGTTGTACAGCAAGAGACTATCCACCTCCTCAGCTTCTGTACGGGGGGAAAAAAAGCAGAAAGGAAAATAACTTAATAATCAGAGAAGAATAATTTAATAAAAACAGGAGAGAGTGAAGAAAGAGGAAAGGAAATAGAAAAAGAAATGAGACTGACAGCACAAAGTTAAGTGTAGTATGCCTGGGGCCTCATTTAAAAACAAGTATTACTCACCAATTTTGTGTTTTCGTCTATAGCTAAGCCAGGGCTGTATGCTATAAAAAATTAATCTCACTGCAAAAATGAGCAGGGTTTCACAGACTTCAGACTTTTTTCCAGTCATCTGCATTTGCATCAAAACACAAAACTAAGACCTATCGCTACCCAAGATGCCATGGATGCTTAAATTACATTTTTGGAAGATGATATATAATGCAATGCAAATTTTAAAAGCATTTTTCAATAAATGAGGTCCCCAATGAATAAAAAAAGAACTTGCACAAAGAATGTGGAAGCCTAGCTATAATATGAAAGAGATGAGTAAAAGGGATTCCAGCGTGAGACAGTGCCGTAGAGGCCTTATACCTCTTCAAGCACTGGAAGCTGGGACAGACGGGCAAAATAGAAAAGGATTTATATGAATAAACAATACAGCAGAAAATGGAAAAGCAGAAAAAGATGAGGCAGAAGAGAAATAAGAAGCCGAGCAGGGAATTGAGAAAATCTTCTGAAATGGCAAAAACAATAGGACAAGCTGCAGTGTGACGTTGCCTCGATCTCTGGGTGGTCTTCAGGGAGCTGGAGTGAATGACAGAGAGGGCAAGAAAGGAAGGAAGATGAGTGGGGGAAGAATATGAAATGCAGAATGCAGAAAGAGAAGGGGAAGCAGAAAAGAGGGCCACTGAATTGCCACACTGACTGAACAGAGAAAATCGTTCAGCCGTTATGAAAAGCAAGAAACAACGTGAAAATGAGGAGTAAAGAAAGAAACAACACCATAATACAGTTCATGAGGGATTCATAGTGAAGCAGGGGCAGACCAAAGCGGAGAATGACAAATAAGGTGCAGTGAGATGGCAGATGGGGCTAAGGGTCACTGATGCATGACTACAAAAAGGCTATAAAGCCACAACACACTCTGTAGGGAGAAAAACTACCAATCACCCAGAGAGGAAAACAAAGTAAGAAAAGAAATGGGACTTAAACAGAAAAAAAGGAGGTGTGATAAATACAAGAAGAGGCCGAAGGGGAGGAGATCTTAGATCTAAATGTCTGTAAGACGCAGGGTATGGGGGTCTATAGGGGGCACTGAGGGCGATGAAAAAGAAAGAAGTGTTGTTGTCTAGAAACAAAAGGAAAATGTGAAGTGCACCAAATGCCGAAGTAGCAACAACCTCTTGGAAACTGCAGGGAAGTAAAGAACAGAGACAGAATATATACAGTCTTATAGTTTTTGCTGATTAGATAAATACACACTTACTGCCAAATTTGGTTCACACATCGCACTTGACACTAAACATGTTGCTTCATTAAAAATGTATCTATTAAATTAAAACTTAATGATGCCTTTCAAAGCAGCAGCAAAACACAGATGACAATATTCAAAAGGAGGCAAAAATAGAAAGGCTTAAGTAGAAATAATTACTGTACAGTATAATTGTACTGCAATGGTAAACAAACATGGGACTGGATGGATTGGAAAGGAGGAGGTGGGCATTTTTCCATTAGGGTCTGTCACAATATCAGCTCTGGATAGACAACAGGGAAAATATAATGATATTGTCTGTTGTTGGATCTTTGTTCCTATCCTCCTCTTCCTCTCACTTCATCCATTCAAACTTCTTATAAAAGGGATGATATTAGCTGAGGTCTATTTCTAAAACCAAGATTCAGACAATAACTGTTTAACTAGTGTGTATGTGTTTTCAAATGTGTGTGTTTGGGGCATATTTTACATTTTGTCTGGAGCTATTTTCTCAAGGATTGCACGAGGTTTCAATTCTGATTAAAGTGTTGGTGATAAGAAATAGTGTGTAGGATTTTGTAAGAGGTGTGTTACAGAATCACAAACATAATACAAAATAGAAAATATGTTTGTACAATTGCTGCCTTCGACAAAGTTTTGATTCTTGTGTTTAAGCTTTCACTTCTGTGTAAACTATGGGCAAAACTGCGAAAGGAAGATTATTCAGTATTACAGGAAGTTATCTACTGGCATTCTCCCCTCTTCCAGTATCTGTGCCACAATTGTCAAAGTCCCCCTCACTGCATGAAACAACAACAGCCGCTTCCAAGCTCCCAACTACAAGCTGGAAAAGGCCAAGTTGTGATGAAGTCTTGGATTGTGATGTAAGACAGATCTGTTTGGTTCTTTGTGGTGTTTTCTTTTGCAAGAGTTTAGCCAAATGTTCTTGATTACTTGAGAGCTGTTAGTTCCAGTTCTATTAACTGAAGATATTAAGACCAAAGACAGATACATTTTCCCAAAACAAAAAGAGAAAGAGTTCAGCTCAGTTACAGAGCAGTGTGTACATATTTCACATATTTTCCTATCGGAAGATCTTCTGTGAAGCCAGCTTCTCTAATCCACATCACGCTGAGAAAAACATGAAGTGGAGTTAAACAAATTTTTTTGTGGGTTTGTGTGACTCTAGCCCTTCCACTTTTTCCTGTGTATTCTCTTTATCTACCTTTACGTCTTTATGCATCCAAAATATGCAAACACACCCATATTTCTTCCATCTATTCATCCTGAGGTTGTGTCTGTGTTGTGATATGATGGTTGTAGGTCATGGTCATGTTATTTTAATGTGTTTCTTTTATGACTGTATTTTATTTGTATTTTGTTGTATTTTTAATTATTCCTATTTTATTGATCCTTTGTAAAGCACTTTGTGACCTCCCTTGTCTGTGAAAGGTGCTATATAAATAAACTTTACTTACTTACTTACTTGTAGGTATGACTTTGTAAATGAGCTTATGATGCACACAGTGATCAATGCAGGGTTTGTATTAATTTTTTTTTTTTTTACTAAAAGTTCAACAAAACTGACTTGTGTGAATCAGGTGCATAATCTTCCAAGGTTTGGTGGATCACACAGGGATTTATGATGTTTGGTTAACAGAACCAGGATTAATTTCTGAGCAACTGAAAAAACTTTGTTATTGTTGCGTTATTACCAAATTATTGCCTATTTTATTTATTCATTGTCATCACTGATCTTTTAACAGGTCTTTCACTAAGTTACGATGTGTGCAGCTTGACTTTTGGGCCAGGTTGCCCTTGTAAAAGAGTTCTTGATCTTACTGGGATTTTAGCTGGTTAAATAAACGTTAAATAAATAGAAAAGCTGCCAGCACTCACTTACACACATGCAAATGTTCTACCCAAACAAGATCTTTGCCAG
The DNA here is from genome assembly GCA_029822895.1 of Maxillicosta whitleyi. Lineage (NCBI taxonomy): Eukaryota > Metazoa > Chordata > Actinopteri > Perciformes > Neosebastidae > Maxillicosta > Maxillicosta whitleyi. Next base: position 799,042 of record JAPSES010000069.1, read on the forward strand.
GTATTGTCACTGCATAATCAGTTAAGTGACACCCAAGAAAGAAGCCAGAGCCCCCCACCCCACCCACACCCTTTACACCAGGATGATAATGGGTAAAGGCAGACACAAAAACATACTGTGGACAAAGATCTGATTATGCAAGACTAAAGGAAGACTGATGAGAAGAGAAGGACACACCAACAGATGACAAGAAAAACAGATGGGAGAAAGACAACAAACAGACCTATAAAGCAGGCAGATGTGACACAGAGCCTCCTGTTCATGTTTTGATCAATGGAAAAAAAAAATGGGAGGAGAGAAGAAAAATATTAGGTAGAAAAACTTTTTAAACAAGAAAAATACGATTAATGGTAAATAAAGGGGAACATTTTAAAGAAAGAGAAAGCAGGAGGGTGAGATGACACTGAAACAGATAAGTCTGAATAAAGGTAAGATGATGTTGACAGGAAGAAAACGGAACAAACAGGAGACTGGCTCCACAGAACTCATTATTCACAGTCACAAACATACATAAATAAACAGACACAACAGACATGCAAACACAAACACCTACACACTTGCGAGTACAAATATCTCATTACTTCAAAGAAATATTTTACTTAACTTTAGTCTCAATGTCACAGCATGTCTTCTGGGAATAGCTGCAGTTTCCAATAAACTGTTTTGTTTCCTTTACTTTTTATTTTAAGGGACGTTTCAGTGATGTGGAGTTTGTATGGGAATAGTGCTGCACTGTTACACTTTCCTAGAGTTTACTTTCTTTAACATCCTTGACATCAGCATTTCAATATGAGATGCACTCCCCTTTTGATAACTATTTCCCATTATGTACATTGTGCTACGTAAGGCTCAGCATCTCAGCATTGACTTTTTTGCACAGGAAATTCAACATTCAAATCATGCCCTTTTTCACACATAAAACTGAGAACAGTCTGTCCATGCTACACAAAGAAGTAAAACTACTGTTTCATGATTCGTAAACACTTTTTTTTTTGAAAATCAGCTTCGACAGATTTGAAACACTCTCCAGAACAGGGCAACACAGAGAACAGGTATCACAGGTGGGAATGAGAATCACTTTAAAATGTTACTGATGATTCAACATGAAGGGAGAAGGAAAACACTGTGGCATTGTGTGGGCGAGATATAGAAACACACAAACAAAACAAACTTCACAAAACAATTACTTATTTAGTTCTTTCTCTGCTCTTGCTGCTCTCACATTTTTGCAAGATTATTTCAGCTTGTCTGAGTGAGTAATGATAGATAGATAGATAGACAGACAGACAGACAGACAGACAGATAGATAGAGAGAGAGGGAGAGAGAAACAGAGAGAGAGTTTAATTTAGCTGGGAAAGTATTTCATAACAAAATTCTACAAACATTATGTTCTGTTTGTTTGTTTATTTATATATTTATGTTGCCCAGAGGGCTGTGCAATCTGCACAAAACTCTAGCACACTCTCTGTCCTTTGACCCTCGGTTCGGGGGAAAATTCCTTGGGTATTTTGTACAGCTTGAAAAAGAATCAGTTTGAACAACTCTCTTGACACAACTTTCATTACACAAAACAAAGTTTCTTGAACTGTATCAACAGTTCATTCAACAGTACCACATATCTGGTAAAATGACTTTATTGCTTAGAAGATGAGGGAGTTTGTGGTACTGAATGCAGCTCTGTGTGCAGTGTGTGTGTGTGTGCAGATTTGCATACCATGCTGATAGGAGTCTGAAGTGGGGTCTGACTGGGTGAGCAGACACATACTGAGTTTCTGTAGAAACCCACTGCAAGATTCATTCAAATGTGGATTCCTGAAAGAATTGGTAGGAGGGAAGAATACAAACACAAACTGTGAGAGAAAATAAACATGAATACAAAGAAGAGACAGTATAGACAGCAAGAAAGAATAAGGGCACCTGAGACAAACACAGCATAATGCCTCCACACTCCACGGTCAATACAGTGCAGAAAAAAGACGTGCAAAGGACAGGATGTGCCTCAACATAGTCCTTTTAAATATGAAACACTGTCATAGCACAGTTCAGTTTCATTACAACTCAGATGGAGGAGGTTAAAGCCTACCAAGTCAGCTGCATTTATGACCACAATAGCACTCACAAAAGACATAAACCCTCAGACATGCACATGTTGACTAAGAACAGTACATATGCTTACATACACAAAAACAGAAAAGACAAACACACACACACACACACACAGACAGACACTAGACTTTGAAGCAGCATGTAGATATACTGCTTCAAGACACATACAATGCTGAGGACTGGCTTATTGGAAAAAATTCGACAGTGACTCAGAAATGACAGATGCCTCCGACTGTGTTATCTGTCTCATTGTTCAATGTGCTCTGACAGGGAATGATAATGAGACCTCAACTTTTAGAGCCTCACACATCCGTGTGTCTGTGCGTGTACACACACACACACACACACACACACACACACATACCTTTTCGATAGCAGAGCTTTGTTAACAGTTGTGCTGAATGTGTGTGTGTCCTCAGGTTATCCTGTTACAGTGTACCTGTTTCCTGCACAGAGGAGCCCTTTGTGTTCCAGCGCCAGCCTGTAGAAACCAGAGGACGCTGCAGGGAAAAGGAGGGAAAGAACAGAAAAAAGGTAGGATGAAACAGTAGGAATGAAAAAGTCAAGAAGGATGCTAAAACATGGATTATGTAATGTCTTTCAAAACAATTTACTTCAGTACATCACATGCTTAAGCAAAGGATAAATTATATATTATATAAAATATATACTGTAACAAAGAGTCTGATATTAAAAAGCTGACAACTAAAACACACATACAGCTGTAAGAACAATTATTCCTGTTCAGATCTCTTATCTAATTTTAAGGACACTAAAATAAGATTGTTGGACAGGCCAGTGAGCAATCATTTGAAAGTAATCAATATAGGGGAAAAGAAAAAATAGAAGAAAAGGAGGTTGACAGGCATCTAACAATGCACTGTTTTAGAAAAACAGACACCTGGCAAAATTGGGACAGCATGTTTACTTAAAGTCCTTGTAAATCTGTACTTGTCTTGGCTGTTTCACTGCTGTACCCTCATATTAGGGAGACATTTAATATCATAACGCAAGTGACTGACTTTCATTTTTTTCTGAATTTATGGACTTATACCAAGATACTCCTCAGCTTCATCTGCAAAAATGTGTTCTACTTTATGAACTGCTCTGAGCATTAAGTTAGTTTGTAATGCCACCATGCTGGCCAAGGTGCCCAAGGCAACGAATTTCCTTTCAATAATTGCGGGTAATCATGTAAACTGCTAGGGTTGGACAGACTGCCTCTCTAAAATGATGTGAAGCTTCATAAAGTCCACTTTCAGGCAGAAAGCCCGAAAGTCAGTGGCAGCAAAATCAACTTTTGGCGTTGCTCAGCCAGGCATAATTATGGATTATAAAGTTTTGGAAACATAGTCTAGTGACAGACAAGCAGAGGAGAAAAACAACCTGTTACGTGATAAATTTAATTACATTTAAAGCTCCTTGTATGAGTAATAACTTTTATAGTGTATTAACTTTTATAGTGAAGACGATGAATTTGTTGGTTTAATTGAGACTTTTAAGACAAACAAGATGTAAACAGGGCATTAAAGCCTGTTAGCAGGAGCATGCTTTTTACTCCCTTGTAGGTTAGACACTCATACACATTTAATGTTTTTGGGGCTGGCATCATGAGCTGTCAGCAAGACCACTGGTGGTGTACGTGCAAAGCCTGGAGCAGAGAGACTGAAAAGATGAGGCTACTTTAAAGAATGAGCTGCATGGAATGTCTCTCTACTTGCCTCATACCTTGATTTTAACATAACTCCACAAGATCCATCAACTTCAAGACAAACAAATATTGTATTCAGTTTCTGACAGATATCCATCACACATAACTGTAACCTGAAAAAAATATGTAAAGCCTTAGTATCTTGTATGCCACAACTGTCTGTATGTACTATACTATTTAGATATCATCTAAAAACTAGCCAATAAAAAAAATCTCTTTCTCTTCTATAATGTCATCAAATTAAACTCTGGGCTTTATTCCTGTTATATGATAAAAAAATTAAAAAAAATCTAACACTATAGGATGCAATGATATACTTTTTCATTTCTCTTTTATTAGTGTTTTAACTTCGCATCAGTCTGAAACTCTACCCAAGAGATATTAACACTTTCTGTTGTAGTTATCAGGCAGTAAATATTAATATGTTTTCCAATATGGCAACAATAACACATCGCAGGTAGGTTCATGTAAGTTAAGTGGGAGTCTTGTCTGCCACTCTTTCAAGCAAAACAACAAAACAAAGAGTTTAGGACATCACAACCAAAAGTCAAAAATATATTCAATTAAAATCTAAAGAGCCATTTAGCAGTGTGTTACTAAACTCACCTATTTTATTTGCAAAGGCAGGCATGAGAGATGGAACAAGGGTGAATTGGAAGGATAGAATAGAGTAAAAATGCTGCAGTATCTGAGCACTGGGTACATGCTGGCACATCTTCTACACACAAGGACACATAAAAACAACATGAACAATTCAATACAGAAAGCATTATGTATTACACAAAACAAATTACAAGCACTTGCACAAATCTACTGATTGAGGGTGTCCATGTCTACACAAAATAATGAAGACAAAGAATGTGGGCCCTGATTATTAGCACAGTCATTTATAGGGGCGAGACAGAGTATGGTAATCATTGCGACCTAATTCTCAAAAAAAGAGATGTGAGATCCACATCATTTTCTCAAGTGCTTAGCTACGAGTGTTTGTGAGAGAGACAGAAAGGTGGGATGGAAAGATGAGGTAACAGTTGTGTGTGTCTATGTGTGTGTTTGTAATGTAACTGTTGGTGTGTAAAGATGTGCGTCTGACTCTTACAATGACAATTGGTATCCAGACAGAATCACAGTGGTGCAGTAGACACTGACACAAAGACTCAAGTGAGTCCTCAGCATGGCTGTGTTTAAATGGAGCTGTAAATGCATTCTCTTTCAGATCAGGGTCTGATGCACACTCCTCAGCCAACCTAAAATGTACATACAAACCAATAAACGCAAACACCCACTAATATAAGTAAAATCTGTGATTCACTAAACTCTCTCATGAAGAAAAACACTTCAAAACATGGCAGCACTTGCTAAGGCGGGTATGTTTAGAATCAATTATCAGATAAGAAATCTTATGAATCAACACTTTACAAATCAGCTTATTCTTGAAATGATTCTATTAAGCCTCCTGAAGATGAGTATTGATGATGCGCTGACCTGCAGGCAGACTGAAAACAGACCAGAGCCTGGAGAAGAAAGCCTTGAGACCTGGAGGCCTGGCTGCGGGCGTCTGACTTCTTCAGATTCCCCTGGAGGGAGAAAAGAGACATATGAAGAGAGCAAAAGAGAGAATAGAAAAAAAGAAGAGCAGTAAAAAAGTGCAAAATGGGAGAAATGGAAGAAAATCTAATCATTTTGTCTCACATCACAGTAACGTTGTTTTTAGATACAAAGTGTATTACAGAAAAGTAGCCATGGATGATGTGTGGTTGAGGTTCCTTACTGGGCTAGGGTTTGTTAATTTATACAGGAATTAAGAGTTTGACAACCACTTTTCTGTTTGTCCGTTTAGTTGTCCTGCTGCCATGGAGGCATCTCGGCACAGGAATGGTGTGCTTCCCTCTCATCTGACTATGATAAAGGCCAGATGCTAGAAGCTTAGGCCCTGACGGAGGCTCTCAAACCCCAGGCAAGAAAAGTCTTTTAAATGGTTTTTGTTCCATCTTTTCTTGTTTGCATTAATGTTCTGCCTTGTTTGCTTTGTCTGTTTAGTATTTTCAATGTGCAATATATTGTATACTGTCTTCTATTTGTGTAGATGCAGCCTGTAACCAAATGAAACCCCTTGTCTCATCCTCCCCTATGATAGCTGCCAAAAACACAAAAACTGTAAAAAACTCAAAAGGTCAAAAGAACCAGTATTCACTTTGTCAATCATGTGTGTGTGTATATATGTAGTCTGTATAAATAAACTTTATAAATATATAAGGAGGAACCCTAACATCACCCATTGCTAATGCTAAACGCTACCTTGCTGACAATGTAATTTTAGTCTAGTTAGTGGAACTGTTAACCAAAGTCGCAGTGGAACCCGACATCACAGATATTATAGCCTTTTATCTATTTAATGAGATCTGATTAATGAAGCAACAATTGGAACACAATATCATTTACTAGAGGTTGCCCACAAAATGGATTAAACCAGAAAGATGTCTAGAAAAATGACTAATGTCATATTTTTAGAAAGAAGTTCAGTTCAGCCAAGCCCAAGTGACCACCATCTGTATTACAACTTGCCCATTGCTCTAACTAAAATATGCTTAAAGGTTCAGTGAGTAATACTTAGTGAAATCTAATGCAGAAGACAGTGTTTCCAATCAATCCCGACCAGAGAAAAAAAAAAGGCAACACAAACATGGCAGTAAAATATGGTGGACTCAGTTTAGGGGAGATCTTGACCTCTCTCTGTAGATACAAACAGCTCATTTTAAGATAATGAAAACACACCGGTTTTAATTTTCAACTGATTAAACACTTGTGAAAACAGAATTATTAATATTATATTCCATTACTGAAATGTTACCCTCCTAAATCTAACACACTGAGTCTTTAATGAGGCTGTTTAAACACCACATTCCAAGGGAGGGGGATTGTTTTAGTGAATACTTATCATTCCTTAAATTCTGTCTGTATGTGCCCTTAAAATGCATGTTTGGTTGTAGTCAAGCTTGATGAGTATTAGTTATGCATTTTCCTGTGTGCGTTTCCGTAAGGACAGGTAGAATCAACAGAGGTGGGATCAATTTTGGCTTAATGCCCACACAGATGTTACTGATCTTCAAGGACGGCAACTGAGGTAGAAGATAGGGATCAGACTTTCTGTTACCCGGTGTGCACCTGTTGGCAACTGTACGGATGTATTATAATGAAGATTAAAGCATTTTTAGTAAGTATTGGTACTCCCTTGTAATTTTTATATGAGAAACATTTTGGGCTATATACAAATCTAGGTTTATTACACTATCTAACGTGATTCATTCCTTTAGTTGTAACAAGTTGGCAAGCTAAATAAACATAATTTTGACACCTGAATGACAGAGTCAACAAAAACAGAACAAAACAAAATGCAGCAATGAAGCAAAGCTACTAAAAAAAAATAAAATAAAATTACCGCAAGAAGAATAACATCTCTGTGATGGAACATGTCAATCCAATACAGTCCACAGATTTTTCAGTGTCATTTTTAAAACATACTGACCAGCACCAAAATGTTTCTGAGAATATGATAAAAATGCCGCACAGTAGTTAGATAGTAGATAGTTCAAATCTTTCCAAATTTTCTTTCTTCTAACCTTGTTTTTTTTATTTATAGATAAAATAAGAAGCAAAACTAACTCACAGAACTTTGTCGATGAGCATGGGAGGGTGGAGTCAGCTCACACAACCTGTTCGACAGAGCTTCAACCAGTGCTTGGAGCTGTTTGTACTGGACTGGTCTGGACTGGTGGTTCAGTCTAGAGATACAAACACAGAAGCAGTTTACACAGATCTTGAATTAAAAAACGCTATTTGAGTGTATTAAGTGAGTGAAAAGAGAAGCCAGAAGCAATGAAGGACATACGCTGTGTTTCTCTGGGAAGGAGTTCAGCTCATTCAGTCACTCCTACTCACAAAGGTCATGAAGTGTGTAAGTGTCCTTGATAAAACACTTAAAGCAATTTATGTGTGACTGTCTCCTTGAGTATACATGTAAGTTTGAGTGGACAAGGTGGCTCTGTTATTGTGCAAGTGGCTCTACTACATACAGTACTGGTGTGTACTATATATGCTCTGTGTGTGTTCACTATGTCATTAACCTGATTGTGAGTCAACATTTAACAAAGTATTCAGTGTTTCAATTAAAGATTGTTTAAAAATAATGTACTAACAATTGTGTATCATTAATTTTGGTGATTACCACAGAATATGGCTATATGAGTGTCCTTGACAACTTGCAAGTAATTTTTCTTACACTGTGTGTTTTGTATACCTGAACAAAGTGCAGGCAGCTTTTGCAGCCTGTGTAGCGACAAGCAAGCAGGGGGAGGAGGCTCCAGCTACCACAGCCTCTGAAACAGCTACAAACCCTGGGCCACAGGGGAAGAGATGCACGCCTGGGGGCTGCCTGCACACACACACATATACTATATATGTAAAACACCACTCCCAGAGTTCCCCAGAAATACAGTGAACATAGTTCTCAGGTACTTAAATGATATTTTATCGCCTACATCTGCAGCTGGAAAAAAAATCCTAGGTTGAAAAGAAAAACAAGAAAATATAATTCACAATTCACGATCACGATTCACAATTATAAACAAATCATTAATTATGAAGTCAGTTACAATGATATGGTACAGTGAAGGCACTGAGGACTGCAAAAAAGCAGAGCCATGGAGCAGTCTTTTTAAAAAATCTTTTTGGTGATATGGACTTTCAACATAAATGTCAATCCCAACCTATCAAAAAGCTGACAGTCTGTTCTTTTTCCTGATCTCACACTCTGGCTTGCTGTGCCACTGTATCCTGAATTTCAATGAACCTGTCCTCCATCTGTCTCCCTAAACTACACACAGACACTTACTGCCTCTTTTTCAAAGCAGGGACACATAATAAACAAACAGTTCTGACCCTTTGGTGTTAAAAGATCACTAGAGTTTGTCTCTGGGCTATGATGCAGCACCACAACAGCTGTCGACTTGCTTGCTGTTGCCACAACAGTGGCCTCATAGAACATTTTAAATAACACAGTTGTGTGCATAAGGAGGCATGCACATGTTATTTACACACATATAACATGAGACCCAAACACACCAAATGACAGCCAACTACTGTTCTTGAGCACTTCAAAATCACTGGCACTGACACACATGCGCTGTAAAAAGACACCTTAATAGCCAATTTGAGTTTGGTCTCTCACTCACACACACCCACACATAGTTCAGCTTGTTCAGCACTTTAGGAGCTCTGGTGTAGCTACTTTTTCACTGTTCAGCTTAGCGTAAAGGACAAATTTCCCTCGTCGTTTAGAATCTCTTATCCCTTGTATCATTGCAGTGTGACAGGCAGAACGTTCCATTAAAATTATGTCAGCCCTGCAGAAATATGACAATGTTTTAGTGGCTCGTCATGTATTTTCATCTGCAAGTCAACTGACAGTTAATTCAAATCTAATTAAACACTGCGCCATATTTAACATGTTTTACAGAGGCTTCTACTCTCTGTCATTGGAGCTGAAGTTGCACATGCTCTTCAGGATCACTACAATCATATATTTCTGCTTTCGTTGGAGAAATATGGTTTACACTGGGACATGTGTGATGCATATGCATATGTTTTTATCTTAGGAGTATTCAGTTGGTCATTAGAATTAAGTAAACATAGGCTTTGAAAAATGGAAAGTGTTTCTTCAGTTATAATTTAAATGCTGGTAGGAGGCATTTGGTGATGTGTAGTAACTAGGACATGGCTTCTCAAAAGCAGGTTTTACTTTTGACTTTTAGTGCTTGAAAATTCCCAAGACATTTTTCACAGCTTGCTGAGCAGTGACATAATTATTAGTCTCGACACACAGACGTTCACACATTTTTCGTCAGTATAAGAAGAATCATTTTACTATTTAAAGATTATATACAGGTCTCACCTTTCCAGTATCACAGTGAGAAGAACCAGACCTTGTTTTGGCACTTCCAGGTTGGTGAGCCGCAGAGCTTCATTCAGACTGCGCACCAGGGAGTCGATCCCTATCACACAAACACACGTACTACGTCAAAGAGAGGAACAAATATATGAGCAGACACGCAGAATTCTAATACACAAGCTTGTCTAATCGTGCTTAGTGGCAAGGTTATGAGGGCTTTGACTGATATCTCCTCCACCACAGGCTGCACATTCCCTGTATTAGTGAGTGACATGCTCATAAATGTAATACATGGATAAGGCCTACACACACACACCAACAAACACAGTGATGCACATCAAGCAAACAGCAGCAGTGATACATCTTCCTAATTTACTACTACACAGAAACTGCTGTAATAATCTCATGTTTATATTGTATTAAGAGTGAGAACTTAATAGCACAAGAAATGGCTGCACACGATAGCCTGTGTACCGAGAAATTAAGTTGGCATGGCAAGTGTTTTTGAATGATTCCTGTGGGATACTGCAGAAGTGCAAAGTTGAAGAAATACATCATTAGTTTTAATGGCAAACATAACACAAACAAATGTTACTCCATAAATCTGGTTCAGAGGATGTGATCTGCTGGAATAATCTGCCATTGGTTAACAATTTCAGTTACCATTCTCCTTCTTTCCGCTTCCCATTTTAAATGTCCCTCGATAATTAAAATTATTAAAAGCTGTTCATGCATGTGACATTTACTTCTTAGGTATTTGGTAGTCAAACAATAACAAATGCTACAAAAGCAAATTCTGAGAGCAAATAAGTAGTTTGATAAGGAAACAAGTGAAAAAGTAAGCAAACTAATACCCTCACCCAATCACACAAAACTTATCCCTGCTGCTCACTGATACCCTGACTACCCAGGGATTCATTTAGAGCCTAACTTTCAATTCTTTCCAAAGTTTTTCAAAAAATATGTAAAAAAGAAAAATGCAAAAATTGAAGGAAAAGCATAAGTAAAGTACATTACTGGTCAAAAATTTTAGAACACTCCAATTTTTCCAGTTTTTTATTGAACTTCAAGTAGTTCAAGTCCAATGAACAGCATGAAATGGTACAAATGTTAGTGGTGAACTGCCAGAGGTAAAAAAAAACAAAAAGGTAAGGTTTGAAAAATAATGTACATTTCAGAATTCAGTTCAATGCTTTAATTTTACAGTATAAGCCTACTGAGACATTAAACTGTGTAATTTTCAATGAAATTCTGGAAAAATTGGGGTGTTCTAAAACTTTTGACCAGTAGTGTACATGTGTGTGAAATTTGACAAGAATGGGGTGAATAGCGGCCAAGAAATTGGTTGGACAAAAATAAAATCCTAAGATGGAGGGAATCCCTGGTATATCTATAGATCTACATTTATATAGATATAAAAACCATTAAAACAAACAAAAAAACAAACCAAAGGTCACCATGCAGCCATATGAGTTTAAGTTATAAAGCAGTCAAATTACTCCTCTTTTATTGCTTTGCCTTCACCATTTTTTGTCCACAGATCTAAGTATATATATATATATATATATATATATATATAGAGAGAGAGAGAGAGAGAGAGAGAGAGAGAGAGAGAGAGAGAGA